>QAOC01018270.1:0-16633 GCA_003255005.1 Begonia fuchsioides
AGATCCAAACGGGAATGATTGAGTTTTTAAGAAAAAATTCCAAATCAAAGTTACCGAGCCGCCTGAGATTGGGTGTGTTCTAGGAGCTGATTCACTAAATTGTAAGTGCGTCCAGATATGGCCTTGGTGTGGTCTATCAACTGCTCATACCTGGTAATGAAGTATGATATATCAGATATGAAAACTATGAAAAGTAGAGCTTAAAAGGCCATCCCACCATCGCTTTGAGAGAAATATTGGGAGCAAAGAGAAAATCAAGTCAAGAAATTAAGCATTATAAGGGGAAAAACAGAGAGAAAACGAGGCTTTTCTCTCTCTTTATCTATATTTGCACGAACTATGTTAATATTTGAAATCTATCCTAGCCGATTATGTTTATTCAACTCCAGTCAATTACTTTATCATTATTAGATTTGAAATGAATTGCATAAATTAATAAAAAAAACAAATAAGTAATAAGAAAATAAGTGGCAATCTCAAATCAGGATGCTGTTTGCGTGGCAAAGAAACATACACACTGGGATGGTTCGGTTCCATGATGACAGTTCCTAACTCTGAATCGATCCTAGCATCCAGCTTCGAGCCTCGGATGAGATTCGCAATCCATCTTTCAGCATCCTCATAACTCAAGTTCAGTTTCTCAGCAAGAACGCTATGTATAAGTTCCAAATTTTATCAGAATCATGCTTAGACTTGCTAAAACAAATGCTTCAATATTGGGTAATTTGAGACTGGCAAAAAAATGTATATCTGAGAGGTAAAATTTAAGGAAAAAATGTAACATGACAAACGTAGTGAAACCTATTCTAAATCAAATACAAACAACCAACCTCATTTCTATACGCCGATGTATTTGGCAATAGGTCTCGAAGATGAATAAACGTGCATTCTCTAGAAATTCATCTCTCAATGGCACAGTTGAATAGTTTCCATCTTCAACTCGTTTGCCAAGAAAAGGATCATTCAATATCACCTACATCAAGTCACCGATTTAGCACCAACAATGCTATCATTTGGCAGAAACTACTAATTGAAACACAGTCATTCCCTTCAGAAGTTATACGGAAAAGATGTTCAATTAACTGAGATAAAGAAATGGTGGTAACTAATTACTTTATAAGAACCAAAAGATAGTCGACTATATGGGTTGTAAAGAAACTTACTTTCTCACATTCTTGCATTTTCTTTTGAGCACCATCAAAATCGTAATTCACATATATACAGACTAAGAACTCTATGATAGGATCCTTATATGAGCATTGGTCTGGTTGGATAACCTTTATAAAATCTTTGAACTGAGGTCTCCTCCTCTTATTCACAATAAATGCAGTTGCCAAATAACGTAACAAATGAGGAGCATTAGTTTGAATGGCATTTAAATACCTGTAAGGATCATATTTAGATATACAATGATTGAATGAACTACATTATCATGCAAAGTATACTTTTTCACGAAAAAAAAGAGGATTCATGCAAAAAGGGAAAAAAAAAACTAAAAATGACATTGCCCCAAATTTCAATAGAGAAAGGCCAGTACAATGCGAATAATTGTTCAGAAGTAGACAAACCAAGCTATGTAAAACATAAGGAATAAAAATGGAAGAATAAAATGGCTTACTTGTCCTGATTAAATAGGTCAATAATCAGGGTTCTTCCATTATCATGATTAAAAAAGATGAACAGACTCCAGTGCATTAGCCATATTCTGCTTTGAACCTGATTCATAGGTGACGAAAAACCCTGCCGAAAGAAAACTCACCAGTAAATAAACTATGAAATCAAATGTCATAATTGATACTAGTAGACCATTAATAACTAAGAAAACCTTTGAGTCAATGATTTCTTTTAAACGATTAAGTTCTTCCAAAGCAATATCCCAATTCTGCATCAAAATCTCTGCAGCCAGCTTTCCCCACAATGCACTCAAACTCCTTTCGCTGTTTGTGGATAAGGCCCTGTACTGATACAAATAATCTGCAGCTCCAGAGTAGTTCCCACACTCAAACTGAAACTTAGCATATTCATACAATGCCTCTATCTGATTTGGACCAATCTGGAATACGCCAATATGACAGCAAAGAAAGACCAAAACCCATAAATATCGTTTGAATAGTTAAATCTACACTCTAGTTATTAAATAAATATATTATCTGCCTAATCAGACGAACGGAAAAGTTTGAAAGATTACACATACCGCTATTAAGTGTGGCAACAAAAGAAATTCTTATTACTTGGAAAAGAATTACGTTTGTTAGTAGAACCATCGAACAGAATTTTCCAGTTAAGAAGCGTAAATTACAGTTAAAAATATAAATTAATTAAAAATCGAACAGGAGAATTCATTTGTGTAATCACAAATAAAATCAGGTCAAAATGAAAAAAAATATCAACAACAAGAGCACCCAACCTGATAACGATCATTAAGCATTTGGAGATTATAATGCCTATCAGCCCTCAACTCCTGAATCGCAGAGGCATTCTGAAGAAAAGCGACAATAGGCGCCGCACCTTCTTCCAAAGCCTTGAGCCTCGCAACAACGTCAGCTCTCCTCTCCACCATATCTACGACAATTCAAAATTAGCCTAAACATCCGACAAACAAGTAAATCAAGAGTTAGAAAGAGAAGAAGCAGCAGCAGCAGCCTTCGCTCACCCTGTGGCACTTCTTCGTAATGGTAAAGCGACTTGTGGATGTCCATGGCGTAGTCGACCATATTGGTCTTGTTGAGAAGCTCGATCTTAGACTTGAGGATCTGCTCATCGGGGTGAAGCTGGCGTTCCTGAAGAAATTCAAGGAGAGGAAAGACGAGATGACGATCCAGATTGGGAGCAATACGCTGGGTGAGGTCGTAATCCGCCATTGCCATGGAAGTAATAAGCAGCCGTTGCAGTCGCTCCGTGTAGTCTGCTGCCGGATGGTGCCCTAGATTAGACATGTCAAACGAGCGAGCTGGCTCGCCAGCTCGCTCGTTTGGCTCGGTACTGTAGCGGTCCGAGCCAGGCTCGGATCGCTACAGTACCGAGCCGAGCCAGGCTCGGATCGGTAGAGCGAGCCTGGCTCGAGCTCGGTGCTCAGGCTCGCGAGCTTCGCGAGCCCGAGCTACCGAGCGAGCTCGCGAGTTGGGCTCGTGAGCGGGGCTCGCGAGCTCGCATTGGCAGACGTGGTCACTGGCCGGCGTCGGGCTCGCGAGCTCGCAGTGGCCGACGTGGCCACTGGCCGGCGTCGGGCTCGCGAGTCGGAAGAAACAGAGAGNGTCGCAAATGTTGAATTTATTATTAATTTTTTAACTTGGTTTGCAAAATTTATCAATTTTATTAAGCATATAATGTCTGAATTGTTTGAAATTTTTACGGCATATCCACACTATTACAAAATGATATTCTAAAAAGTTTTGTAAACTTTCAATATTTACACAATTTACTATAATTTGTTGATTGGAAAAAATGTTATAATTTAATAAAAATATATACATCATCTAAAAATTATAACAGTTACTCGATGTAATTTTCTACTATTGTGCTTTAAAAATTCCAAAAAATAGATTTATAAGAGTTGTTTAATAATATGCATACTTTTAAAAAATCGTATGAACGCGTACAAGAGAATATTTGTTTGTAATTTACTAAAATCAATTTTAAACTTCAAAGTTCAAGTTTAGAAGAGTTTATCTTGAACGTTATATAACTTTTAAATTATGTACATATTTTTAATAAATTATTTTATTTTTTTCATTCGAAAAATTATAATAAATCATGTATACTTTGAAATTCACTAGACATTTCTGAATATCTTCTTACAATAGTGTAAATATAAGGTAAAAATTTCAAATTATTCTGATAGTATATGTTTAAGAAATACAATAAATTATATATATATATATATATTTACCATGAATATCTTAAACTTTAAAATATCTTGAAATTTATAATATTTTAACAAACACCTTTATTGTTTTATTTTTTAAAATTAACGATTTTTGAAAATCTAGTTAACATATTTGATCAATAATTAAGGTAAAAAATATAAGGTATTTGGGCAAATACCCTATAGTTGAGGGGCTAAATGTTATTTATAAATCTAATTATTACGGCAAATTGTCAAATTTCAATGACCCGCCATATCACGAGTAGCTGAAGCTGAGGGGAGATTGACAAAAGAATTATGGATTTATTTCTACAATGAAAATCGGACGGAATTCAAGCGATCGGTGCGCGGCTGCGTACAATTTCTTGATCTGTTTGAAATCTTCTACTTGCTCTGGAACGATGCTGAGAGTTTAAGGTAGAATTTTGACTGTTGAGCTGAAATGCTGAATTTTCATGCGTTAGCGCCTTTGAAATACGATTCTGGGCTTCATGAAAATGGAAGGATGGTATTCTTCTTTTGGTTTGGAGCGGGGGATCTAAGGTATGTTTCTTTTCCTTTTGTTTGGAAGATTACGAAACAAAATGGACATTTTTGGCATATTCTTGTTGCTGTTGTTTGAGTATTGAGTTGAGATTGGTTCACTGTTTGCTAAGTATTTGACGGCTACTTTGCCTGTTTGCATTCGATCAAAGAAAAAACTATTATGGAGTTCACAGGGATGAAACAATTGATGGTTCTATTTTTCTTTTCATTCAACAGCGTGATGGTCAAATAAATTATGACGAACTAGGCAGGTGAAATAGCGTAGTTTGTTATTTCCAAGTCTACGGAAATAAATTATCTGGTCTTTGCTTAATGCTACACTAAACATCCACGTATAAGTTCGTGTTTTCTTGTCTATATGTAATGGTAAAAATGGCTGACAGATACCTCGTAACGCTAGAAATGGAATAAAGAAGTGGTCTTCAATATTGACAGTCTGATTTTGGGATCAAATATCAGTGGCTGTACAATTATTTTTTTGTTTTAAAGTTTGGTAAAAAGCTTTGACACATGATTAGATTTCATTAATTTACAGCCATAAAGTTTACAACTTGATGTCTAGGGCTGTATTTCTAAGCCTGCTTTTCGTACACGACCTCATACAAAGGGTATAGCCTTTTGAAAGATTCTTTGTCCGGGAGCAAGAATTGCCAGAGGGTCATAAATAGATTTTCTTTGCTTAAAAACTTGCCATTGGAGGCCAAAGTGAGCTGCCCATTCGTCATGAGTTATGTAGTGGGGGAGGTATTGCTTAAAACCAGGAACGGCAATGTTACAGAACTCTAGGATACGTTTGTTTTGGGATAAAATCTGTTCTAAGCTGTCTCTTACTGATAGGGGTGCAGAAGATAAGAATCCTACTATGTAGAACATATCTTCATTTGGGGTTACCAAAGATGTTTTGTTGTCCCACCTGCATAATCAAAATGGTTGCACATCAGAATAATAACACGATGCTTATAAAGCAAAGATACACCAATCAATGTTGATGATGTGTCGACATTGAAACTATTTTGAACCTCTAGAAATGTGTGGGCATATGTGTTGCAAACAAGTTGTGTATAATATGGGAAAGTAAATATGCTGCTATTTATATGTCCCAGCTGAGACCCTTTAATTAAAGACTACATATATCAAAATCTTACGTAGTTTTGTTTACTGGGTAGATAATGATGGGACCATTGCTTGTATCAGAGATTATTTTGCCGAACACCTCGTCTGCAAAGTAATGGATTTTGCTTTTGGGGATTAGTAGATTGAGCCATGGATGAGCAACTTCTGACGTTTCTTTTGCTTGTTTTTTATCTGATGTATGAACTCGATCCAGGAAATCCACATAGGAAACTTCTGTTAGGAAGAGCATTGATGGAATGTAGTTAAGTTCTGATAGTTGGCTCTCTACTTCCTGCATTATATCATAAAATCACCAGTGATACATAGTTTTAACTTTTTATTCGTAAGATATTCACCTTACTCATATTTTCGTATTCATTGGAATTGAAGTACTTGGCCATTTCAAGACAATAAAGAGTTTTTCCATCTGAATTCAATTGGTTGGCCTCTTGCGGGTGTTTGGGAGCAAAAGTAGATCTCCAGCTATCCACGAGATTGGCTCTATTTTTTATCACAAATCCTTCAATAAAGTCAAATAAATAATCCTTAGACATTATTAGAATCTCTTGATCTGCGGAGAATGTTGAAAATTCTGAATACAACACTCTTATCCACTTAACCTGGTAAAAAATGGATAAGTCGTCTTATTAGTAAACGAATTGGAGAGGATCTTGTTGTTTTTTTTTATATTCGGTGTATAATTCGTACCATCTTGGTTGCTGGTTCAAGAGAAATTCTAGCCCGTGAAATGATCCCAAACTGTCCAAGTCCTCCAAGAACGCCATAGAAAAGCTCAGCATTCTGTTTCTCTGAGCAGCTAAGAATCTCTCCCTTTCCTGCATTTAAAACCAGTGGTCAAAAATTGGCAATCTGCATTGCTTCTTTGCTTGAATGATTTTCTTACTTCTTGCATGAAATGTGGTAAAGACTGCCTTTATAAAACACGACAAATATTTGTAAATAACAGCTTGGAGCTCTGCCTACAAACAAACACTAAACAAATAAGTTGAAACATACCTGTTATAATCTCTAGCTGGTATACATTATTAATCTGTGGTCCGTGGCGAAAAGCCTGTCCACTAATACCACCATTTGATAAGGTGCCTCCAACAGAGAGATAAAGATAATCTGTCCAAGACTTTGGTGCTAGCCCATGTTTTAGAGTTTCGTGCAGAACATTTATCCACAACTCACCGCCTGAAACATCAACAAAAATCATCTTCCCCTCCCCTGAGTGAACTTGCATTGCTGTTCCTCCAAGTGACTCCATATTTATCACTATACCTTGATGAGCTTGTGATTGGCCTTGAATGGAGTGTCCATGGCCTCTAGCAGCAACTGTTATCTCTGAACCAGGACCAAGTTCATAGATATGCTTTATTACGGTTGACACATCGGAAGCTGACTTTGGGTATAGAACTGCTAATGGAATTAAGTGGTATCTATTGCCAAAATCTCTAGCTGCATGGTGATTGTTTTCGAAGCTGAAATATCCATCTAGGATTAGGCTTTGCAGGGATAAACGGCTACTTGAAGAGTCTAAATGAGAAGACACCGTTCGTTTTGCAAATTGCCTATTTACACAAAGTTTGGTTTCATCTGGCATACATCTCTCGTTTAGAATCACGAAGAGCGTGAAAACTATGATCATGTTTGGTTTAAGGGAGCAAGAAGGTGATGATCGCATGTTAGGCTTGGAAAATGTGCTTGTAAAGAGAAAACGTAACTCAATTTTGTTGTTCCTTGTGAGGCTGACTATGGATGAAAGAGGTGGGGAAAGAGAATTTAAAGGATTTTCGAGTTGAATTAGTCAAAAGAAAATTATTGGATAATGAATTCATAAAGATCTTATTATTTGTGACGATTTGTTTTTTATTTTGTACTTTTCTGCATTGGTAAATAGCTTATCAATTTGGTTCTAGGTTATGGAGATAAAAGTAACAAGAAAGTTAAAACATATTTTAGATATTCCTTGAAGTACTTTTTTATTATCACATGCACTACCTCAACTTATAGGGAAAGGTAACTATTCGTGGTTGCTACTTCAAGGAAACATATATTTGCTCTTTCATCCATTCATGAGAGCCACATCCTTCTTTTACATAGACAAATCGATTGCCGTTTCATCCTGACTTGTTCTGCATGCTGTGTAATTTAATGAATGTTCTGATATTAGAGTTGTACTATCTCAATATCCTTCTCTAATTGGAGTACAAGTGCGGCGATCCCACTATGTTTTGTTGTTGAGTAAAGTTTTTTTTTTCTGCTTTCATAAAAGTAGTCAGTTACAAATTTAATTATTTCGATTTAGTTTGTTTAATCACATGTGTAATCTATGACAGATTCATCTTCTGGCAATTACGGAGAGAAAATGAAAAGAGGTGGTATTTGTCATTATTGGTGATGGAGTGAGGTTTTAACTCAATGAAAGAGAGTGGCGGTTAATATAATTGTCCCCTGCTTTCCCATGTTCGAAATTTCTGAAGATTTAGCCAAGTCATTGATATTGATATGATAATTGGTTAAGATTACGATCTTGTAAATATGGTGACAGGTGGAGCCATGAACATGTGATGTCTACCGTGTGTCTGATGGACCTGAAACCCTGCAAGGTTTTGACTATGGTGCAACCTAGTTACTGAAGAAAAGATTGTTATTAAGAATACATGTGTTTTTCATTATCTTATTTTCCTTAAGGTTTTTGTTGAGATTTATTTAATCACTTCCTGTGTCAAATCTCTGAAAGGATGAATGAGAGATATTGACAGGAACATTAATGATTTTGGTCACTAAATTGAACTGCTTACATTTATATCTAAGAAAATTTTGCTTCTTCTAGAGCATTTGGTTTGTGGTGATTGTAAAATGGCCAAGTAGGGGCTGCTTCTACGCAGGAACACGGATGATATAAATGATGTGGAAAGTGAGAAATTGGGTGGCAGCAGTTTGAATAGGATCAGATGTAGGTAACACTGAAAATGGTACAAACCTGACAACTTTCTAGAACAATTTTTTTTTATAAAAAATTAACGAGTATGGTGTGTTGATTTGGTCATCCCTAAAATGATTCTCTAACATCTCCTGTCCTTTTATCCTTCATAATGTGTTGCTCGCTTTTTTCTTCATTTTTGACTGAAATGCAAAAGTTACACAATTGCAAAAAGGTTGTCGAAATCCCAGTGGCCAATAGGGTTGCTCAAAAATGACTTCTTCACCCATCAATGTCCAATATTTGGGTCCACTCGTCAGGTAAAATACATCTGCCTTATTGTTAATGAGATTAGTGAGGTATTTTATGAACTTGTTAAATCTTTTACTAAATCTAAGAGTTGATTTTGGCAATAGATTAAGGGTCTGCTTCAATTCTTGAGAAGTTGAATTTAAGTGTTAATTGAACACAAGTGTTTGAAATACATTTTTTTTCTGCAGAATCAACTAATTTACTCTCTGAATTTTTGTCGTTCAAGAATGGAGTAATTGTAGGTTATTGTGTATTACCATCTTTCAATCGTCATGAAGTGATTGTGGGTTATAAGTGGCTTATGATTTTGTCCCAATTTTTGTGGTCAGTGACACAATTTTTTCTTTGCAATCACATTCATGGAGTTAAATCTGATGATAATTTGAAATGGATCACCCTGCCGATGCCAACTGTGAACTGTGTGATAAAGAAATTTCATGTCCGCCTACATGCCTTTTTTAAAAAAATCACTTTCAGAGAATAGTATATTTATCTTAAAAGAAACAGATCTTTCCAACTATGGTGATCGATAATACTTAGAAGAAAGATCAATTGGTTTTATTGTAGTTTTTATGAAATAAATTCAATAACGCTGTTTCAAAACTGTTTTTCTGCACGTCTCAAAGGAATATTTCATGAAACAGTTTCTTGTTTATTAATTGAAACTAGCTTCTCTAAAATTATTGTCGCAGGAAGGAATATGCAAATTTGTAGAGAAAGAAATGGGACTCTTGCCTATGGAAATCATTTCAAGGTAAAGTGGTAGTTCTTAGTAATTGTAGCATAAAAAAGAGAGGTCCCTTTGTTGGTCTTCATTTGATCATGATTAAATTAGATTACGGTGGAAAGTTTATGAAGTTAGTCACGTGATGTCAATTTCTTTGGATTTTTTATTTGTCTTAGATTTTTTTTCTATGACTATTCTATATTATTAGTTAGGATGTTGGTATAAGTGAATGCCTCGTTACAAATTTCTTCATTGTGTACTATTTTCCTTTTGTTTGTATGCACCCCCGTAGTTGAGAAACCTTGAAATGTTAAATAGATTGATGTGGTTTCCTCTTCTTATTGTTTGAGTAATTGAAAGTTTGAAGCAGAAAACTCACCATTCTTGAGTAAAATTACGTCTGTCTAAAGTTTATTCGGTTGGTAGAATGACGAGACAGATGAGGCCAATTTACGGTGAAACTGAAGCTTAGGCTTAGAAGAAACACAACTTGTTTCGAAACCCGTCACGTGAGGGTACCAATTTTGTGTTTTCGAAGTACCATAGCATTTGTTTTAAGGAAAAAAGAGTGATTTTAAGTCATGTCATCATCTCTACATGATTTTTATATTATTGGTATTATTTATTTATTTACTTTAGTGCTATTATTTTCTTGATTTATTAAAGATTAAACAGGCTACACGATGCATATTATTCATAACCTACCTATTCATTTTATTATATGTTACGCTTCTATAGTGTTATTTGTCTTTTTTTATATGCTGAATATTTGTTGTTGGTACTGATTACTGAAGAGGATATGACCTGATTTTCTTTTCATTTGTGGACACAGAGAGAGCTTGCTTGAAGCATAGAATGACACCAATTTGAGGGTAAGATTAGTGGTTCTACTCCTTTTTTTTAGAGGGAGAAAATGAAAAATGAAATCCAAATCCACGTTTTTTTTATTGTGATTTTGCAGTTCAATTCTTCAAGACGAGGGCCCCATCTCTCTCTCTCTACATTTGGCAATCGGTGGTGTCCCAACCCATTACGCATCGCAGACTACCACATGTTACCTATTTTCATCTTGATAAGGTATAGACCTTAGCCACCCTTTTTATTTCTACATCGAATCATGGGTTTATTTTATCGTTATTTGGGACAGAAAAAGCATACACCAACCAATAGGGTGGAGCCTTGCGGGCAGGGTTGGTTTTTATCATAAAATTAAAATTGCACCTAAACCTATCAAATAACCGACTCGATTTTAAAATTAGATTAGTTTTGGTTTAGATTCACATTAATTTTTTATTTGCATGGTTGAACCCAACAAAACCGAACCAACTTGAGTGATCAATCCAGTATTGACCGATTGCCACCCTTACCAACTATAGTGTGTCATCAAACAAGACCCTCGAAGAAGAGGAACCAAACCTTAGCAGTGTTTATATATGACCACCGGCCCGGAGTCCGGCCATTGACGAAGAGGTCGGTTGGGAGATTCTCTGGTTTTGGTCAATTTTTTTTTTCTTTTCTCTCATTTTTTGAATAATTGTCTTAGCCTTTTGCCCAAGGTGTAGGATCCTAAATTGGGTGGCTCATAGGGGTGTCCCCTAGTTAGGGTGCCACTAGGTATGTCCCTAAAAGTGAGGGGCTTGATCTTCTTTGATCAGTAAAAACTTCACGTGGGCTTTGATTTGAATTTCAAGCATGCATCTTCAAAAATCTTATCCATTCTTCGAGGAGGCAACTACTTTTCAAGGCACCTTTGATCATTGTCGAGTATATAAAACCTTAAAAAAAATAATAATAAGGGCCTCTCCTAGATTTTGACGTATTTGTATGTCTTACGACGATTTTTATGGTCGTAAAAATGGTGGAATTTGCCTATGGGACATTGACAACATTAGAAGTAGGTAAAACTAGGTTGAAATTATAAATCGAATCGAAAATGAGAGTTTTAATATAGTCTTAATTTTTATTTTTAAAAATCGTGATTTATGGGTCGAATTTGATTTTAAAAGTAAAAAAACTATGAAATTGAAATTGAGATCGTAGGTTAAAAAAGTTTTAAAATCGAGTAAAATTCAACTTAAACCATAATAAAATTTGATATAAATCTTAAAATTAGTTATAAAAGTTTTAAATTACTTAAAACTCAATCTAAATATAATAAAAAATATATTTTATTTCTATATTTTAAATAGAAAATAGAACCGGTTTAAAATTGAAATATACGGTACCGTTTCTAAAAATCTGAAATTGTGAGTTTCGATTTTGATTCTATTTCGAGATAAAAATAAGTCGGACCGGCCAATATATTTCATGAACCCTAATTTGTGCCATTATTTGGAGAGTGGTCGGCCAAGAGAAGGCTTTTCTTTTACGCGCAAGCGTGAGCGAGCATGTAATTAGATCCCAATTTGCCACGTTCCACTAATATATGAAATAAGTAGTACTTGTGCTCGTATTTTTCACACAAGAACATCGATTTTTCATCTTTTGTTGGATCAATAAATATCTGCATTGCTTAACCATCTCACCTTGTAATCTTAGATATGAATTAAGGTTGCTTTGTCAAGGGGAGTTGCCCAACTTTATTTGAAGTCATGTTTAGTTGCAAATTTTGTGCTGCTTAAATGCTCACTGTTTTCATAGATTTCTTCTTGAGTTTATAGTCTTAAATGATATGTACAAAATAAAGAAAAGAACTCTACTTATATACGTTCAACTGTAGTGCTGTCAAACTCTACTCATAGTGATATCACAATTTATCGATACATTATTAGTATTCTACAAGAATACAACATAAGAGATAGAATTTTTAGTATTACGTTAGATAATGCTTTCGCTAATGATGTTTGTGTTAATCAATTTAAAAAATATTTTCATTTCGATAGTACTTAGTTTTCCTTTTTTCATATGCAGTGTGTTTGTCATATTTTAAATTTGATTGTTAAATATGACATGCAATTTGTATCACCGCATATTGATGCAATTAGGATATAATTTCATTTATTTCTTCGTCAAACGCCGACAATAAGAGTATCGAGAATTTTGTAAAGCGCCTAACCTCAAACCTAGAAAACTAAAAACTAATGTTTCAACTTGGTAGAACTCAACATATCTAATGTTAGAAAATGATAGATCGTATTGGAACGTCATTTATGATTTTATTAGTCAAAAGACACAATGTTTTACTTTGGATATTTGTAGTTGTGATATGACTAATCTATTTCTCGAATTTTTGCAACTATTTTTTGAAGTCACCAAAGAATGCTCGGGAATTTATTATCTGACTACGCATCTTGTGCTTCTGTGGTTCTTGTAAACGTTAACAATTATAATCAATGCTAATGTCGACAATGCTAATGTAAGCAACTTTTCATTCTTTGATGAGAATGTCATTTTCTTGAAATAAGAGTAAGTGTCGACCGCATAGTTACATGGTGTCGACCGCAGATCCACTTGGTATAGACCGGATACTAAAGTGTCGACCGTAGCTCATTACACAGCATTTTATGGTGTCGACCGCATACTAAAGGGTCGACCGCAAATTAATACAGAGTGTTTTATGGTATCGACCCCATATGAAGTTATCGATCGTCAGTTCAAGGTGCCGACCGCATCGTAACTAGGTGTCGACCGCAGACCGCATCGTTCTTATGTAATCTTTTCGAACAATTGGAATACTTTTTTGTAACTTTTTTCACTTTTTATTTGGCAAAATGAATGATTTCGGTATTTATATTTTGATTCGTACAGTGCAGGATTATTAATTGTTAACTCTTTCACGAATTGATTTCAAATCGGATGCTATATACGTTGAATGCTATTTATTTGATGTTTCGATGCTATTGTTTTTGAGTTTTTTTGAGATATTGATTCGATGCTATTGTTTTCGTGTTTTTTCGGCATAACGGAGGCGATACATACAAACGTTATTATGCAAATTTTTTTTTGGATTGAAGAAAACAATAAGCATAAATTTTTCATCAAAATTTAAAATTACATAATACGGAAAGTTATAAAATTTCAATATACGAAAACAAAATTTCTATGTTAGGCTCGTTTGGCTCGGCTCGTTTAGGCTCGACTGGCTCGGTTCGGCTCGCTCGTTTAGGCTCGAGGCTCACGAGCCGGCTCAAACTAATTTTTTTTAGAAAAGCTCGACCGAGCCGGCTCGAATAGGCTCGACTCGTTTGGCTCGGCATGCTCAACTCGGACCGGCTCGATTGCCAGCACTATTCAACTGTGGTTGACAAATGCCATCATATTTTTGCCACGTGGAAGAATATATGTTATGGTGTCCACGTGGATCAATCAAATGGGTTAGAAAATTGTTCTTGTGAACCATATAAATTTAATTAATGAAATAAAAAAGGGGTAGGCAGGCACTATTAAATTATTCATAACCTACTCAGGCAGAAAATCACTGGGCTTCCAGGCCTACTCTATTGCATTGTGGGCCTTTAGTCCCCTTCATGTTTATCTAATATCGTGGCCCCATCATGAATTTAAAAAAGAAAATTTGATTTTTATTTATTTAAATTAATAATATCTACACCATTCCTCTCCATCTATGCTCTATTCTTACTTTATTTCGTGACAATATATATTTCATGTGGGTAATAAATTACAAATAGTTAAAGTACACTATTCGTAGGCAAACCAAACTGATCTATTGTATTAAACCGAATTTGTAATTTTGGTCGGGTCGGGTCGGTTCAGTTTACATTTTTTGGGTCGAACTAAGTTTTGTATTTTGAGTTATGAGTCGGGTTGCATCTTTTTCGTAAAATCGACTAACTAACTCGATTAACCAGTTTCTTAACCTTGTTAATTTTATGTTTTATATTAAATGTGGTTGAGTAATATTAATTGAAAAGATTGAATGTTATTTAATTTGGAAAGATTGTTGTATTATATTGAAGTTAATTGGCTAGTCGTTGAATAGTATTTTTGGAAGCATACTATTTTTGTCCGACTACTTATAAATCTATTTTGGTTTATATTGATTAGATGTAAACTAGTTAGTTAACTTTAATGTTTTTTTAATTCGGAAAGATTAATGCGAGATGAGAATCGATTATAGATAGTAGGGCTAAAAAGTCTCTTTTGGTCAATTGCTTGGATGTAAGGTAATAGGTTATTTTTACGAACCGATTTCAAAAAAAAATTTGACCCAAACGGATCTTTTTTCTTGGTTGGATTTGAGAATCGATTGCGAGGTTGCGTGTCGGTTTTGGATTCTGACTCTTGAACCGAAGACCGATTTGGTTGGTTAAGGTCAACTGAAAAACTGATCCAAATTGACATACACACACCCATGTTGGCTTATTACGCCGACAATAAATTTTTATGATGAATTTAATCTTTTGTAATTTTATTAGAAATAACCTTTAGCAATGGCATTCAATATTTCTAACGTATTTGTTAAGCGTTTAGATTTATATTAGCAAAATTGGAGACTTTAGAGATAAAAAATATCAAGTTACTGCTATAGGGGGTCGATTGAAAATCTTCAGAGAAAATCAAAATTTATATCGTCTCTGGAAGGGTTGAATGAAATAGAGTTCAGGTCGACCGAAAAAATGAAACACTACTAGAATGATCGACCGAGACATAATGGGTTGACCGAACGGATCGATCGACCGAAAGATGTAATGGTCAACCGAAAATTTGCAAAGGCTAGGAACGGCTACAGAGAATCGGTCGAACGAAACTTGATTTTTTAGGTCGATCGAAACTAGATAGAAGATCAAATCAATAAATAGAAGAAGATGAGTTGAAAGAAGTCAAGAATTCGGTTAATAAAAAAGACAGAGAAGCATTGCCGAATTTTTAACTCATACCCAATGTACATTCACTTGAGATTTTTTTAAAGTGTGTCTTTGTGCGAATTGAAAGGCTATAACCCAATTGATTTTGAGTATTTTATTTTTTTTGAGCAAAAAATTGTGAAGTAACAATAACATTCTTCGAAAAAAACAGTTAAGTGAGATAAATGTGACCCCCTTCACAAAGAAGAGTCAATTATAAAGTTTGATTGATACTCAAAAAATCAATCATGATTTTCTCAAGATCGAGATACAGATGAATCTTTGAAGTGCAGTCTTAGAGCGTTGAGGTAGGTAGCTTGTGTCGAACTATGTTAACAAATCAATTTTATTTTTCTATCACTTCCTCCTTATTTTTAGTGTAAATATCACTTAGGGAATGAGAACTATAAATCACAAAAAAACTAATAAAGCTAAATCACTTGTTCTTAAGTTTAAAAATGGATCCTAGAAGCCCGCACGAGAATAGCTCAGTTGACTTAGAAATGGTAGATTGGGTACAAGAGCCTATGTTCGACGCATGCGCTGTCCTAGTGTGGGAGTTGTTACCTCAAATGTTGAGGTAGCTTCTTGGGATATCAGATAAAAGCCTTCTATCTCTTGGGTACAAAAATAAATCCTAGAACCCCTATTCTCTCCTCTCTCATACACACGTTCATATAATCTTCTCATATAATCGTTTTCTAATAATTGCAGTTTCAAAAGATGGTTTTATATTTTGGCCGGAAAGAAGATTGGCTCCACCAACATTCTTTATAAACGTAGAAAGTCTTACCATCTAGGTCTCATATCTTTAGACTGCTGAGTCATCGTGATTAGCTCATTCACATGTTGTCAGGCCGAGATATGGAGACCTTATAAACGAAAGATTTCTTTTTTTGGTACAAAATAAAAGGTCTTAACATCTTCTTGCTCGAGTCAACTTCATTATTTACAAGTCAACGATTAATGATTTCCAGTTCCGACAGTGTACGGACCGATTCATGCATGTCAATCCAAATATTTAAGATTTAAATAGATGGTGGAGAATGAAGCTATAATATTTATATTCGTAGGCGAAAATATATATATTTTAAAATATATTTAGTATTTTCAGACATGCTTGTACCCTGGATTTGGAGTTTTTGTGGTTAAAAAATATAAATATATGGAACTTTTTAGTGCATTATAGTTGTTTTTATATATATTTCTATTTAATATCTATTTAAACTATTTGTTCCTTCAAAAAAATTGAATTAGTCGGGTTATGGGTGTTAATTATTTTGTATTATCAATAAAAATACATAAATAAATAAAGTTGCTATATATATATATATATA
>QAOC01018270.1:16638-42960 GCA_003255005.1 Begonia fuchsioides
GTTGGAGTTTGCTATGGATTGCTCGGCGAGAGTCTACCAAAACCAGAAGAAGTGGTAGCCATGTTCAAGCAAAACAACATCAGAAGAGTGAGAATCTACGACGCGACTCACGCCGTTCTTCAGGCCCTGAGAGGCTCCGGCGTCGAGCTCATGCTCGGCCTTCCCAACGTCGATCTTCAGAGGGTCGCTTCCGACCAAGCCCAGTCCGATTTCTGGATCCAAAACAATGTCAGAAGCTACGAGGATGTCAGATTCAAGTACATCGTTGTCGGAAACGAGGTCAAACCCTCTGACCCTTTTGCTCAGTTTCTCGTCCAAGCTTTGAAAAACATTCAGAAGTCAATCTTCTCCGCCGGACTATCGAATCAAATCAAAGTTTCTACGGCCATAGACACCGGAGTTCTTCAAGAATCATTCCCGCCGTCAAGGGGTATCTTCAAGGACGACTACAGCTCCTTCCTGGCTCCGATCATTCAGGTCCTCGTCGCCGACCGATCCCCGCTGTTAGTCAACGTTTATACGTATTTCAGCTACGTCAACAACCCCGTCGACATCAGCCTCGAATTCGCTCTCTTCAAACCATCGTCGACGGAATTCGTCGACGGAGAATTCCGGTACCGGAACCTTTTCGACGCGACCGTAGACGCTGTTTACTCGGCGCTGGAGAAGTCCGGCGGAGGGTCGTTGGAGATCGTCGTGTCGGAGACTGGTTGGCCGTCGTCCGGCGGAGCTGAAACGTCGATCGAAAATGCGAGGGCTTACAACACGAATCTGGTGCAGCACGTGAAGGGAGGGACCCCGAAGAGGCCGGGAAGAGCCATGGAAACTTACTTGTTCGCCATGTTCGACGAGAGCCAGAAAACTCCAGATTATGAGAAATTCTGGGGGCTTTTTCTGCCAAACAAACAGCCAAAATACCCATTTACATTCAATTAAGAACTCCAAGATCTGATTATTTGCAGTCAATTTGGAGATTTCTTTGGAAATAGAAAATAAATTTGCTAAAAAGATTTCTTTTGTTGTATGGCCCAAAAAACTAGAAGAATCAACACTCTAAGATCCTCTCCAATCTCCATACCACACTCACTTTAGGATGGTGTAGGTTAGGCCAAAGCCTTGTTCCACTCCGCTAATTGGACCTAACTTGGGTTGCCATTTAATCCATTTGTGATGACCGGCACAAGGCCGGATAAATCTCACGTCGCCCGAGAGTAGACAGCAGAGACTCATAATTTGAGTTCTTCCTAATCAACATAACTCGAGCTTAAATATAAAAAAAAAATTCGATACGAGCTTTGGCACCTCTGTATCTTCGGTGGGCGGGTCGCCACAATTCTTCATTCTAGGTTCTTCATCCTCGTTAATGAAAATTATTAATCAAATGACAATAATTGTCTAATGACAAAGATTAGATGAACAAGTTACAATCAAATGTCATGAATGTTGGAAGTGCTAGATGCACCATAAAAATGTGATAACTGATAGGATTGGCTGCGACCGATGCCGTACAAGAGCATATGACACTATTTTGTGGACTGATCTTAATCATGTTATTACAATATCGTTCACTCCAATCACGGCTCGAACACCCTTGTTTTTTTATAAGCCCAAAACATTTTATGCCGGTTAAAAAGTGAAAACCAACTTTCATCGCTTTCTTAGTTTCCCTTCTCGGGCAAAATGTGATTTGGGACCCCCATGTCGTCATTGTATAGGTTGTGACAATTCTCTCTGTTTTTGAATGTCGACGTCCTCGTTGATCATGTTTCCAGCCATGGGATTGACTGTCATTCTAATTGTGGAGTTCTCCGGCGACTGCCATACAATTCAATTCGGTTTGGGCCGAAGTTTGTCCAAGTTTTTTCTCAAGGCAAGTTCAAAATGCATTGTGTTGATTAAGGACAGATATTGAATAGATAAGCCTACGGACAACGCGAGATTCGGCACCCCGCCCGTCGTTGGTGATACGTTTTTATGTAATTAATAATTTGCTACACATAATATATTCTTTTAATTATTTGTACTATACTGTAACTATTTGGTGATTTGTAAATATGACACAATGATAATTAACATGTAAATTTTACGTTATTCGAATTTAAATTACCATTGCAATCACCATAACACCACAATATTTCTTCCCAAAAAATCAACAAAAGTAAAAAAATCAGTTGAGTGCTTGAGCAGGACCAATTAAACCACCACCATCTTAATCTTCATGATAGCTTTATGTCCTTTTGTTTCCGGTCAAAATCGGGGCTTTAGACCGGAGATCGATGCAGTTTCCGGCCACGAGGATTCCATTTTCTCCTTGGACAGTGTGATTCCATCCCATTAACGAAAAATAATTTCCACAATTAGTGTCAGCAAAACTAGCTTCAGTATTAGAAATGCATTGAATTTTTCACATCTAATAATAATAATAATAATAAAACGAGTATTTTTGTAACGTTACAAAATAAAAAGTACAATGCAAATTGCAATTTTATATTTTCCTGCAAAATAAAGAAAAAATGTCAATCAATTTCAGATCTTTCAAGCAATTGCATGATCAATGAATAGGAATTAGATTGAATAACCACCTTTTCAACAGCTTTAATACATCTCCGACCAAATGCAACGATCCGGTCACAAGCACCTATCCGTCCAACAAGACAAAGAAGCGACTTAAAACTGAAAAATAACATCGACTGATAATAGCAAATTAAATTTGTTTTCGAATGAAAACTCTTACGTCGACTCTGACCGATGGATGTTTATTAACGCAATCTCTTAGCCATTTTATCGTTAGTGGCAATGAAGGTATAACGGCGCTATAGCCGAAAGAATCATCGGATCGAGACACATCTTGGTATAGAAACTCATATGGAGGTAGCATTTGTGCAATTTCTACTATAGAGCCATGCTCCGCCTCTATCACTGCAAATCGAAGAAATATCAGCAAACACCTCATTAAATAGAAAAACATAGTATAGAGAACAATATTGAAATATCATGAATATACATCCAAACATTAAGGATCCAAATTGCACCATACATTTTTTTGGAAGTGATTGGTATTTCGATGATTATGAAGCATATTTAGGTTATCTCCGGCTACCCGCTAATAAATAAACGAAAAAGAGATAATATATATATATATATGAAGAAATGGTACACACCCTTTCCATTCATCTTCTCCCAAAGCCTATGAAGGTTAAATTGCCAAGATAAGTCCTTATTTAAATTGGAAGGAATAACCGAGGATCCTGAAGTAACTTTGCCATAGGTCGATAAGCTTGGGACGAAAAGAGCTTTCGAAAAATGGGTACCTAAATAATGGAGAAAATACGAATGAACTCGAAGAAGAATCTTGGGGAAAACCGATGTTTCCATTTTCCAAAAGTGAAAAAATTCTCTGAAAATAGTAGCTTTACCTGATGAAGCACATGTCTTTATTAGTTTTGGAAGCAAAACTTGAGGATCTCTCACATCCATACAATTAAATAGAAGTACCTACAAAGAGTAGAAAGATGAAATCCAATTTTATCGACTTGACCACAAAAAGTTATTCGGCCTCTCTCTCTCTCTCTAGTTTACTCTCAAAACTTCATCTCTCAATCACTACAAACTTATCTCTCATCACACTCATCTGCCTAATTTATGAAAAAATCCTAATTAATTTTGATCTCAGAATCTAAATCTTGTCGTTTATTCAGAGAAATCACCTGCTTCGATACTACATTGGAGTTATAGGCGATCGGCTTATCTTGTATGAGGTGATCACTAGCAGAAACAGCCTCCATATTTGGTCTAGTAGAAGATAATGGCTTGTGGTTTCCTTTGACAGCATAAGAGAACCATTTGGCACAAACCTCCATACTCTCAGGAGTGTGAGCTCCGTCCAAGTAAAAGATCAGGTCGCCGCCAAGTGGCTTGTCAGGTGAGTTTGAATCACAGTCATAAACAATCTGAGCCCTACCGGAAAGCCGAGCCACTGAAAGACCCCTACAGAATTCCTCCGGAATATCCAGTTCCTGGTTGGCCTGTTTTTACAAAAAATGAAACATGTTCATCCTGGATAGAGCAGAAATGAATTAAAATAAAAGGAAAATACACCATGGATTGGCCACTAACTGCTCCACCGAACACCACTGGTTAGAGCCCGAAAGAGAAACATTGTCTAATAGAGAAATTTATTTCAAAACAATATTCAAAGATAGGAAAATATAACCCTAACACACTATTTATAGATAAAAAACTCTAATTCTAATTACTAAACTATCCCTAATATTATAATTAATATTAATCTAAATAATTCAAATTAAATGCGCAACATCTTATTAGACCATCTATCATTCCTTTTTTATTGACAACACATTGATCATTTATAAATAATTTAAAGGAAAATAATTGAGAAAAAGCTTCACCCACATTCTGGAATAGCCTTTCCCAGTTCCCTGTCCTTTGCAGCCAACATTTAGAGAGGGAAACAGCAAGACCAGAATTAATCAATTGATGATCACCCGACAATCCGAGCTTATATCCTTTGAGCTTTTTAGGATCCAGTGGTTCTGATATTTCTAATGGAGCCTAAAATAAACAAAATTAAAAAAAATAAATGCAGAGCAAAAATCAAACTGGATATTTTTGGTGTTTTTTAAGGTTGTCCAGCATAAGAAAAATACACACTTTTTTCTCAAAAAAAAAATTTTTTACCGGTGGAAATAGAAAAAGTTGAAACCACAGGATTTGGCACATGATAAATTACTTGTTTGAAGAAAATCAATACCATTAATTCATGTGCCTTTGCGTGAATAACGGCCATTGCTTCCGGAAGTTGGGGTGACGTGAATGCAGGAACTAGACGCTTCATGAGGGAAGACATCAATCCAATTCAGAAAACACTTGAAAATCAATACTGCAATCATATAATCATCAAAAATAGAAATATTGCAATGGCTGATCTACTTCCAAACATAGACAAAAGTTCATAAATGTTGGGACTAAAGGTAGAGATTCTGTACCTTCAAAATTCCAGCCTTATGAAAAGCAATTTTTCCAATGGTATCTCCTGCATTAGATATATAATTGTTTATTGAAGAAATTACTTTATTGCAACAGTAATTACAAGACAACAATATATATATTAATATGTCTACTCTCTCATATATTGGCACTTAGATTAAACTCTATCAAGAATAAGAGAAAGTATAAAACTTTTAAAATAGGAATAATACAAACCCAACGATTCCATATGATCCATTCCTAGAGATGAAATGCCACAAACAACAGGTTCATCGATCTGCCCAATGAACCGAAAATTAACAGTCTTTTCCATATGAGAAATTTTACAATTTTGTGATAATATTTCCCTTACATCAATCTTCAACTTAAAAACCTCATCATAGAACTATGTAGTTGAAACTCACCACATTGGTCGAATCATGCAAACCCCCAAGACCAACTTCAACAATAGCAACATCAACCTAGGAGAAAAAGCTATATCCGTCAACACAACCAAAAAATTAATCAGAAAAATAGGAGAAGAAATAATAACTGAATATACCTCTAATTTGTAGTACCTGTTCACATATGAATGTTTTGAAAGCTAATAAGGTGAGAAACTGAAACAGTGGCGGCATGGGTAAGTGCTCTGAAACCTTTTCCTGCGCATAAAATTCCAAATCAGGATATTTAGAATCATAATTTCTATTTGACATATGTTCTTTCTTCGTGTAAATAGCAAAAAATAGTTTATATATATAGATGATGTTCTAAAGATACAGAATTGTAAGGGCATCAGCTAATCCACCTGAAAAAAGAAAAAAAAAATACCTTGAGCTGATACCAGCAGACCCAAAAATATTGCATAAATTTTTCTTCAGATATATCAAATCTGTTCAAGTAATTTATAATTAGCCAGAGAAAGAAAAAACAAAATTAGAATAAGACATTACTATATTCTAATCTATAAACAGACAACTTTTACTCCAAATTATGAATGATTTATAAAGCCCATCACATACCCATTTATTCTAAATCTTTCTCTCACATCAATTAAATGAGGGGAAGTGAAGAGTCCAGTTCGAAAACCACATTCCCGTAGTATTCCTTCACAGAAAGCACATGTTGATCCCTGAAATGAAAATCCATTGGGCTTGAACATATCCAACCATGGCTAAATTAACTTGAGACTAACCTATAATTTATTTATCCAGAATAAATAATAATACTAAGAAAGAATGAAAATCTATAAATAGGGAACAAAGATAAGAGGGTTTAGTAGAAGTAAAAATGAAAAAAACAATTATAATGTAAAACTATGCATAAAGAAAAACTACACGATTTGAAGATAGTTTACCTTCCCTTTAGTTCCAGCCACATGGATAATTTTTAGATTCTTAATGGGTTCTTCAAGACCCAAAATCTGCAAAGTGCATTATACGATGAAAGCGTCAAGAAATTTGCTCTTTCTCACTAAATTTTCCAGAAAATTAAGGTAAATAGCATACAAACGAAGCTAGATTTTCTATGATCATGCTAGCAAATTCAACAAATTTAAAAGAGTAATGTTAATTTTATATTCTTAGCATATAGTTTTATTGTATATGCTGACGTATTAGACTCTGATTGATCTAAATAAAGTACATTTAATATATTACAATTAAAATAATTATTTATAATATTTATTGCACTAGTCAAAACTTAACATGTTAGCATGCATAATGAGAGGGTAAACTAAGAAGGTAAACATAACATTACCCAATTTAAAATGACTAACCAAATTTATAACACAAGTATTTGGCAACCTAATGAATAAGTTATGCATTACTATAGCTCTTTCGGTTACCTTGAGATATGTTCTCATCCTGTCTAACTTTTCTCCACTGCTACGATTGTCGAATGATTTTCCTCCGCGCTTCTGTCTTGTAATCAAAGAGGAAAGAGCTTCCATGGTGGATTCATAAGACGGCAAATTGTGTGAGTATTCAGAGTAGTCTTTAGCAGCAGCATTGTTATGTGTCTCTTCAATAATCCGAGATGACATTTTTGCATAACTAATACCTGAGACCAGTAGGAAAAGATAAAGTTTTCAAGAATCTTGTTGAACCATTTTCCCATCATCCTAAAGATCTAAATACACAAATGCCAAAAAACTTGATGAAACAAAACTAAGGAATGTGGTTATAATAAGACAGGTTTGCAAATCAAAACATACTTTTCTTTTGATGCAAATGTTTAGCCGGGAGTTTTTGTTTTCTACATAGAGAGTTTTCGAGATGAAGAACATTTTATTTTGCACCAGTCCACTGTTTTCTTCCATTGTTTCATGAAATATGTTTGAAATTCATCTATAAAGCGTAGCAAGTTGTGTTTTTCACCCACGATATCCATCAAACCATAAGCCTAACACACACGAATATAAAATTATACATAATATCTTAAGATGATGATATACAAAATTTGAAATTCAGTTAAATAGGTCACTATTACATTGCAAGGGTCAAACAGAAAATGTAGCTGCCCCTCTCACTCTCAACTAGGCCATTTAAACAACCACCATTTCAATATAACCTCCTACAATACATCAAAATCCAAGTATAAAAAGCTTTAAAACAAGAACACAGCTTACAGCTTCGTGGCAGACAACGTTTGCCTCGGCGAATTCGAAAACTAACTGATTTCCATACTCTCTTAGAGAAGTATATACTGTTTGTATTATTAAGAGCCAAATCTCGAAATATTTGAGAATTTACTCCATAATTTGCTTGTAGAAGCATCAGGAACCGTCAAACCTACAGAAAAAAAAAACACCCAGATGACGAAATTCAAAGCTCTTCCATATCTAGACGGTAAGATGCCATCATTACACACATCTATTAAGCTTTTCAATGGCGCAATGAAAGAAAGATACAGAGAGAGAGTTACAGAAGAAGACCACCATGAGGAATCAATTGAAATGAGCAGAAAATAATCAAAATCGCTGGATTTGTTACCTTGGTGACGATAATCCATGGTTTCATCTCAACAAGGACGAGAAGAGGCGTTTCCTCATCAGACAAGTCCCGCAGTGGGTAACGCCACAGAACCCGACAAGCTTAATATGATGCCATCGAGATTTTAGGGCTCCATTGAATTTTGCAATCTCTATCTTCAACTCCACTAAATTGCAGTCTGGGTTCGTAAGAAAATTATCTAGTTTCCTTCTTGGTCGCCAAACCAATCTGGCCATGTCTGTCAAATAAATAGCTCAGTGTTGATGCTATTATTTGATTATTTATAATTCATTAATTAATTGCCCTTAATTA
Source organism: Begonia fuchsioides (assembly GCA_003255005.1). Lineage (NCBI taxonomy): Eukaryota > Viridiplantae > Streptophyta > Magnoliopsida > Cucurbitales > Begoniaceae > Begonia > Begonia fuchsioides. The sequence continues at coordinate 24,930 of QAOC01018270.1, forward strand.
CACACATTATTATAGGGCATGTCACGTTGTATTTTTATTCGATAATTAAGAACGAAAACCTTGTACTAATCTAATTTATCTTAAATAGTCCGAGACGCATACTTACATACCACATTAAGTATACTTACATACCACATTAAGTATAATCTCTATTCACTAAGTAACATATAGTAGTCGAACCGGACCAAACAGAATTCTATGGATCAAAATTTTCATAATATTAAAATATTAATATATTTTTATTGTATTTTAGTTTAATTTATCAAGCCTTGTATTTTAGATCACGTTGTAAGTAGGGTTGGATTGAGTTCGGGTTAGAAACCTGCCAACCTTGGGCGGTTCTTATCGACTCACGATTGAAAGAAGAACTATCATGGTCGGCCCGATAGGTCTATATTGGTTATATTGACGAGAACCTAAAAATAATCAAAATCGAACCAGACTAGAATTTATACATTTGGATCAATTGTGATTAGTTATGCGTCTCTTTTGATTCATTGAAGATCTTGCATTGTGTAGAAGGAAAACTGATTTAGTCGATTTGGTTAAGAGTTTAAGATTGTGAAACCTTTAAACTTAGATTGGATTGTTAATATATTATTCATTTAAATTTGTTTTTTTTTATTAAATTCTAATTTTCATATGAATATTTTTATATAAATTTGATATACTTACATGATTTATTAGAGAGTTTAATATTTTGACAAAATTAGTATAAATATATTTTTTATAGTTTTTTTAATATTTTAATATATTTATACTAATTTTTCCAAAATATTCAATGAAAAATATCAAAACTATAATTAAATATATGATCTGATTCTAAACTTTTCACAATAGTTTCTGGTCTAACAAATTTAGAATTTTATGGGTCGGTCTTATAATTTTATGGTGGTAACTTTTAAACTAAGATGAGCCTTCATACTTTTCAACCAAATCTTTATATATAAATGGTGGTTTATCAAGAACATGCAAGAAAAACACATGGGATGAAAAATATATATAAATATCACATTATTAGACAATTTGATTGATCTTACAAAACTATACTCATGTAACAACTTTTGTCGGATCTAAAATTTAATAATTATATTTGTACACTTGTAGTAAATCCTGACTTGAAAGTTTTTGCTATCTGATTACTTCTTTTCTAAATGCTTAAAAAGAATTTAAACAAATAACTACTTATGCAAAAAAAAAAATTAAATGAAGTTATTATTACTTTATTCAAATCACAACAACAATTAAAAAAGCTAACTAATTTTAGTTTTTTTTAACAATTATTCAAATTCAAAATTCAAACCAATGGTAGATCTTCAAATCTTAAATATATCTTTTCCCACATAATAATGTTTTGAAAAGTGGATTTATTCGGACTAATTCTCATAAGAGAAGCGAAAAGGCGATTAAATGAAATGAAGATATTTATTAATATATTTATTAATATATTTATTAATATATTTATTTATTTATACATTACACCAAAGTTTTAATGTCTTTGTTAATATATTTATTTATTTTTTCAATTTTAATATTATTTTTCAAAAATGGAATCTTCATTCTTTACTAAATGTTTTTGGATTATCAATCATGTTATTATCCTCTTTTGGAATAACTTGTGAAATGTTTTTTTTTTCAAAATCCTCAATCAAGCTAGTAGTTGAAATTGTATTTCTAAACCTAAGTAAAGAGTAATGATATGTTTACTTATAGTGCTTTACAAAATTTTAAAACGATTGATTATATAAATTACCCTTTTGAATATATATCTTAGAAATAATATTTATATCTACTAAATATGAAATTATCTATACATTTACTTGAATAACTAAAGAAACAACATTAGAATAAATAATTTTACAATATCATTTTATGCATACAACTTGAGAAAAATACGTCCATACTTTCGAGCAACTATTTATTTCTACTCTCTACTAAAAATACGCAATTATGTTGAGGAGCATAATACATATGTAATGATATGGCGACACTCTAAAATTGAGGTGTCGTATATCATTAATATCGTATTTTAATTATTTATTTCACATTAAAATTATTATTCCCTAGTTCTTTGCTAGTTATAAATATGGATATCCTAAATTATTTATTTTATGGAATTAGTTTTATGAACTTCTTTTGATAACAACTTTTTATGAATTAGAGGAATTCGATCTTCTTTTTTAGAATATTTATTTTATTACATTGTGGATTTTATTTATTCAATTTTTTCTCAAAATTTCATTTATCATTGAGAGTTAAAATAAATAAATTTTATTTTTCCTCTATAATATCCTTTCAAACTCCATTTACTTTTATCTCAAAACATGTCGAGAAACTCTAATTATATGATGAATGTTCCAATTTTCAAATCCATGTTATAGATGTGGTCGAATATTAATTTTGATCAACTTAGAGACTTTCTTCCACCAACGCATAATCTTTAAGTTCGTGCCGAGGGATTGACACTTTGAAATTCTCACAAACCTTGTTTTTCTAATTGCCCTTCGGACGCTTGACATTTATAATCAACTTTTCCACAAGAAATTTAATAAAACTCCTCATACGTTATTGACGAAACAGGTGACCATTTTTGTTGGTCTTTTTAGCTTCAAGTTTGTTAGAGACATGGATTAAATAATGTGTTTGGGCATCTAAAATAGATCTAGTAAAGTTCAAATAAAAGAATGATCATCATTTCTCTCAAAAAGTTAAAACAATGAATACATAGGGTTAAAACCTACATAGGGTTAAAACTAATTTTGAGCCTGAATTTTAGATAAATTGGCAAAAAAAAATATTGACTGTTAAAAAAACTAATTTTGAGCTTGTCGAATGTCTGAAAGGTGGTCAATGCGATCGATACGGACATCCGAATGAGGGTTAGTTCTTCTGTATTGGACACACTCACCCTATTCGGACGTCTGAACCCCCTAAAGTCCCAAAAACTCTGGTCATTTATTACTTGAAATTTGTATATTCAGAAAATACTAACAAATTGTGCGATATATATAGCATAAAGTCTTATATTTATAATCATAGATGGTAGTTCGAGCAACTAATGACATTATACGACGAAGAACGCCGCTAAAAAAGAAGACAATGAAGAAAATATAGATTGGGTAAATGAACCAATCTACGGACGTTATGCCACGACCTGCAAAGACGTACCTATGGGAGAAGATGAACAAATGTATAAAGACTTTCGACTGTTTGATAGTGGATGCGATGTCGAGATTCAATCTTCATCAGAGAGTGCAAATATGAGAGTCTTGACTATATCACCCAACTGAGACGATGAAAATACAAACAAAGTTGTAAGCTTGCCTGTAATAGTCGAAAGCGAGTTTTATCTCAAAAATATATATAAATCTGTTAAAGATTTAAAAAATTGAAATTACTAAAAATGTCGTGGTAAATGGTTATGGAGTGACCTTCAAATGAAGTGAGCGACTAACAACAGTATGTGTATAAGATGTTCATGGCGCCTTCATGCTTCAAAATTGCACAATGAAGAAATGATTCTTAGAAAAATCTTCGTTGATAATCATACTTGTGCTCGATTGTTAGAAAATCGACTTTCATCGGCAAGATGGGTTGCCAATACTTATGCTAATAGGTTCAAGAGTCAGCCTACGTGAGACACTATATCTATCATCGAGCCAATAAGAAAGGATTACACTATTACCATCACAACGAGTGTTGTAACTAGAAATTAAATTTCTTCGGTAGTATGGAGGGTATCTAATGCGCTCTAACCCTGGCATTAGAGTCGGCATGCAATCACGATTGTTATACAACAAAGGTCAAGATTCTATTGCTCAATTCAAAAAAATCTATATGTGGATGTTCGCATGGATGTGAGCAATCATTGAATATGTTCAACCAATTATATGTCTAAATGGTTTCCATGTTAAAGGTGTGTGTCTGGGTCATCTATTGACGGTAGTCGGAATTAACTCTGACAACGGCCTCTATCCTCTTTGTAACATCTCATTTTTTTTATTTATCTAAAATAAAATACTGAAAAACCGTAGTAAAATTGTTTTCTTTTCTTGAAATCTTTAATTTGTATAAATTATTTTCTTGGAAACACAGCGGAAGTCATTAAGTAAATAGCAAACTCATTGTTACCATAATTCAAAATGCATTTCCAAAACGTGTTTATTCATACATAGAGTTAGTTTACATATGTAATTAATATTTCACAAAATACATCTTAAAACATAGTACTTTCAAAATACATCAAAACTTCTTTCTTTTGTTCATTCTCACGGCTCGTCGCTTAACAGTGCATGCACGGCCCGAGCAAGCCTCCTCCACAACATCACATCATGTGGTAAAAACTAAGTTCTTCACCTTCGTTTTCATCATCTACATCACAAAGCTTATTCTAATGAGCTTAAGGCTCAGTAAGAAATCGTATAAAGTGACATTCGTAACATGAACGTGGTTTTGTAAAACATGCATATTCATTTCGTTCTTTATTGCGTTATTCTTGCTTATCGATCCAGTTTTCCACCTCGTGGTTCTACAAGTCATTTATATGTTCGGCTTTCCACCTAGTGGTTCTACTTGGTCCTCGTGACCGAGCTTTCTACCTCATGGTTCTACCTCATTCATTCGTTACGTACATTCATGTATAGAACTTTGAGGATTTTCAGAACGAGAGTTAGCACCAACAGGTTCCTCTCATCCCACTCTCGTCATTCGGTTGGGTGAAATTTGAAAAGATGCATGGAAAACATTTTCGTTCTTTTCGTAAGACATGATGCATGAAAATGGCATAAGTGCACAACGTGACATTCATAACATAAACATAAAACATGCATAAAACATCTCTCAATCAACATAAAAAAACGTCTCCAAATGAAGATAATTGTTATCTCTTAAGTATACTTACATAAACTTCATTATTTTACTTAAACCTAGCAACCATTAAACAATTTCAAACAAAAACCAATCAAATTCAAACACTTGAGCCGGTGCACGGTGCGATACACCTCAAACAAGGCATTCTTATTCTACTTATTCATAATCGTAACTAATTTGCTTTCACTTTTATTTGTTTCTAATTATACAACATTAATCCTACTCTTTGTGATGTAGTCCCTGAAGGGCCAAAGACATGCAAGATTTACTTACTTGGATTCCAAGCTGCAAAATACTCCTTATTTCCTTCACTTTCTTTACTTGATTCCAAACAATCTTAACATCACAAATATGCTTACATTAGTATTTCTCGAATTTACCATGTTTTTCTCCAAAATTACAACAGACATAACTTAAGCTATCAAACTCCAATTCTTATGAATAAGTAACTGAAATCACCCTTAAGGAGTGTAATATAATTCATTAGAAGACTTTAAATTCAATTTCGTAATCAACAATCTTATAAAATCCGTATTTTTAAAATCAGAAATATTAATCCTGCTTTTGTATGGACATGGTAACACCTTGTTTTTCATGTCATTTCCATCAATCAAAACTATACTCGAACTCTTATATCTTCAATATAGAGTATAGAAAAACACTTAAATCAACCAACATTATACTTTAGCCCTAAGTTCGTGTTCCTCCTTCTTGTTATTTAAACTCACAAAACACACTCGATTTGCACCTCTCACACTAAACTTTCAACTTCAGGTTCAACCTTATGTTTCCCTTCATACGAAACTTGAGAGAATTTAGTGATAATAATGAGAATTTCGTGCATCAAATGTCAGCTGAAGGTGAAGAGGCAAACATGAGGTGGAGAGGCAAGCATGAGGTGACTTCACCAAATTTTCTCCTCCAACACTTAACTCACTTGTCACATACTCTAACCTTACTTCTTATTTCTTTAAGCATTCCTTTCAAAGGCATATTTTAACACACTATCAACAATACTTCGTGATGCATTTATCAAGATTTAACAACGTAATTTACATTTATAATAACTAAGGTACTTAAATGGCTCGGGTGTTACACTGTTACATATACAGTAGAGGAATCAGAGTGTGGAGATTCATGAAAATTATTTTTAACGCAATTGAGACAAGATATCGATATTGCTCGAGGTGCTGGGTGGAATGTCATATCAGATAGAAAAAATGTATTATTTCTTAGCTGATGATAAATTTACAAATTTGAATTATAAAAGTTCTCTTCATGCAGGGGTCATGAATGCAGTTCATGATATATTACTTAATGATTATCATCGATTATATCTCAGAAATTTATATGCTAATTCTAAACAAACTTTTTGTGATTTGATTTACGAAGATTTTTTTTGTGGAAAGCAGAACATGCTACTACTCAAAGTGGGTTCGAAAGAGTAATGACAAAATTGACTCACCATAATGCCTTGGTAGCTGATTATTTATGAACTATCCTTGTAGAAACATAGGCAGCACATACATTCTTGTCAGCTCCAAAATCTAAATTGGCTTGAATAATCTAAGCGAGTCATTTATCAAAGTCATCTTTCAAGTTCGAGACAAACTTGTAATAGCAATATTAAAGATGATTAGAAAATCCATTTTGATTCGTATCGTGAAAAGACATGAGAAGATGCTTCGATCGCCAGATATGTTATGCCCGCGAATTATGGAGAAACTAGATCATCTTACCCGAGATTCAAGGAATTGGAGTTTAGTTGTAGCAGGAAATGCTATGTACGAGGTAAGCAATGGCATAAAGCAATACATCATCAATATGGGTCGTTCTACATGCAATTGCAGACAATGAGATCTGACAAATATCCCGTGTGAACATTTTATCTCATGTATGCAGTGGATGTGATCATCGATACATGTATTGGTCGATTCTACCATCGAGATACATATTTAAGTATGCATTCATTCTATATTGCACTCATTGCAGAAAGACACGAGTGGCCCATCGTGCGTGGATGTAGAACTTTAATGCCTCAAAAATTAGACATAAATCGGGACAGACCAAGAGGAAAAGAATCAAAGACATGGATGAGCCCCAACGGAATAGCACTTCACTAAGTCAAAAAACTGGGACGGTCCATTGTGGCACATGTGGTTGGAGTAGACATAACAAGAAATCATGTCCTGAAAGAGCATACACCTCAGTTGCACAAAGATCGGAAACTGATGAAGAAATGTTCATGAGATTCAATATTACCATGTAAAGGTCCCAAAATAACCAACTGCTCCAATGTCAGAATCCTCCCTAAATCAAAAACTTCGCTGTAGGAGGCCAACATGGTCGAGATGGACTTCACAAAATTGATTTTTATGAAAAAGGACAAATTATAATCAAATAAAAGAGACAAAACGCTACTAGAAATCATCAAAGTCCGGGGGAGGCTATGAAGGCCCTTGATAAAAAGGTGAAACTCAAAAGAATCTAGTTGTATCCATCGTGCACTGCATCGAACATATTGTACGCTCTAAGCTATCAATTTTCTCCTTCTATTGAGTATCATAACCAACCACCCTCTCCATCTGCGGAGAATGATAACCAGCAATCCTCTCAATCTGCTGAAAATGATAATCATCCATCATCTACATATATTGGGTATGGTAAAAACTCATATGCTCGAGCATGAACGTCAATAATGGTTCCTGCATGGGTGGTGAATGCGAGTCTAAAGGTCCCGGCATTTGACTATAGGAATGCCTAAGCTTCTAACTATATGAAGGGCTCATCATCTCAATATATGGAGAACTTGGCATCTGACTCAAATCTAGATAGTCTCACTAACATGGAAAATCAACGTCAAGTCAAAAGCCATAGAGGGTGGCAGCTGATGCTCCTCCGAGGGGTCTCCATGGACCATCTATTCATGTGCCGTAAACATCTACCAAACTCATCCTCTTCAGCTATAACTCATCAAAGGCATCTTGTTGCCGGGGAAATCTCATCACCTTATGTTGAAGAATGTCTTCACAAATACTCTTAATAATTGTAGTAATTAATACTTCGTATGAGAGGTTTTTCTTAACCCAATATAAATCTCAGTTATGTGACGCAATACTAAATAGCTCGGGTTAAACCCGACTCATGTTTAAATCTCTCATATCAAATCTTAGTCACATTGTGCATGACCCGAAAAATAATGTTAAGCTCATTTGATTTAGGCTTCGTCAAAGTCTCAACATTGCGACTAGGTGTCAAAATAAGTCTAAGGAAAGATGTTTTGTATCCACCTATAATAAAAGTTACAGGCTAACTAGAATTATAATACATACTTCTTTACAATCATCTGATTCGTCTGCATATTCTATCACACGATTGATATGGACCAGTGTAGATGATCCAAAATCTCTAGAATTTATTGTCACTGATGACCGCATCACACGTAAATGACCTCTAGGTCTAGAGGATCTCTCACCGTCATCTTTATGTTGTCGAACGTCTCTCACACGCTTCCCACGACAAAAATGCACTTTTTTGTAGAAAATAAAAATTTTGGCAGAATTTTTATCAAATCATTGTGATAAAAAATGACAAAAAAGTTAGAATTTATAAGATTTTAAGATTTTTGAAAGTCTGAAGGGGGTTAGTGCATCTGTATCGAATGTCAGAAGAAGCTTAAGTGCGTTTGATATAGACGATTAAACCCTGATCCGGACGTTCATATCAGACGCATTGACCTCCTTCGAATGTTTAACAAGTTCAAAATTATTATTTTTTAAATTTAAGTTTTTTACCTGCTTATTTGAAAGAGAAAAAACTAATTTTTGGCCTGAGTTTGAGGTAAATATGTCAAATCGGGCATGAGGTTTGGAAAAATAAATTTTGGGTTTCTCTTACGTGATCAAATGCATCATTAGTCCGATTGAGGCAAGGTATGCGTCCGAACCCGGTGAAAAATTATAAATTCAACGTTTTTTTCTTACTTTTAACCATTCTAAAATCGTTGTGAAATTTTGCCAAAAAAAATTATTTTTACGAAAATGCATGTCGGTCATGAAAAACGCAACGATAAAATACGATAAATGTATTATAAAGTACGATAATTTACAATCAAAATGTCATTCATAACAAATAGAAAAATACATAAAAGTGAAAAACTACTAAAAATCACCACAATTTGGTGGGTGTTGTGGAGGATCCTAGTCAAAAGGAGAAACTCAAAACATCCCGGTTGTATCTAGCGTGTTCCGCATCTTATATAATGTGTGTTCAATCCTGTCTATCCTCTGTAGCTGCTCGGTATGATAATTGTTCATTCTCTGCATCTGCTCAGTATGATAGTTGTCTATCCTTTGCATATGCTCTATGAAACAAGTTCATCTGCTCTATCATAAAAATCAATGATGAATCATGGTACGAGGGCTGCAGCATCTGACTAACGGAAGAGTCGAAAGGTCTTGGCATCTTACCAACTGAAGGACCGGAAGATCCTGACATTCAACCAAAAGACGGCTCTGCCATGTTAGTATATGGAGAAGTGGGTATCTGAGTAAAATCAAGCGGGTCATCTTGAGTTGGAAGATCGACATCCGGATCTAACTGCAAGCGAGCGGCTGCTGTGTCTCTCATGTCGACCCACGAGTCGCCCAACTCTATCAAGCTCATCCTCCCAAGTTGACGACGATCAAAGCCATCTTGGGCCCGAGGCGCCCTCATCTCCTCCTCACGAGGAATCTCTCAACATACAATGTTTATGAATTTTGTTATCAAAACTGTAACGCCTTGATTTTTTCCTTTACTTAAATTTTTTTCTTTTTCTTTGTAAACACGTGTACCAACTTTAAACAATTTAAAGTAAAACTTATCTATTTGAAATCCTCGAGATAAAATACAGCGGAAGACTTTTATTTAACTTCATCAAAATCAATTATATTCGTAATATGTAACCCAAAACATACTTATACTTTAACATTAAAACCAAGTTATTACAAAACAGTTATAACTAACAAAATTATACATTAGTTTTCAAACAAAACATTTTTCATTTACATGGGCCGCCCACCGGTCAAAATAGCACTAACAGCCGCAAGCTTCCACAATGGACGTACTTCCCCACTTCAGNGCCAATCGCATGCAACATTAACTTACTTTAGCAGCTAGGTTGAGTTGATCCACTTGAGTCCCCTTTTTAATCTAATCGATGGCTTAAACCTATAAATCATATACGGATCAGAATTTGCATAAAGTCTTAACTTTCTGTTCCAACTTTGAACATCTATAACTTCCTCTATATTGACCCATTCAGGTTGATTAAGGTGTCAAATTGTTCCTTAAGGAGTCTACTATAACTTCTTAGGAGACACCCAATTCAGAAAACTAAAGCATATTGACTTACGTTGACAAAACAGAGGGCATTCACTGTTTGAACAGTGATTGGGTCGACATAAACCTTCATTGTGTCTACCCATGTCGACAAACAGAGATGTCGCGTTTCTGAAATCGACTTTCGGTCGACCCAAACTACAAGGGGTCGACCCAAACTCCCCCCAGTTTTCGTATACCAACTTGCGACGTCCATAACTTTTCCTACATAGCTCCGAATCGAGTGATTCCAACGGCTATAAATTTCTCTAAGTGTCTACTTTAACTCTTATGAAGGATACAAACTCTAACTCGTGCTAAAACTTGACCAAATCTCAAAAACTCTAGCTTTATACATGATTAACCGATTTTACAGCAATTAACCTAAAATCCTCCATATTTATCCACAAGCTCATCTAATACATTCATATTAACCTTACTGAATCCTAAAAGTAACTCGGAGGATGTAAAATATTACCTTGAGCTTCAGCTTCTGCAAAAGTTTCAGAATTTTCCACTTCCCTTCGCTCTCTCGCTCTTTTTTCTCATGATGTTCCCTTTCTTCCTCGACCTCACTCTTCTCTTGATCAACGAGAGAGTTCTAACGATGAGTAAGTAGGGAGAAGAAACCACGCTGGTAGGGGAATGGCAGACCATGCCTTCTCACGTCCTTAATTAAACGAAAACCAATATTTCTTTCATATCCGTGAATCGAGATCCTCCACGTTTTGGCTGACTTTTCAACTCAAAACACGAATGTGTCGACCCCTCTTCCATTGTGTCGACCGAAAGTACTCCCAGAAAACCTTTTGTGTCGACCCCAACAAATTCCTTGGGTCGACCCAAACACACAATTGTGTCGACCCCACCAAATTCCTGGGGTCGACCCAAACACACAATTGTGTCGACCGGACATTGTTCATAGGTTGACCGGCAGTTAAAACTTTCATAATTTTTGTTATACAACTTAGATTTCTATGATTCAAACACCATTCTTTTTCTTATTGAATATATTTTAACTTTGTAGAAGACATAAACTTTAAATTATGAGTTTAACATAATAAAAAATACGAAACACCAAATATCGCTCAAAATCCATAATTCCATAGTCCGATTTTGCTTTACCAACTTCAAATAAACATAATTTTCTTTCTGAAAGTTCAATAGAAATGATCTACCTATCGATCATCTTATCTCGACGTCTACTACAACTTTATAGAAGAACACTAGCCATTTATGCTTTTTTAACGCATGTTATGATTAAAACACAGAAACTACTCTGTTTTTACATTCAAAAAGTGGGGTGTTACAAAAACTCTGTATGAGAGATTTTTCTTAACCCCTTATGAATATCATTCATGTCACGCAAAATTAAATATCTCAGATTAAATCTAGTTTAAGTATGAACACAATACATAATATACAATATATAATATGGTGTGAGATATCATATTATGCATCACCCTAGCGACCACGTTGAGCTCGTTCGCTCTCGGCTCTATCAAAAAATCTGATCGACTATCAGACGCACGAATTGACCTCAAAAATAATGATTCGGATGCCTAAAAAATACAAGGTGCTGCCTGAGTAGTGTTGTAATACATATCGTCATGCACATCCTCTGAATCATCTGCATATTCGATATAGACGCATTAATCGCTCTATTGATGGGTCAGATAAATAAAAAATACTGATCAAACCGATGTTAGCCGTCATCCGCCGAATACCCAAGCCTTCAAATGCTGCAAATATAATCGGTCTGGGAGGTATTACCGGCCGTAATGAGAAGACTTTGTGAAACATCATCTCGTGTGAAAATAAACAATATTTGTCACGACGTGCATTCACCGACACTGGCGATTCAGGAACTCGGGGATGGTCTCTAACGTTCGAGGGTTGTGATTATCTCTCATCACCGTCGCGATGCTGTCCAACGATTCTAATGCGTTTTCCACAACCGACATGCATTTTTGAAAAAATAAAAAATTTTGACAGAATTTTACAACGATTTCAGAATGGTAAAAAGTAAGAAAAAAACGTCAAATTTATAGTTTTTCACGTGGTTCGGTGCATATGTTGCCTTATTCTGACGAATAATGCGTCTGAGAAGTCTAAAATTTGTTTTTCCAAAACTCATGTCTGATTTTGAGTCAAATTTATAGTTTTTCACGGGATTCGAACGCATATATTGTCTCACTTAGACGAATGATATGTACGATCATTCGTTCGAGAAGCTCAAATTTTTTTTTTTTAATTCAGGTCTAATTTGATTTGTTTATCTAAAATTCAGACTAAAAATTAATTTTTTTTATTCAAAATTCAGACTAAAATCAATTTTAATCAATATATATATATATGGCGGGCTAAAATAGAGTTAGAATAAAAATTAAAATATCTAAGCAGACATTATTTTTGATCTGACAGCATTACTTAAAGCCGCCTGTTCTCATCTTCAGTTGACACTGTTGCCTCTTTAAAAACACAGGCTTCCATCTCACATTTCAGAAGCTAGAGAGAGAAAGAGATGGATCAACTCAATGACAATGTCAGAGGAAGAAAGACAAAAGGAATGGAGAGACTTTGAAAGAAAAGATGGGTGATGTATTTTAAAACTCTTTTCTTAGAAATCCTCTCCTTCCTTGATCTGAAACTGTATTTTAATGAAAAGTCCCATAACGATCGCTCTGGATCTTCTGTTTTTCTGTCTAATCACCTAGAGAGATAAAAAGAAACCGTAGGTATCTGAGTTTAGGAGAGAGAAACCATGGAAATCAGAGCATTGCAACCCTCTAAAAACAGACTCAGAAGCCCTTAAATTCTCCTCTACGAATAGCAATAACTCGGTGGACAGAAAGGAGGAGAGAGACTGGAGAAGAAGTATGGGACTGAAATGGAAGCAACAGGTTTGGAACACGTGAATAGAATTTAGGGTTTTCGTTTTTCTGGGTGGCATTAATGGAGACAGTTCTGTATTTTACTGGTTTAGGGTACGGATTTTCTGCAGTAAAAGCCGTTTTGGAATTGCAATTCGAGGGCGACTAAAGACGTTCTCTCTCTACCCTCTCGACTCTTCTTTTTCTCTCTTTAAACTAGTCAGCCATTGAAAGGTCAGTTCAGAGGTCTGAATCAAACACTCTCTCACATTCAACGTCTAGTCTTGTCATGGCATTTTCCATTCCTAAAGCCTCACTCTCTCTCTTACTCTCTCTCTTGCTCTCTACAGACATATATGATAACTGATGAGAGATTCAGCAAAAATGTTTCGATCGAAAGACACACTTGTGCATTCAAACTCATGGTAATCGAAAAGGAACATCGACGGTCGTTGAAAATTTCTAGTTTTGATCTTAATAAAACTCTGGTTTTTTAAAAAAAATGAAAATGATAACTATGATGTTTGAAATATATATATTATCCCTGTAAATCATTTCATTCGATAAAAACTAGGGTAAGAAAGAACCTCGGAGGTGCAAAACTGTCAGATATTTGCTAAAATATTCATACTTTGTCGAAGCCGATTGATTAATTAATCCATTAATTGAGAGGGTTAAGCGTGTGATTCAAATTACACGTTGCTAAAGCCATATTTTTGACAATTAATTAGCAAAAACTTTGGCTAATTAACTGAGCGTCCATTGTTGGATTGTTCTAAAGCACTTTTTCAATATCTATGAATAAAGAAAAGCTATTATTTAACAGATTAAAAGGCTATTAAATCTGCTTTAACTGAGCTTTACTGAGCTCACTGCTTAATTCTCTATTTAACTCAGTAGATTGCAGTCAAAGCCAAGGGTTTTCAGCTTTTTAGATGATGGAGACAAACTTTCCCATAGATGGCTGTGAAGCTTTTCATGCAATTCGATGGTAAAGTCTCTTTCAATCTCTCTAAAATTCCTCTTTTTCCAAAAGAAATTTTAATAAAATGTTAACAAATTCCTCTTTTCATATATGAGCGTAAAAGCGACGGGATTTGAGTATCGGATTTAAGCGATAAGTTCTAGAAATGCAATATTTGAACAAATTGAAATTTAGAAAATCGAGTTTGGGAGAAAATAATTGGTGGACTATTGTCATCTTTTCATTTCTTCAACCACTATTTATAATATAAGAGTGACATAAATCATATTAAATTTGAAATTGAATAAAATAATAACTCTTGTATTTTTTATTTTTAAAACTCTTATAATATTTTTTTATCTTTCGTTATTAAAATGATTATTACTTCTTTCACAGTACTCGGAATGACCTAAAACTTAAACCATTAAAAACTAGACATCTTGATCATAGAAATTCATAAGTCACATGTTAATTTGATGGCCGTTTATCCTTCCAAAAATCAGTCAAAATATGTTATAAAATCAGTCAAAATATGTTATAAAATCAGTCAAAATGATTATATATTGTTGAGTTTAATACTCAACAATATATAGTTGTCGGTCTCAACCTACACTGAGAAAATTGCACGGTCGAACATATTTCGAAAAGATAAAAGATCTATGATTTTACAAGTGGAGTTTTCTTACCAACTCATGACATTGTATTAACAAAACATGTTCGTGTAGGTTGAAACTCGTACGGTTTTATTGCAAAAGTTCATCTAAAAATGTATTATACTTGAATCAAAATCGAGACCAATGGAGGGTTCAATATATCAAGAACAGATCATAACGTATACTCTCTCTCACAAATTCTGGGAAGACAAACAAGGAAGAACACCGGAATCTAATTCCCATAATTCTACGGGTTTTCTACAAGCAACGCGGACTAGCAATCAATGCTGGAACTCTTACTTTTGGTCGACCTAGCTAGATTGTTTTTCAGCATATTTAATATGTTTTTGCTGTCGAATTTTGTAACACCAGAAGCAAAATTACGATTAATTTTCCCTTTAAAACATTAATTAAATTATGATTAATTATTGTTTTCTTAAAGTGCACTTATATTGTGTGACCAAAAATTCTGTGAATGATGAGGAAATGTTGCAGTCTCTATTTTCTCCATATCACATACTGTACACATAATTAAATAATGAAAATATTGCATTTATGCATATAAATTAAAGCGTCCATTAAAAGACAAGAAATAAAAATTGGAACGAGGGTTTCCCACTATTCCAAGAATAGGTTCAGGATCCAATTTTGTGGCCAACTCTGTCCCCTTTTGACATCCACGATTGTTCAATTCAAGAGATTGCAGTGAAGACCATGCATGTTTTTTATTTTTGCAGCTGTTCATATAATATATATGTTATATATATATATCAGAGTCCAAAATATCAGTACTTTTTATGATTTGGGGAGAGAAATGTCTCATAAATTACAATTTTCAGCACTAAATAGATGGACAGACAGCTTCACAAATTGTCACATTGATTGGTGTCATGAACTTTTAGGCTTATTCAATTTTCCTATTTTCTTTTTTGGTCGCAAGTTATAGGCGATTTTCAACTATATTTTAAGAATAAGTCTAGGGTTACTTTTTTGTTATATCTTCTAAAATAATAAATAATTATTTTTATTTTTATTTATTAAATAAATTTGAATTGATTTAATCACGCGACGATACGTCAAAAGCTTTGACAAAAAATAACTATAGAAGAACTCATATTTTAAACCATAACAAAACTAAACCTTACAAATGCATGAAATAAAAATAACTAAACATTTAATAAAAATTTTAATTGTGTAATTCATCATATAATACGCAACAAACAGTTTACAATGTCACAATATCGCTGTAATTAAACTAATTAAATCTCTCATTATAAGATTAATTTAGATAGAATTTGAATCCTTCAAATTTGAATATTAAGAGTAAATGGAAGGACTTGCCTTGACAAATAATTTGAACTTGGTCATTATGCCCCTGCGAGATCTATAAAAATAAAAACCCTAATACATATTAGGGTTTGAAGACCAAGAAATTTTCATGAAAATACTGAAATTTATTTCTTTTGATTGTATTCAAGATAGTCCGATAAATAAATAATAATAAAGAAGCCATGAATAGATATTTTATGATGCTATGTTCATGCTATGATTATAATTTTTTAATCCGACCAAAAATTACGCTTTGAGTTGCGAGTTTGGTTTTCTAGGTGGTCGACTCAATTTACCGACAAGACTCGTGGTTGGAGTTCTAAAAGTCGGACCTAAGGTTAGCAGTCGGATTATACAAATCATATCGACTATTTAGGTCATATCAGATCCGTTGGAAAAAATTAATGTGATCTCAAATATGAAATTAACTTAAAATGTTAGGACGAATTAGAATTAGGTCGATTTTATGATCGGTTTGAGTTCATATCCAATTTGTAAAATCAGACTCATCAATTTTAAGAGTGATGTAAATAAGTCACTAATTTTAGAATACAATACAAGTTGTGCTAAAAATAGTAAAAACCATTTGAGAATCTTTGAAATTTTATATAGAAAACCCTACTAAAAAATGGAGACCCATTCACAATGGCCATTTTTATTGCCCGCACGGGCATGGCTCAGTTGACTCAAAGATGGTAAATTGAGTACAAGAACTTAAGTTCGACGTTTGCACTGTCCTAGTGTGAGAATTGTTACTTCCAATGTTGGAGTAGCTCCTTGGGATATCATGTAAAAATCTCATATCTTTGAGCCGCTGAGTCACCGTGATTTAACTCTCTTATAAATTGTCGGACCGGGGTGTGGAGGCCCTGAGATCGAAGGATTTTGTCTTTTAAATACAAGAATAATATTGGGTTTTATTTAATAGAAAATTTACAATTTGGAAATAGTAAAATATGAAATAAATAAGGAGAGGAAATGAGGAATAAGAGAAGGAAAGGGGACAGTGACAAGACTGAGTGTGGAATGTGCTGTCCATCGATGGATCCTATCTTCTTCTTTTTTCATCCTAATTATACTATATTAACTAATTAATTATTATATTTTTATTAAGAATGATAATTTGACGGATAAAAATCATGAAAATAGACAAAAAAACACATCACTTCTCGTCGTGATCTTTTCGTATATTTCAAATTTCATGTTTTTTTTTTGCATATTTTACCGAACTTTAGGATTTTTTATTTTATTTTATGCTAATTTTATGAAGAATTTACACGTGAAAAAGCCATAAATTAATCAACTAAATTATTTATTATAGTATTTTTTTTGGAAAAACGCAAAAACCCGAGCATCTAGTGCTTGAGCCTCGCTCTAACATACACGTTTTCCATTACCAACTTTCTTCTTGCATAACGAGAACATAAAATTAAACAGTTAAGTACTGGAATCAATATCAATTTATGTCATGAACTTGTTAGTAGTTGCAATAGATACTTCAATTTTAAAGTCATTATCGACACATTGAATTTTATTATAATTTTAACAGATACTGTATCATCATGTTTTCTTTGATTTTATTGGTGTATTTTAATTTACCTAACATATTTTATTAATTTATTGTGATAAAAAGGTTAAAAATACTATAATTTTATGAAAATTTTATTTTATTTTCTAATGTAACGGAGTTAAATAGATAATTTATTGCTCCAGACTCTTTTATTTCTACGCAAGTCATTAAAATTTACGAAAATTATTAATTAAATTAATAAAAATAAAATCAAAGAAAAACATGATGAAACGATGTTCATTAAAATTATTTTAAAGTTCAAGATGTTGATTGATAACTTTTAAAATTCGAGGTTCATACTTCAAGTGTCCCCCATAATTCACGAGATAAATTGATGTTTATTCTAAATAAAGATGTTCGTCTTCATTAAATTACCCAAACTTCAGTTATAATTTATTCGTAGTTTTACTTT
>QAOC01018270.1:43412-60858 GCA_003255005.1 Begonia fuchsioides
CCCTTCTCCCTTCTCCCTTCTCCCTTCTCCCTTCTCCCTCGCTCTCTCTCTATCTCTTAACTTCCTCACACACTCTCTCTCTATCAATCTATCTAGCTCTCTCCCTCTTTTCTATCTCTTTCTCCCTCTCTCCCTCTCTTCTCTCTCTCCCTCTCTCCCTCTCTCCCTCTCTATCTCTATCTCTCTCTATCTCTATCTCCATCTCAACGCTTCAAGCATCAAACTTGCACAGGAATTGTTTCTCGATCACTTAATCTAGCCAGCCACCATCTCCCTCTCTCTCTTGTCTTATTCTCTATGGCGTACAGTGTTATCCTTCTTCTTCAAGGTCTTTAAAAGACCATTAACAGTGAGCTTATCATCTTTCTCATCATAGATTTCAAATGAATCCCCTCAGCTCCATACCTTTCTCTAGACCTCACTCTTTATCTCTCTAACTTTCCATCTCTCTCTCTCTAACACTTTGGAAACCAGCACAGAAATCCCCACAGTCGCCACAAAACCTAGAAGAAGACCTGTAATCGCCATGACCTTCGAAGACTCTCTAAGATCTCTCTCTCTGGACTACCTCAACCTCCTCATCAATGGCCAAGCCTTCAGCGACGTTACTTTCAGCGTAGAGGGTCGTCTTCTCCACGCCCACCGCTGCATCTTAGCCGCTCGCAGCCTCTTCTTCCGCAAGTTCTTCTGCGGCCCGGACTCACCCACGGGACCCGACCCGCCACCATCCATGACCGGCCAGAGCTCTCCGACGAGAAACCCTCAAGTAATTCCGGTGAACTCGGTTGGCTACGAGGTTTTCTTGCTGTTGCTGCAGTTTCTGTACAGTGGCCACGTCTCCATAGTCCCTCCGAAGCACGAGGCGAGGCCTAATTGTGGGGAGAGAGGGTGTTGGCATACGCATTGCAGCTCAGCCGTTGATCTCGCTCTTGGAACTCTCTCTGCCGCTAGATCTTTTGGTGTGGAACAGCTGGTGCTGCTCACTCAGGTTCTTCTTCTTCATCGTCGTCGTCCTCATCTTGTTCAACCTAAACTCACAGAGTTCATGAAATTAAGAATCCAAAATGGGTATCGATCTCGAGAGGATAATGGGTTGTGATTTTTCTCGACTGGGTTACCGATTTTTAAGCTTTTCAAGATCAAGATGGTTGGGTTTTTTCTGTTTTCAATTTCAGAACTTACAAATTCCAACTAATTTGGTAATTAAATGGGAGCTAATTGCTCGAAGTTTCGCTTTAATTCCGATTTGAGATTAAATCCTCTATTTGAGATTGAATCCATCTCTGAACCTCTTCCTAGAAACTCTCTTTGTCTCAGTTTTTCTTACATGGAGCTGTGGAATGACACCTTTTTGCCCATCTTTTTTGGTTTTTTGAGGGGACATTTAATCAAGTCGTCGAAATTGCATGTTACTTCGTCTGTTTCTAATCTAAGATCGATGTTCTTTCCTTAAACGGCATGAAAAATGAGCAAATCTGAGAATGTTTTTCACTTGAGTTCTCATTGAAAACACTGTTCTTTTTTCTATTTACAGAAGCAATTGGCATCCATGGTGGAAAAAGCCTCCATTGAAGACGTGATGAAGGTTCTAATTGCTTCAAGAAAGCAAGAAATGCACCAACTCTGGACAACTTGCTCCCACTTAGTAGCCAAATCCGGCCTTCCGACAGAGATTCTAGCCAAACACATCCCCATCGAAGTGGTCGCCAAAATCGAAGAACTCAGACTCAAATCCTCGTTTTCCGGTGGATCCATTCTCCCCCACCACCGCCACGATCTCAGCGCCGCCGCTGATATCCAAGACCAGAAAATCCGGCGAATGCGGCGGGCTCTAGACTCCTCCGACGTCGAACTCGTCAAACTAATGGTAATGGGAGAAGGGTTAAACCTAGACGAAGCATTGGCCTTGCATTACGCCGTCGAAAACTGTAGCCGGGAAGTAGTCAAAGCATTACTCGAGCTCGGCGCCGCCGACGTAAACCACCCGGCTGGGCCTGCCGGAAAAACCCCCCTTTACGTCGCATCTGAAATGGTCTCGCCGGACATGGTGGCGGTTCTTCTCGACCACCATGCCGACCCGAACGCCAGAACCGTAAGTGGAATAACTCCTCTCGATGTTTTAAGAACCCTAACTTCAGATTTTCTCTTGAAAGGAGCTCTTCCTGGTTTAACCTACATCGAGCCGAACAAGCTAAGGCTATGTCTGGAGCTTGTTCAATCTGCTGCCCTAGTTATTTCTCGCGAAGAAGGAAATGATAATAACGTGAATTTAGCTTGGTCTACAGCAATTTACCGACCTTCCGCCATTAGCGATGAGCTTTGTGGCAGCGGTGGAAACAGCGGCAATATTTGCAGTCTTAATCTTGATTCCAGGCTGGTTTATCTTAATCTCGGTGCTGTTTCTGGTCAAACAGATGGTAGAGAGAATATTGGAAGACAACGCAATAGCCATAGCCATAATCAGAGGGAAGCCATGGCCAGGCATGGCGATCCTTCTTCAATGTACAGCCACTTCTCCCATGATTTCTGACCAGAAAAAGAAGAAAGTGACGAAGAAACCAATGAAACTCAGGAAGGGAATCTGGTTTTTTTCCTCTTCTTCTTCTGGTTTTGTTTTCTGAGAGATTTGAGACAAGAAAAGAAGACGAAGTCAGTTCAATCTTTTCAAAGAACACCATGGATTCTGTCGAACCCCGTTCGGCATTAACTGAAACATTCTTATCAAACATCACATCCTCTTTTCAGTTCTTGTCCTTCTCCAAACTTGTTTCAACAGAAAACATCACTCAGTTGTTGGCTCTGATCTTTCAATTTCACTGTTCTTTTGCTTGGACTTACACGAAAATCAACATTATTTGGCAACACATATAGGAAAGGGAAGGATAATCAAATATGAATAGACTTTTCTTTTTTACTTAGTACAAACAATGCGTTTTAGGTTAACTAAATAATAAATTTGTTCGATTTTAAATAGACAATATCGTATTTAAAGTACTGAATAATGTTACACATTCATCTTATTTTTAGAGTTAGATTTATTAAATTATTTAAACTACACAATTTAAAATTAATTTTACTCTTAAGTCTTATAAGTTAGGCTGGTAATATGAGCATTTGTTTTTATTCGTTACTAATAGGGATGAGCATGTGTCGACTTTTAACTAACCGAGACTAAACCATTTAGTTTTCGGTTTGGAATCAAAACTCGACCTGAAACCTGAAACCAATTTTCTAAACCGACCCAAACCCAAAAGGTTTTTTCAATTTATTTTCATTAATAATATTTAATTTAAATTATTACAAAAATATGTGTTTTGATTTCATTTTTCTAATATTTTTAATTGAAAAATAAATAAAAACTACGATTTCAAACTAGACCTGAACGCAGTTATCAATAATATATAAAAAAATAATTTTTTAACCAATTCGACCGGACACAAGCACTACGAGTTGGGTCAAGACCTGTGAGTCAATTTGAGCTGACCATCCCTAATTACTAATATCATACCAACTGTGTACAATTAGGATGAAAAAGGTTAATCAATCTAGCTTTTGAGACAACTTACATCTATCAATTATCTTCAAATTCAACCAAATTACCCTTCGAAGCAACGTGGATCTTCTGATTTCTGCCAGGAACTAGGTCAACTCGACGCTCCGATCAACCGGCGTGAAAGGGTCTGACATCACCGGTTTTGGGAGATCTAACCACATAAGCAACAATCGAACAAAAAGAAATTGAGCCAATTGAGCAGCCATCCAAAAAGTCATGCCCCATGGCATCGCCTGCACCTTTGCACCCCTTTGCGCTTCCGACCCAGGAGCCAATTAACCAATTCTGAAAAGTTGTTTTACAGGCCCATTACTACTAAACTGCACTTTAAAAAAATGGAAGGTCAAGCCCAACAATTTTGGAATTGATAATTTTAATAACAACCATATATTATTTTAGGTGAACTGCACAATAATTTCACTTTTGAGTCAATTAAGACTACGTGAACTAAATTGAAGGAGGCTCAATATATTTATTTAAAGAAAATTTCAAATATTAAAAAAATAACATTCGAGTGTAGCGAGCCGAGCTAGTAACCGAGTTGGCTCGGCTTGGCCCGTTTGAACAAGTAGAGACCATACACAAAGTCTTTTAAGTGCAATTATTGATAGAAATTTTATATACTCTCGTAATCAGATGAAAAAAGGCATAGTAAAATGCGTAGCACAATTTGCGACGCCTTTATTTATCTTTCACTGTAAATTATTCAAAAATTATATAAAAGAATGTGTTACTCCTAGTTTTAAATGTATTTCTAGTAATACAACGAGAAGAGATATTATTAAAATGCATAATAATATAAAAAATAAATTAAATGTATTTTTTTTCTAATGCTCAATCTATCTTTATTTGTATTACAACTGATTTATGGACTGCACTTAATTCATTAGGTTATATTGTAGTAACTTCATATTTTATTGATAATTCTTAGCAATTAAATAAGCGTTATTAAGCTATATTGTTTAATATCCTCATAATTGTGAAATTATTTATAGATATATTTTTGTACTTTATATAAATATGCAATTAGAGATAAATTTTTCATATGAGATGCATTTATCATATTTTAANGTTCGAATTTTTCGAAACTATAGCTATTATGTTTATCGAGTCTCGATTATGGTGAGAACTATGAGGCGAGTTTTCAAACACAAATATAAGTTTGTTTTTCATTATTTTCGATGAGTCGTAAAATTTTGTTGTTTCTTTTTAATATGCTCACAAATTGCGCATCACTTTCACTTTTATTACGCTTGTTTATGACATTCAGATTCATCGGTTCAAATGCTTGTCAGGATGTCGTGGTCTGAGTTGGTTTGGTTTTTTCAAAAATGAGGATTGAGGATCGAACCATTAAAGTTTAATCTCAATTTTTTTAGCTCAAGATCAGACCATCAAGAGACTAAGACTAAATCATATATTTGATTACAGTTACGATTCGATCTTGATCTTTTTTATTAAATATTTTAAAAATAATAAAATGAATTTCATTAGTTTTATTAGTTTCAATAGAATGTTATTTTTCACATTTGTTTGTTTATAATTCTATTTAGTCCATAGTAAATTTACAATTTTATTTTAATGGGTATAATATAAAATAATTAAAATGAATAAAATCATTAATGAACTAATAGAATGAAATCAAAAGTAAAATGTGGAAAAATATTTATGATTTTAATAGTCTTGTCCGGGTTAATGGTCATACAACATTGAAAATCAAAATCGGATCGATAAAATTTAGTTTTCCCTCAAACAAATTGAAAATTAATTTTTTCATCTAAGGACTAAAACCAGATCAAATTTGTCGATCTCAGTCTGGTTTTATGGTCCGGGCCGATTCTGCTCACCCTGAAATGATTGTATCGATCCATACAATCTTCTATAGTATTTTCACTTGTATTACTACATCGGTTTTTCTCGGTTTTATTTTTGGTTGATTATCATAACTCATAACATAACACGATATTACAGTCTAAATCGATTAATTCTTTAACATGAAAGTCACATAATTAGTCAAGTATTTGGATTGGTAATTCTTTAAAACATAAAATATTGGTAATTTAAATAATATATTAAATCAAGTTAATTAATGTACTTGCTCATAATATAACAAGCACACGGAAACTACACGGTACCGCGATGTAATCCTAAACATGGACAATCTTTCATGTGTTACATGTAATAAACAAATATATAGAACATATATGAAGAATTACCAATTAAAAGCAACGTCTCGTAAAAATTGATATGCAACTTAACAATTAAAAAGTTAATTCAATTATAATTTCTAGAATAATTTCAAGAATAGTTATCACTCTTTAACTTGGAAAATTTAATTAATCAGATACTGCAACGATGGTTTTTATTTGAGATCTGACAAATGATATCAAAGCCATGTTCTGAGTAGACGAAAATATTATATCATTTTAAGAGGCGAATAGTAAAAACTCTATTATAAGTGTTCGTTCAACATCAGTTGACAGTGTTAATCATCGATGACCTATAAATTGAGTTATGACCTATAAATTCAGTTACCATCGGCAACTAACGTAACATATTTCATTATAAAATAATAATACAGTCATTCAAATTGTGACCTAAAACGAATAATATTATGCGAAGAACTTAAGACTTCAAACTTACGTTTATTGATGGTTCAAGCTACCTCGAGTTATATATTAAGACTATGATCAATAGGTTAAAAAAACATATGTACAAATATAGATATGCATGAATCTTATACACGGAAACTTTCACCAAAAGTGACGAAATAAGCATAAATACATAAGTTCATACGCCTACATGTACGTATATTTATACGTATTACATGTCCAAAGCATATACTAATCAAGATTCAAACAGCAGATTTGATGGCCAAACCCCGGAGAGATTCTCAACCATCGCATCAGAACTTAGAACATCGTAAAAACTGCTCGAGCTTTCAAGAACGTCAAGAACTGGATCTCCGACGGGCACAGGATGTGGCGCATAATCATCGCAGCCGGTCTTCGTTTCGAGGGAATCCATTTTCCGATCGCCGGAGAAATCCTCATCCGTCGTCGGAAACATGGAGGGGTCAGGAAATTTAGCGTATTGGCCGGTGAACTGTTGGACCAAAGCTCTGAATTCCGACGCACTGGCTATGATCTTCATGGGGTTTGATATGTAAACTATCTTGATTGGCTGCGAGCTTTTCTGCTTTTTCTTCTTCCTCTTCATCTCTTTTTTCCGAACCATAGCTTTACTCAGAGTAAGATTTTCGTCCATTAAAGCAGCTGAAAAGCTCAATCTGGAGAAAAAAATGAAAGCTGATGCAAATCCAGAGAAAAGGGTTGCTTGTGAGGATGCAAATCGAGAGGTTTCCGGGAAGAGAGAGAGAGAGAGAAGTGAACTCTTTTGATTAAGGCAGAGGAAGATAACTAGAAATTGGATAGGAACACAAAGTCCAAGCGCTTGTAAGCAAGTGTAAGCCACATCATACTTTCACGTGGAATTTGAAGATTAATTATTATTGGGTAAATATCAATAGGCATGTTAAAATGATGAGTATTTTCTAATTAAAATTTTAAAATTTTAATTATATTAATTGACATCTTGAAGTATCACTTTAAACTTTTAATTCTATCAATTAACACCTTAAAATATTAATTTATTTTTAATTGACCATTTAAACTTCAAAATTTTATCAACAGACATTCTAATAATAATTTTTTGTAATTATAAATCGCTTTACACTCCCTCTTGATTTTTTTTTTCATTCGAATTTTTTACTTCCGATCATCTTAATCGAGAATATATAATAATTCAAAAAATTCTAACTTAAATTATAAAAGAAGGTTAATTAACTTAAATTTGACAATAATGTGTTGATTGATAGTTTTCTAAACTTGGAGGTGTTAGTTGATAAATATAAAATTTAAGGTGTTATTTGAAAAATAATAATACTTTGAGGTATCAATTAATATAGTTAAAAGTTTAAGGTATTATTTAAAAAACAATAATAACTTTAGGGTACCTATTGATAATTATCCATTATTGTATTTATAATTGAAAATGAAAGTTTAGCTTAGTTCATAGTTAAGATGGGTTTAATTTTTGTAAGTTCATTTTAAAATATTTTGTGTCTAATTATTAAATTTATGGTTAAATATAAATAAAATCCGAAGTTCAATCGTTTTATTTTAATTTTAAAAAATTTACGAAAATAACATTATTCAATTGAAAAAAATTAGTTTATAGGCACAAATAAACACTTAAATTTAGTAAATATTATTAGTGTTCTAAAATGCTTCTAATTTGGGCTATGTGGTTATTTGTATATGATACCTCAAATCTTAAAAATCGTCAATTGATTTTTTTTAATTTTATCGTAATATTGAAAGGCTGAAATTAACTTAAGTGAGAGGATGGTGAATTAGGTTAATGCTAATTTTTTTTTTGTGATTTCGATAATATTAAAACACTTAAATATATTACACTACTAGATATACAATAAGAGAGGTACAACTAATTATTAACGCGGTTCGACCCAAAACTTTGCTTGCATCTACGCTCTAAGATTGCACCTTGAAGATTTTTCTACTTTAATCATGATTGACTTTCGAGTATTAGTCGAACCTTACACTTGACTTTCTTACTTAGAGTCGTCACCTCTTTAAAGTACTCACAAAAGAGTATATCTCAAGTTAACGATCAGTAGAGATATTTTAGAAGAAATTCGGTAGTACTTCGTCACCTTTTTTCTTGAAAAATTGAGTGGCTTAAAAAATGCACAAGTCCTTGTAGCAGTGCTTCATGTCCGCCAAGTTTCAGTCGACCCTTCACATGTTTGATCGACCATTTTCAGTTGTTTGAATTCAAAAATTAGCTGTTGGACATGTTTCAGTCGAACTTTTGCATAATCGGTCGACCTTTCCCAAAGCTCCGGTCGATCCTTTTTCTGTATCAATTGACCACGCCAAATACATTGCATTTTCAAATTAAAACTAACTTAAGGGTAAATTAAGAATAATAATAGACTTTTATTGTTATCATACAATCTTAATTTACTCTATGACATGTTAAGTTATAATTGATATAAATAAAAAAATTTAATATCTCGTAATTAAAATAATTATTTATCATATTAATTGAATTTTGACAAATCAAAAGCAAAATTAAGAGCAATTATCCTTAAGCTAATATTTATTTTTAAATTAAAACGGACGAAATTAAAATTAAAGTCGTGTAGTTCACGTATCGCGTGAAGAACTTGGGAAGGATAGCACTAAGCACTGTCAAATGTCAATTTAATTGAAACAACTACCACGTGGACATCGCCGACAGGCTGTTTTAGTCTGATGACGTCATCGTATTCGTAGTAAGTGACGTCAAGCCATGGAAAAAAGCCCGGAGATAAGTGAGAAATGATCCAATGCATCGTGCACCACAGATTGTCGTAGATAGAATAAATGGTAGCCGTTAGATCACCTTTTATTGCATTAATTATCCGTCTCTATGATTCTCCAGCTAAATACGTCTGAATTTGGTGCAAGTTGGTAACCCGAATCACTAACTATGATATGTGACAGAATTCATCACATTAATTACAATATTTAATAAGTAATTAGAGATTTGCGTAGAAAAATGTACACCCTTGATTTATATCGTCTCACGATTATTGAAAATTTATATGCAAAGATGATCGGGTTAGACCGTGTGAATTGAATTTATTTGGATAATATAATTTTAGACTTTCATGTTCTAATCTTATCTTTGAATGCATCGTTCGTTTAAATTATATAATTGAATATTATTTTTATTTATGTATAAACATATATAAATTGTGAATTCAAATTGTGGCACATCATTGTATTTAAGATCAAATTGAATTCAAACTTAATTGTACGTGTTTGGGTAAGGGGACGAGGACTTTTAACATGATTTCTACCGAATCGTCCCCGAAAGCAAGTTGTATGATATTGGGCTCCCAACTCTTGACTCCTGGCTATCCGATACTATTATTAGAAGTGATAATCAAGTTGGGTTGACCTGCATAATCGGTCCAAACCATCTCGAAAATTGTGAGTTGGTTCGGTTTTCAAATGATCAAAATCGGCTTTCTATTTCTTGAATTTAGACTAGATATTGTTTTTCCTTGACATACTTTATTGACTCATTTTTTTCCGATACAATGCATTTTAAGCTGCAAGTACAATAACAAAATCACAATAATAGCTTAGGCCTAAAGTAGACAATATTTTATTTGGAGCACCACGAGACACTACAAATGGTATCAGAGTCTTGTTATAAACGAAAAGATGACAACTAGAACATCAAACTTCTTTAACTGATGTGGATTATGATCACTTACTTTAACGAATGATGTGAAAGTGTGCAATCTCATATCACTTGAAAAAGTGATACATACACTATATATAAGTAATGTGAGGTANTCTATTCAATATCAAAACAAAATGCTAATTATGTTAAGTGTTGAAGTAGATATTGATATCAAGCAAGGTGGTTAAGGACACAAGCCCAAGAACTCAAGTCTAATACAAGATGTTGAAGGGACAAAGGAAATAAGAATACATGCAACTTTCCTTAAATCAAACTTTTACTTGACCAGCAAGAATATATTGGCAGATTCGACAATCTTTCGAAGTTATTTCAACAAGTTTTCTTCACCAAAGTTGTAGCTGCTTTTAAGAATTTTTTGGAATGAGCTGGATCATAAAAATCAGACGTCGTTTGGCTGACAAAATAAACAACTTACCGAAACAAAAGTGCCCTGCAATAATTCCTAATTACTTTCTATTTCCTAATTTACTTGTTGTCAGTGGTTTGCCTTGCCCCCGCGTGAGAATGGTTCGCCCCACACCAAATTGTTTCACCTATTTTAAAATTTGAGTTTTTTTGCTAATTTTTTTAAAGTTTAAGATTTTTTTTTAATTTTTTTACCCGTTGATGAAACTAACACAAGACCCCTTTAAAACTCTGCCTAGAAATTGATCGATGTTTGCATTGGTTTAAAGATTTATTTCTGAAATTTTGAGTCTTTGTGTTGCTTATCTCGTTTATTCGTGTTCTGAGTACAAATTCTTTGTTCAGACTACTGCGTGCAATTGGTTTTTACTTAGTTTTTATTATTTTTTCTTTTTCTTGTTCGTAGATTGAGTTCCCCCTTGTTTTTCCTCTCCAACGTTGCGAACCGGTGGTTGATTACACTTACAGCGGAATGCAATGAGTAAATTTTCTTGTTTTGTTCTCGACTCAATGACGTCACTCGGGTGTAAATTTGACGAAAGTTTGAATATTTTGAAATGGGTTTGCTGGTTTGTTCATGCAATAGCTTAATTAAGTAAAAAGTTCTACTTGAAAAACTTGAAACTAAAGTTGCGTTCGTGGAGAGACAACTCCAAAGAAACTGATGAATATTAGAGCTAAGTAGAGCTAATAAGTGATAAAAGACAATAAATGACGTTGAAATATAACGCGGAAGGTACTGCATAAAAAATCAAAATATTAGAGAAGTTGATTGATAGAAAAATTTGTTCGAGATGCTGCGTGCGTTCATAGTGTTTATTGAACGGAGTATTGCAGCACTCCTTGGCCAAGACTCTCGCCAGTGGGTCCTGATGTGCAATGGATCTCGAGTTTGGATGACTCGAAGATTCACGACACGTCTTGATCGGAATGGGTGATGCCGGTACACGAGATTGTGTATCGGCGGCGGTAATGGTATTGTGGAGGAAGTTTGAAAGCTCGGGAATGAGATGATTTTATGGAGGAATCAGAGATGGAGGGGAGATGGAGTAATTCGGATACTCGAGCAATCGAAGTATCAGAATCAATAGACCTTGGATAAAGCTCGGATATGACGCACCGAGGTTTCAACAAGGGTTGAAGGAAGCTTGGCCGGATATGACTCACCAGAGAAGTAACGTCGTTTGAGGGAATTATCAAAAAGGCTCGAAGCACTTGTATTGATAAACATTCACTACTTCATTCAAGTGCAAGTGTTATACTTAAATACTAAAAACGTAAAAAAGATAAAAAGCTAAGAAAGATAAATTAAGCCATTGGATGACTTGAACGCCTAAGATTGCTTCAAAAGGTCTCCGGTTGACTTTAGGCTCGGTTCATGAAGATTGGCACGGTTGGTTTTGCGTCTTGAACGAAGGTGACGTTGGTTGACCGAGAGGGTGCACCGGTTGTAATAATCTTCGAGCCATGAAAGATTGGCTCGTGCCAATTTGGATCCGGGGCTTCTAAAAGTCTCTCGGTGGTCAGCATAAAGTGTCACGTGGTCTGGTTCCTTGGTTGTTCGACAATAGTTCATGAATGTGTGCAGGCGACTTGAAAAAGACCGAACCGATGGTTGATACAATCTCGGATATGGTGGGATCCACGAGGATATTGTGTAAAGTTGTTGCTTGAAGATCCTCTGAAGATTCAACAGATTGATCACGGATTTTATGGATAAAATCCCTTGTGGTTTGCCGGTTTGTTGATGAACGGTCTTGTGTGCGCGGTTTGGCCTTATCTTCATGTCATCTCGAGATTTGTCCGTGCCATTTTGAAAAGGTTGTTATCCAACGATCTTCCTATGAATATGGCAGCTTTAGCACGGATTATTTGGATGAAAACCTCTGTTGTTTCGCCGATGGCTCGATGGACCATTTTTGGTGCGCGCGCGGGTGCTTGGAAATGTGACCGGTTGAACCTTTCTCCTGATATTTCTGGATTTTTCCGTGCTATTTTTAAAAGGTTGTTGTACAACGATTCTCCTATGAATATGGCAACTTTAACACGGATTACTTGGATAAAAATTTCTCTTGTTGCGCCGGTGGTTCAATGGACGGAGTTTGTGCGCGCCCGGTGGATCTTCTTCGGATATCTTGACATTTATCTGTGTCAAACTGAAACCTTATCTTTTCCTTGACCAAATAACCAGATTACTTAAAGATTTAAGTAAAGTGACCGATGTAATTTAGTCAAGGTCTTCTAGTGGGCCGAAGCTTAATCGTGGGCCGGTCAATGCTCGGTCGAGGTGGTCCTTCGAGGGCCTTCGCCTATGGAATGTGCGTTCCTCTTCTTGGGCTGTCTTCTCTTCCTTTTCTAAGGCTAATTGCTGGCTGAAAAGAAATAAACTTAGTGTGATCGAAAATAGGGCCCATGGTTGAACACTTGATCCGTGAGGATTTGGATCGAGCGTTCTCCCATGTCGGTCACTTATTCCAACGGGCCGAAGCCCTAGAGGACTTCGGCAAAGCCAACGACCAATGTTTTGTGGGTCGTCAGATCGTGGTCATGAGGTTGGGCGCCGGGGGTGTCATGGTCAGGAGCCCCGGGCTTGTCTCGGCCGGGAGCCTCGGATGTGTCATGGGCTGGGCTGTTGGGCGTGTCATGGCCCGGATTCTAGGCGCTGGGCGTCGGGTCGTGGTTGGGCAGTGGCGCGCTGGGCGCGTCGTGGCAGGACATGCTCGGCCGCCCACCAAGCAAAATTCTTCAATTTTCCCGATTTGACTCGGGCATTGTTTCAGAAGGTAAGCTTCTTGAAAAATGAGCACAAAAATTATTGAAATTGAGCGTGCTCAATGAGGCTAGTTCCATGATGTGCTCCCGTTGCACATCAGGTCCCTGTCTCTTCGGGCCCGGAAAGCTCGGAACTACCGAAGCCCGTCCTCGGCCAGGTACTTCCACGACTATGGTCATAAATCATATCGAGCTTTTAATCGAAAGATGAAAGAAAACCTTGTTTTTTATTTTTGTACGACGTGCAGGCCTATAATCTTTGATAAGAAACGCTCCACCAAATGTTACAGACGCTTTAGTATGCTAGACGAATCTAATATTATATTTATTTTTTTGATTATTTTCTTTTAAATCTACTGAAAATTTTAGTCCTTTCATATTAAGTCAGGTCTATGTTATTTTATTTAAAGAACCCTACCATGAGGGAAAAGGGAGAATCAAACATCTTTTTTTAGTTATTTTTCTTTCTTTCTTCTAATTTATCTCTTTATAGTTGGAAGAGAGTTGGTTAACCAATCTCAAGATAAACTTTTTGAGTCCAATCCTAACACCAATTACACCGGATTTTGACGATCCGACAATCTGCTCGGGCTTTTCTTGCTATAGATGATTACTTTACCAGCAATTTGAGTTTAGAAGTTAAAAAAGAGTTATTTTAACCTCAAACATTTAAGTTGATGGTAAATTTCTGAATCATGTATGCTCTCACTTGTGGAGATTTAAAGCTTGGGTGGGTACCATCAGGCTGGATTGAGTTGGTTTTATCATAATTTTGAACTAGCTTGGGCGGTTCGGTTCTAAAAATAGGAATCAGAACCTGTATTTTCAAAACTAGGACTTAGGTTCACGACTCGATTTCAAATAAATTATGTATTTGATTAGATTTTTTGAATTTTGAGCTCGATTTTTTAGACTATTTTTTAATTGACTTTTGTCGAATTCGAGTTATTAGATCTTTTTAACCGGTTTTTTTAACCGGTTTTTTTAACAGTTACTCTTTTTTTAATAACGATTACTTGATCATATTCAAAGACGCGTCGAAGTGATGTGAAATCTATTGAATCTCCAGCATTAAATGTTCGAAATTAAGACAGGCTTTAACTGTCGACGAAGTTGGTTAACGAACGCAACTAATTTCGACGTTTAAGCGTCAATATTTGGTTGGTCTTTCAAAAAATCTGATATCCGTCGTCGGCAGTTGATCTCCCTCCTTCCCAGATGGATAGTTTTGGAAGACTCTTAATTTTGTTTTCTGGGGACCGAAGTTTGATCTGTTTAAACCATGTTCGAATTCTGGTTTTGGATTCCAAACCCTTTTCATTAACTAAAATTTACCAACTTTTGGTTCAATAAGTTTAAGAATTTATCGTCGGAGCCGATCATTGATTCCGTTGTTGGTGTGGGGTCGGCGGGTCTGCCCCGCCGCGACCACCGCCGTCCCCAGATTTTGAAATACGAACGAAGCAGCTCCTCAGGTTCTACAATGGGGGTCATCGTTTAAATTCTCTGGTCACAGACTCACAGATCTGGTGGAAGTTGGATTAGCTTCGCTGAGCTTTAATGGCGTCGGCGTTGAATCGCTCTGACACCCACCATTGATTTGCTGGAATCTGTTGTCTCATAATTGCCGATTTTTCTTGGTGGTTGTCGTTTCCTTAAATTTTTTCTAGGTTTTAAACAGGCTTTTGGTGGAGATTTGGGGTTAATTTCGAGGGTTTTTGATGATTTTCTAGGTCTGAAATGTCTTTTTTCCTTTCTGGGTAGCTTTTACTGTTGATCTTTCTCACAAATCTGTTGATTTTAGTTGAATTTTGGTTGAATTTCAACCTACCCACGTCTATTTTGTCCGTAATTTTGGACAGTCGGGCTGAAATTTCTCCCCCATTTTGATGTTCTTATAAGGGTTTCTTCCCCTTTCTCGTTCGTTCTTAACCACTCTAAATACAGTCCATTTAAGCCCATCCTTCTGGATTCTTCCCTTCCGGCTTTCTGCTCCATAGCAGAAGCTCCGCGGTTGTCGAGGTCTATGATTTGGCCGGAAAATAGTCGCCGGGAATCTCTCCGATCCTCCACTGTTGCTTCTTGAGCTGTAAAATTGGAGTTTTCTGGTGTTCTTTCTCCATGTTTTTGGAGCAGAGCTCAGTTTGGAACTCGAATTCGTTTCAATGCTCTACATTCTGATATCCTTCTTATCCTTCATACTTTTCTCGAAATCCTTCTTCCACAAGTCAGTTCCGCCAAGGGAGGGCGAGAAATTTACAGCTTCGCTCTGGACGAAACTATCTCGATTCGTTCTATCAATCTACTCGAAAAGTTGGGGGGTCGCTGTTTGTTTCAGTCAGATTCCTGCAATCACAATGCCGCGGAAGAAGAAGTTCAAGATCATAGGATCGAAAGTGAGCGAAAAATATGAAAATTCTCTCCTGGATTTGCCTGAATTCGTTCTCAGAATGCATTATCGAGCTTCTTTCGCCAGCCAAATTGTGCACACTATCGGAAGTCGGTCGATCGATGAGAGACCGATGTAGAAGTGATCATTTCTGGGAGAAACACATGAAGCAGAAATGGAGTTCTGTGATTGGAGATTCAGCTTACAAAGAATGGCATTCGCATAAATCTTCCAAAACTCGGCCAACCGGTTCGAAGATTGGCGAAAAACGGACCTGGATCGGGAATTTCATGGACAATTGGCTTTTTTCTAAGGTTATGAAGCCAAGCTCTGGATTAGCCAGGCATTCAATCAAAGCTTGGTATCTATCTCTGGAAAGTGGCAGAATTTGGTTTCCCGCTCAGGTTTATAACATAGAGATAACATGGCTGTTCCTCTGTAATTCGACTTGATCGGAAATTGCTCGAAAATATAATCGAAATTCATGTTTTTTAGGCGAAGAACGGAGTTTCCGGGTTCATGTTGTCGTGTTATGATGCTCGGATCTGCTATGATTCGAAGAGCGATTTGTTTGTGGCGAGGTATCAAAAGATTACGAAGTGATATGATAAGAGTAATTTCATTTCCAACTATTACATATATTTATACTAATCTAAGCTTCTAGAAAGGGACATGTGTCACGTACTAATTATCGTAAGATATTCTTTAACTATTGGATACACTTATCTCTTTGTTTTCTATTCGAATCATGTCGATTTTTATTTGAAGATTTATCGATTCGTGTGGCTCAAATTTGAACTCTGCTTTTTTCAGATACTCGTCTAATGAAAGACGAAGGGCGGAGGAAAACATCGAATGGGGAAGATTACGAGCCTCGCCGATCGATACGACTTCGCACGATTTACATGCCTCGGATTGCTTGAACGATTTGAAACCCAAAGATCATATCGAGATTCAATGGCGAAGAAACAAAGAATTTCCTTATGGTTTGTTCTTTGACTGAAAAAGTTTCGATCTTTTCGATTTTCGATCGCTTATTTCTTGCTATTGACAACAAATATGTACGCTTTTTTGTGTATCGATTTGTAGGATGGTGGTACTGCATCGTTGGTCACTTATAAGCATGTGATGGGGATGAGAATTGCTGCGATTGTCACAATAGCGGTGAGAAAATTAACGTAACATCAAACTCAAATGACTCGATAAAGAAATGCTTAATTTAATAGAGATGGCTAAGTGTAAATTATGAGTTCAATCAATATTCGGTGGGCTCTCG
This sequence comes from Begonia fuchsioides, assembly GCA_003255005.1. Taxonomy (NCBI): domain Eukaryota; kingdom Viridiplantae; phylum Streptophyta; class Magnoliopsida; order Cucurbitales; family Begoniaceae; genus Begonia; species Begonia fuchsioides. The sequence goes on from QAOC01018270.1 coordinate 60,150, forward strand.
ATGGAGGAGAACGATGATAAACCGAAGAGATCACCCAGAAAAAGAGAACGAAGTGTTAGACGTGTTGGCCAACACGTATAACTTATTGTGGGTCTGTATATTTGTGTTAATTAATCACGAGGCTAATTTAATATTGTGGGCTTTAAAGTGATCTATTTTAGTAAAGCCTAAGACCTTTATAATTGTATGGGCCTAATAGATAGATACCTATACTAGGCCTTTTAGGGTTTTAATGGAACCCTAATAGACTAGTATATAAAGAACATTAGGGTTATGGTCCCCAAGACATCAAACTGAAGAGGCACCGTTTCTCCTTAATCCCATCATTGAGAGAGAACCCGTTCAGTGCGTACGGTAGTTTGGTTGAGGAAGATCAAGAAACCCGACGTATTCTCTGCCGATCTACGTTCTCATCACAATGAATTCCGGTACGTGATTTCAAAGTTTATTGTAACAATTCTAGCATGATTAGATCTTGGATGTTTTAGATTAAAACATATAAAGTATTGTTTACAACAAATATTTCTCTTCTTGGGGCTACTATCGATTTATTTTCATATCATTTATTTTCTTATGATGTGTGGGGACTATTATGTAGCAAAATTTCACATAACTTTGCGCACTGAAATTCGATGTCATTTTGCAGGCCAGATGTGGTCCTCCATTGTCTTGTCTAGACTGCCCACCAAAAGAAGTCTATTCTATTTAC
>QAOC01018284.1:0-25014 GCA_003255005.1 Begonia fuchsioides
TTGTAGGGAGAACATATTTATATATTTTAGAAATAAATGGCGGTCGAGAAAGCTACTATGAGAAAGAATATTGCATAATAATGAGGTAAGTGCGTATAACATCCACTAACTATTTTATTTTTTCCTTTGTTATTAATCATTTATTTTGTTTAGTATAATCATGCGTAAAATATCATATGTTTCGTTTTGGTCATATCTCATGACTCGCACAATTTTTTTTCTTACTTGTTTAATTATTTTTTACTATAAGGTGAACGTACTTACTTATTTGAGAAACAATGATTGTGGGGAACGCATTATAATGAGGTAAGTGCGTAGAAGACAAACCAACTATTAATTTTCTTCTTTTTTAATAAATGTTTTTTTTGCTTATTATGAAAACGCTTAAAATTTAATATGTTGCGTTTAGTTTTCATCTCATTAGTAGCGTAACTTTTTTTTTCCTATTTGATTTCCACGGTTGGGCGAACATATTTATTTATTTGAGAACAAATGCTCGTTAGGAAAGTTAACATAACAAATAATCTTTAACTATAATAAGGTTTGTAGATCTGTAGTCTCGATTTTCGGATTGTATGTGGTGTGTTGTTTCGTTTAGCAGGGTTTCTATCTAGTTCCAAGCTACCGTGAGAAGAAAATTTGCATTATAATAAGGGAAGTACATAACTAGTGCAAAAGATGATCAAATAGAGATATTGAATCGATGCATTAAAGCATTCCTTAAGATGTTTTACATCATCTTACTCTAAACTAGTGGCAAGGTGGATCAACTGGGCAGAATTCTAGTACATAAAAACTCAATTGTGCAATTAGCATTGTTATTAGGTTGGTTAACCAGACACTCAGGGAAAGAGGTTTCATACAACAATTGTGTCAAATGCTAGTATATGCACAAGGTAAAATTTAGGAAATGACAGATTCTCGGTCGAACAAACCTTTGAAGTAGGAGAGCTTGCATGGTTTAAGTTAGCCATACTGAGAAACCTCAATATAAATCTCAAGTAGTGATAAGTTATGACTTCTTGGTTGTGGTCATACCCCGACCATGGGCAGATGATTGCTAGTCAAGGATAGATTAAACAATTCTCCCAAGGCTCGAAAAAGTGCTAACAAGACGTTAAACAAATTGGATTCGATCAAAAGAAATGATAATTCAGAAGACGAGATGAGGTGGGATGATGCAAGATAAATTGAAGGTCGATTTTCTTGATTCGACCTCAAAGACAAAGCCAGACTCAAAATGGGAAGTAACGTTGGATTGACTTCATCCAATCATTTTTGTTTGATAAAACATATGTAAGGATGAAAATTAGCACACATGTTTGGGAAAGCGGTAATGTTAGCGTTTTGGTGGTGCATAGTTTATACTTAGCTCTTATCTGAGAAAAATACTGGATGTAAATGATATTGTTTGAATAAATATTATATTATAATTAGGTAAGTGCGCACAACACCAACCAACAATTTATTTTTCTATTTGTTATTCATCTTTTTTTCGTAGTTTGATAATACTTAAAATTTTATTTTATTCTCATCCCATGACTACAATAATTTTTTTTTTACTTATTTGACTTTATTCTACAATAGGGTGAGAATATCTATTTATTTGAGACGAAATACTGGTCGGGAAAGCTTTTGAGCGAAATAAATATTATATTATAATAAAGTTAGTGCGTACTATACCCACAAACTATTATGTTGTTCATTTGTAATAAATCATTTTTTTTTTGTAATAATGCGTTAAAATTTTCAAGTTTTATTTTGTTTTCATCTCATGAGTTAAATAACTTTTTTTGTTGCGTATTTGATTGATTTTAATGTTGGGTGTGCATGTTTATTGATTTTAAAAAAGTAGTTGAGACAGCAACTATGAGAAGTGATGAAGCATTATAATAGGTAAGTGCGCACGACACTAACAACTTCTTTTTCTTTGTTATATATGCGTTATTTTTCTTTTTTGTTAGTATTATAATACATAAAATTTAATTTTTTCTGTGTCGTAATAATGACTAGAATAACTTTTTTTATTACTTTTTTCATTGATATCTAATGTAGGGCGAACATATTGATTCATTTGTGAAATAAATGTTGGTCAAAAAAGTTTCTGCGAAGGAATGTTACATTGTAGTAAGGTAAGTGCTTTTAACACAAATATATTATTTATTTATTTTCTTTCTTATTTATCTATTTGTTTGCTTATTATAATAATGTTGTATTTGTTCCATTTCGTTTTCATGTAATGACTAGAATAACTTTATTTTCTTATGATTGATATGGTAGGGAGAACATATTTATTTATTTGAGAAATTAATGCCGGTCGGGAAAGCTACTGTGAGAAATAATGTTGCATAATAATGAGGTAAGTGCGTATAACATCCACTAACTATTTTATTTTTTTCTTTGTTATTAATAATTTATTTTCTTTAGTATAATCATGCGTAAAATATCATATATTTCGTTTTGGTCATATCTTATAACTCGAATAACTTTTTTTTCTTACTTGTTTGACTGGTTTCTAATGTAGTGCGAACATATGTTTTTGTGCGAATGAATGTTGCTTTGTAATAACGTAAGTGCTTTTAACACAAATATATTTTTTATTTATTTTCTCTCTTATTTATCTATTTGTTTGCTTATTATAATAATGCTCTATTTTTTCCGTTTCGTTCTCATATAATGACTAGAATAACTTTATTTTCTTATGATTGCTATTGTAGGGAGAACATATTTATATATTTTAGAAATAAATGTCGGTCGAGAAAGCTACTATGAGAAATAATGTTGCATAATAATGAGGTAAGTGCGTATGACATCAACTAACAATTTTATTTTTTCCTTTGTTATTAATTTTTTATTTTGTTTAGTATAATCATGCGTAAAATATCATATTTTTCGTTTTAGTCATATCTCATGACTCGTATAACTTTTTTTTCTTACTTGTTTGATTGATTTTTATTGTAGGGTGACCGTACTTACTTATTTGAGAAACAATGATGATGAGGAACGCATTATAATGAGGTAAGTGCGTAGAAGACCCACCAACTATTTATTTTCTTCTGCTTAAAATTTCATATGTTGCGTTTAGTTTTTATCCGATTAGTAGAGTAACTTTTTTTTATTTTATTTGTTTGATTTCCACTGTGAGGCGAACATATTTATTTATTTGAGAAGAAATGCCCGTTAGGAAAGTTAACATAACAAATAAGATTTACCTATAATAAGGGTTTGTAGATTTGTAGTCTCAGTTTTCGCATTGTATGTGGTGTGTTGTTTGGTTTAGCAGAGTTTCTATCTAGTTCCAAGCTACAGTGAGAAGAAAATTTGCATTATAATAAGAGAAGTACATAACTAGTGCAAAAGATGGTCAAATAGAGATATTGAATCGATGCATTAAAGCATTCCTTAAGATGTTTTACATCATCTTACTCCAAATTTGCATATTATGAAAATGCTTAAAATTTCAGATGTTGCGTTTAGTTTTTATTCGATTAGTAGAATAACATTTTTTTTATTTTATTTGTTTGATTTCAACTGTAAGGGGAACATATTTATTTATTTGAGAAGAAATGCTCGTTAGGAAAGTTAACATAACAAATAAGATTTACCTATAATAAGGTTTGTAGATTTGTAGTCTCAGTTTTCGTATTGTATGTAGTGTTGTTTGGTTTAGCAGGGTTTTTATCTAGTTCCAAGCTACCGTGAGAAGAAAATTTGCATTATAATAAAATAAGTACATAACTAGTGCAAAAGATGGTCAAATAGAAATATTGCATCGATGCATTAAGGGATTCGTTAAGATGTTTTACATCATCTTACTCCAAACTAATGACAAGGTGGATCAATTGGGCAGAATTCTAGTACATAAAATCTCTATTGTGCAATTAATATGACTCCCTTCAAAGCCTTTTGTGGGCGTGACTTGCCCACTTTGATTCGTTATGGTGTTAGTAGCGTTGTTATCGGGTTGGTTAACCAAACACTTTGAGAAAGAGGTTCCATACAACAATTATTAACATCTAGTATATGGACAAGGTAAATTGAGGTAATGACAGTACCTCAATTGTTGAGCAAAACTTTGAAGTAGAAGGGCTTGCATGGTTTAAGTTAAAGTCATACTGAGAAACCTCAATATAAATCCCAAGTAGTGATAAGTTGGCTTGACAATAACTTGGTTTGTTGCGTATAAGTTATGATTTCTGGGTTGTGGTCACACCCTGACCATGGGCAGAGGATAGGTTAAACAATTCTCTCAAGGCTCGAAAAAGTGCTAACAATGCGTTAGACAAACTAGATTCAGTCAAATGAAATGATAATTCAGAAAACAAGATGAGGTCTGAGGATGTAACATACATTCAAGGTCAAAACTTTGATTCGACCTTAAAGACAAGGCCAGACTCAAAATGAGAAGTAAAGTTGGATTGACTTCATCAAACCATTTGATTTGGTAAACCATATCTACAGATGAAAATTAGCACACATGTTAGAGAGATTCGATGATGCTAGCGTTTTGGTGGTGCATAGTATACACTTAGCTCTTTTTTGTGATGATTGCATTAGGGTAGAAAGGGGTAGCAAGATAGTGATGTTAATGGCTAAATAATGCGTTGTTTCATGAGTTTTATCGTAATTTGTTCATCATCAAACTGTTATATTAATATTGACATCGTTAGTGAATATTTGAATTGTTGAGAACATATGCGTTGTTTGTGGTTAGTTGCGTTTCTTTGCAGGACTTACATGTAGTTTCAAGTTACTGTGAACTTGCAGTATATTAAGGTAATTAGATACACTCATCAACTATTTATTTAATTTCATTAGTTATCCTTTTTTTAATATTTTCTATATTTTGTTTCGTTCTCATCCCCTAACAAAAATAGTTTCTTCTTACTTATAATAAGGTTAGTCGTACTATACCCACAAACTATTATGTTTTTTTTTGTAATAAATCATTTTTTCTTGTTATAATGCGTTAAATTTTACATGTTTCATTTTGTTAATTACTTGTTTCCGAACAAAATGCAGTCCAAAATCCAGATAATCATGTTTTTTTTTATTTTTTAATCTCATCTAGCTAGAATAGATCACATCATGTCGATCCTAATTATTTCATGGAATGCAGAGAGGACTAGCGAAGCTCCAAGAAGTTCTCGGTATGAACATTTTTTGTGGTGTCACTTGTTTTTAATTTTTTGAATGCATCATTTTCACTTAACTTATTTTTGCTTTAACTTCTTTCAATTACTTCACAATCTGCAGACAATGTAATGAATATATATAATAAGATTATGACAAAGGATGGCGACAAGGAAGTTGTTGCTCAAGGTTGTATGAGCATAATTGAGACTTTTTAAGAATATGGTTACATCGTTGTTGCACCCTGTAAGTTTGAAATTTAACTTCATTTTTTTCTATTTTGAGATTACCAACTTCCTAACTATCATGATTTTAAGCATGGCCCATATTCGTCAGCAAACAGAATATGCTGGTGAGATAGATGATAATGCTAGTGCTCATGCCGAAGTACTTATGAATTCAGTTTCTGATTTGCTTCGTGCATTTGCAAAGTCTATGGGTTCCTATTTCGCACCCATTTTTGCGAAGCTATTTTAATCTTTGATGAAATTTTCTGTGGGTGACATCTTCATCATCGGCATTTCAAAGTTGTTCTTGTTATATTTTGTTTGGTACAAAGGACTAACTGTAGTCGTATTGTGGATGCAGAGAGCTTCACATCCTCCACAAGACCAAACAATGGTTGTGGACTAACTAAGCTTGTTGATGCTGTTCCACATACTTGTGGTTTAAATCCCAAGTCTTTTCGTCACTTTCATGCCAATGGAAAGTCTCATCGACCTGGCCCGGAGGGCATAGTTGACTGTGAATTGCTGTGTCAGTAAGTTTTCTACCTAAGATTTTCAATATTTTTGTATCAGATTTACACTTGTTTCTCTATAAGTTGATGGCAAGGGAGGGTAGTCAGAGCTTAGTTTTAAGTTATGCTGATTTTTTATTACATAGTTAAGCAACATATCCCTCAATATATTCTTAAAAATTTCATCCCTATCAAAATCAAAGAGATTTCAAATAGAACATTTATGATATTTTATTTTGCGGATTCAGATGTGAAGTCATTCAAATTTTGAACGTTAACCTTATCATTTTCACCAAACTTGGCCCCCCATTTAAAATTTCTCAATTCAATCATATGATCGAAACCTTATTAAACCTTGCCAATTCATAGTTAAGAATTTGTAACTCCCAGAAGTCTTTTATTTATTGAACCAAATCTTTCAGCTATCTAGAAAGGTGAGTTCTGGTGGTCTGATGAAGTTAATGTCTAGATAGGCCAACAGTCGGAAGGCATTGATTTGAGAGTCCACTTCCAATTAAGGGAAATACAACTAACCATTACATAAAAGAGTCCCCCATTTCATTTTCCTGTATGATGCACTTCTCTAGGTCTGACTCCATCTGGAGATCTTTCTCCATATGTTCATGTTCACAATATGAATATTGTGATAATTTTCTTATATTCACGACCCATTTTTAAACTTCTTTTATGATTTATGTTGAAGTTTTCCTGGAATTTGATGCGATTTCTATTATTGTAGATATGAGATGCTTCCACTGGAAGAACAGCTTGAAATAGCAGTCCAGATTGGAACGACAAGGACACAAATTCTTTCCAATTTATACGACCTCTCTCTGGGAACAAGTTTCTTGTGATTACACTCTTATATGAAGCATCTTAGAGAGACTGTGCAGAGTTTTCTTTGGGGCTTACCAGGTATATTTATCCAGTTAAAGCTTCTGCTCCTTATTGCCACCAATTTTGTATCAGTTAGAGCTCTGCGTCACGTTTGGAGATAATTATGAGGAAAGAACTTTAAAAAATAGAGATTGTTAAGTTAATCTTGTTGTTTTCGTAATTTTCTCATTAGATTGTAAATATTATATTTGTCAGTATTTAGATCTTGGTTCAGCTTGTACTGTAGCCTTGAGGATTAATATGATCATAATTAGAAGATCAAATATGAAGCTTAATGTGTCAAGATTTCTCTAATTTAAGTGTGTCTTGGAAAAACAGATGTCCCCTTGAATTGGCTACTTTTAGCCCAATTGATTTTAGATCAATCTTGAAAAGTCTACTGGCGCACAATTGCTTGTTTTTTTCAGAAATTTATATACAATTTTTCATGTCGTGAAAATCTTGCTGACACTAATGTTTGGTTTATTCTCAGTTTATGACAAATAATGTGTTTTCTAGTTAAACAAGTAAATCCAACTTATTATGGTTCCGGCCAATAAATATTGCCATTAAGATACATATATATAGGGGTGGGCATCGGATCGGATTGGATTGTTGTCGATCCAATCCGATCCGACAAACGTCGGATTGTAGATTGTAATCCGATCGGATCGGCGCAAATCTGTAATCCGATCTGATCCAATGCCCAACCCAACGTTATCGGATCGGATCGGATCTACCCGATTCATTTTCCAGAGAGGTTCTAGGGTCGACACAAATGTGAAGGATCTGTCTCAGAAAAACCAAGGGTCGACACAAATAGGATGGGTCGACACAATGTGCACGTTGGGTCGACACAAATTATGAAAGGCTAAGCTTCTGTTGTTTACAAGGATCGACACAAGACACTATGGGTCGACACAAAGTACTAAGTGTCGACACAAATTATAAAAGACTAAGCTTCTGTTTTTAAATGATCGGATCATAGTCGGATCGATCCAAACGTCGGATCTTAAATTGATTTTTCCCACCGACTATCTTTGCCCGATGCAATCCAATCCAATCAAATCCAATTGGATCGTCGTATTGGGTCAGATCCGCCCAGCCCTATATATATATATATATATGTTTGTATAATTTATATTCGTTTAGTTGTATGTTAGAATCTGCAAAACATACGAAGATGGCTGCAGGCTTTTTCCCTATTTTTATGATTAGTTTACATTCAGTTTCGAAATATACATGGGTGTCTTTGATTTTCACGCCGCGTCACGGAGACAAAATTATGTTGTACATCGATGTTTATACTCATCATCCGGTAAATTGTAGTTTCGAGAATTATTAAAAAAAGAATTAGAAAAAAATGTGGAAAATAGCAAATTAAATTAAAAAAAAAAAGATGTTTATGATACACTTAAGTGTGCATCTTTTATTAACTATCTCATCGTCATGGGTTTTATTTATTTATTCATTTATTTATTTATAAGTCAATTTTATTTTATATTTAATAATTTAATTGGGTTCATTGGATGTTCACGATGATCCAAGCTCACCTTTTGGATATTTTTCTTTTATATAAAAGGTTTAAATAGTATTTGAGATCTATCTTTGAATACAAACAATCAACAAATCCTTGCAATTATATATCGAAAAAATTACCAGCATAAATTAATAAATTAGCGGATAAAAACATAAATGCTTTTTTTGATTCAACACTAATTGTGTTCTTCGTTTGAATCATCCACCCTCGTTTTAAATGTAATATTTTTTTCTTGAGAGGTCATCGTTGCTCCGTCCGATAAGAAATGCCTTTGAACCCGAGAGAAAATGGGGTTCGAGTGTTTATCCGAGAAAGCAACATAGGTCAAATTTGAATATATTTGTTATATAATACAATGATTAATTGAAATATTAATTTTGCGGCGAGATTAGAAGACAAAAAGATGAACAATAATAATGAAACTATGCACGTGCGTGATCCAAAAAATGGTACAAATAGGAAGAACAAGTGATGATGAGGCCGGTGGACGTGCATATAATGTCCAAACTAATGCAGCTTTGATTATATCGTGACAGATGTTTNCACATTTTCGACATGACCTGGATTAATGTAACAACAATAAGAAATATGCAACATAATTTTTGACTCATTCCTGGTCGAGCTAGGCTTGTTTATCTCGAGTTGAAGCCACACTATGAAATTGAAAATCGATGATGCAAATTTAGCTAAATGAAAGCAAATAGATGAAAACAAGAAAATGATTAAGGTGGGCACGAGTCATTTCGATCAGTTTTATCTTCAAATAAAACTTAAATCAGAACTTATGATTTTAGATTTTTAGAATCGGTTACGAAACCAACTGTTCTAGTGCAGTTTTATTTAAAGTGATTGAGCAAATTTGAAATATTTTTTTTAATTTATATCAATTTTATTAGACTTTAAGTCAAATTTTAGTTGATTTTAAATTTTTTCCTAAGCGTTCTCGTTTCCATTCAAGGCTTTTTACTTCTAAATATTAGAATGGGATAATAAATTATAATTTTTAAAAAAATTGATTTATTTATTTTACCCTAGGATACCAAGGATGGGAGAGAAAGGGAGTAAAAAGCTGTGTTAACGTTGAGACAAGTAAACAATGGCGTCTTGCAGTGGCCTTCAATGGTAGGCAAAAGTAAAGACAAAAGGATTAAAAAGAGAAAAAAAGAAGAAGCTTAAAGCCTCTTTGGAAATCATCATCAAACCCAATCCCTCCATCTTTTTTTCCCACAAAACGTCACCTCTTTCTCTCTCTACCCTCTTTCTCTCTCTCCAAAACCATCAACCCAAAAGAAAAAAATGCCATCTCTCTCTCTTCAAAACCCATTAACCAAAGTGAAAACGTCATCTCGTTACCCTCTTTCTCTCTCTCCAAACCCACAACCCAAAAGAAAAAAAATGCCATCTCTTTCTCCATTCAAAACCCATCAACCAAAATGAAAATGCCATCTCTTTCTCTCTCTAAAACCCACCATCCCAAATGAAAAAGCATAGTGTTTCCCACTAATCATGTGGTTTGAGTTGAAAGTGTTAAAATTGGGTGAGTGGATTTTCCTTTTTCTAGCCACCCATTAATCTCTCTTCTCCCACAAACCTAAAGTCTTCATATTCCCACCATGTTTTAGCTCTTTTTGCACTATTTTATACCCCATCCATGTTTTTTTTTTCTTTTTTTAAGAGAAAATAGGAAGATTAGTTACCATGATTTACTTGATTGGCGATTACGATCGGATTGTGTTAATAAAAAATACGATTTCGAGTAGACTCCGGATGGATTGCGATTTGATCGCAGAAAGGCTCATAGATATACTTGATCGCGTAAAATAATACGACCTTGGTTCTTATAATTTAGATATTATTTTCATTATTTTTTACAATTATTTTTAAAATAACTAAGCAAAAAAATTATTTAAAATTAAAATAATCAAACCAAGCTTATATAGTGGAGTCTTCTCTTTGGTAAATTAATGACAAAAATAGAACGAGTGACTATTTGAAATTAAAGTTTAAAAATACCATTATTTGGGTGATTTTTAATAAATATTTTAAAATTATTACGATTATTTTTAGGCATAGTTTGATTATCGACCTTAATATTCAAGGTCGATTGCAAATTAGAAAACTATTCTTTTTCGTGCAACACAAATATCGATCTTTCAACTATCAACAATTTAACCATTGCCTTCCATATACCGATCAAATCTAGCAAAGTTATACGGTGTATCGCATTTAATCGAGCGTTATATACATATATATTCATATAAACTTAAAAATAAATAAATTGGGGGAATAATTAAAAGAGCACTCTCCACCACCCTTTCTCCCACTTGAATCTTTTTTATAAATTATGATAGAACCCTAATTTAAACCAAGTTGAACCTTTTCTTGTCACATATTGTTTTTTATTAATTATTAAATATAATTTAATAGCGATTCGAATAATATAACGATAAATTATTGCTTTTGGATCGAACACATTATGCTTTCGATAGTAGAAAATAGTAACAATATATCGACCCCAAAAATTGTCGCATATACCTCAAAAAGTTGTGTTTTTTATGTCGTTAGAATGAACTTGAAGTAGACATAATTAAAACGAAAAAATTATACGTATTGTGGGAAGGGATAATACGTATAAATACAAAAATCCAGTACATATAAAAGTGACGATATACTCGTCTCACGGGAAGTATTGAAAGTGAATAGTTTATAAGAATAATTGATTAGTGAAAGAAGAAAGCCGAGTTTACGATTCCTATTCGATTAATTAGGAGTTGAAATCGGTTTGTTTTGAACTAAAACTCAAACCGACACGAACCGAATCGAACTTATTTGTTGGAATAACCCTAATTCTGCATGTGATAGTGATAAATGTTAGTATGGTTATTATATAATTGTAATTATTACGTATCTTTGTAAATAACTTTCTATAATTAGGATTACAGCTAGCTTGACAATCTGCCACTAAATGAGTATATAGTTTTCCATTTTTAGGACAATCTTCTAGCTAATAATTAGGGATTTGTATTCAAGTTTATTCCTATTTAAGGGAAAGACTCAATGAGAAATAGAGCATTCAGCAAATCTTGACATGGTATCAGAGCCATCAACTCAATTTCTAGTCTGTGTTTGAATTATCATTCGCAGCTAAGTGATCGCTGCACTCCTGGGTTTCGTCTTCTGGGTTTACGTCTTTTCGGTTCGCTGCTCTCGTTTTTTTTGGTTTTGGTTCGATTGCTAACTGCTGCTGATAAACAGTAGTTTACTGTTTGCTTCTGGTTTTGAATTTCTATTTGCTGCCCAGCTGCCCTATTTTCCTTGCTGATCAGTTTCTCTTGCTCCCTGACCTTCTGATATATTTTTTCTTCGTGGTATTTATTGTTTCTCTCAAGATGACAACTTCGAATAATTTTGAAATCTTTCATGTCCGCTTTACTGGAAAGAATTATTCTTCCTGGGAATTTCAGTTTCAATTATTTGTTACTGGAAAAGATTTATGGGGACATGTAGATGGCAGTGATTCAGCTCCTACGGATCCAAAGGAATTGCTTCAATGGAAAGTTAAGGATGCTCGGGTAATGAGTTGGATTTTAGGGTCTGTTGATCCACTTATTGTTCCTAATTTGCGGCCGTATAAGACTGCAAAAACCATGTGGGATTATTTAAAAAAGGTGTATAATCAAGATAATACTGCCAGACGTTTTCAATTAGAAAACGATATTGCTAATTACTCTCAAGGAAATCTGTCCATCCAGGAATATTTTTCTGGTTTTCAAAACTTATGGGCTGAATTTACTGACATTGTTTATGCTAAGGTACCTGCTGCATCTCTTTCCATAATTCAAGACATTCATGAACAAAGCAAGAGAGATCAATTTTTGATGAAATTAAGATCTGAGTTTGAGGTTGTTCGCTCCAATTTAATGAGTCGACAACCTTCACCATCTTTGGACATTTGTTTTGGTGAATTGCTTCGTGAAGAACAACGTCTTCTTACACAAAGTGCTTTCCAATCAGAGAATGCTATCACAATTGCCTTTGCGGCTCAAGGAACAAGGAAGAATCGAGATATGAGCAAAACTCAATGTTATAGCTGTAAAGAATATGGGCATATTGCTACCTATTGCAAGAAGAAGTACTGCAATTATTGTAAACAACAAGGACATATTATAAAAGAGTGCCCCACACGACCTCAAAATCGAAAAACCAACATTGGTAGTTTACATAACTTTGCGGCTCCAGCTATTTCTACTCATTCTGCTGTTGAACCTGTGGCTCTTACTTCTGACATGGTGCAACAAATGATTATCTCTGCCTTCTCTGCCTTGGGATTACAAGGTAATGATATTTCGTCTTCTAAATTTTGGCTGGTTGATTCTGGTGCTTCAAATCACATGACCAACTCATCTACCATGCTTAAAAATGTTCGTAAGTATCATGGTTCCTCAGAAATTCAAATTGCTAATGGCAATACATTACCTATTACTAAGGTTGGGGATCTTACATCATATCTCAAAAATATTTTTGTAACTCCAAAGCTCGCTACTAGGCTTATTTCTGTTGGTCAATTGGTGGAAAATAACTATGACGTACATTTTTCTCGTGATGGATGTCTTGTGCAGGATCAGGTGACGGGGACGGTACTCGCGAAGGGGCCTAAGGTTGGCCGATTATTCCCACTTATTTTTTCTCCTCCAAGTATTTCTTCCTTTTCTTGTACTACTATGGCTTGTAAGAGTGAAGTATGGCATAAACGGTTAGGTCATCCAAATTCGGTTATTTTGTCTCATTTATCAACTTCTGGTTTATTGGGAAATAAAGATCATTTCTCTCATATCTCTTTTGACTGTTCCACATGTAAACTGAGCAAAAGTAAAACTCTTCCTTTTTCTTCTCCTGGTAGTCGAGCTGTGAAATGTTTTGATGTTATTCATAGCGATGTTTGGGGCATCACGCCTATTATTTCTCATGCTCACTACAAGTACTTTGTCACATTTATTGATGATTATAGTCGATATACTTGGGTATATTTTCTTCGTTCCAAATCTGATGTCTTCCTTGTCTTTAAAGATTTTTTAGCTTATGTTGAGACACAATTTTCCACTTGTATTAAAATATTAAGAACTGATTCTGGTGGAGAATATATGTCTCATGAATTTCATAATTTTCTAAAAACAAAAGGCATTGTTTCACAACGTTCATGTCCATATACCCCACAACAAAATGGGGTTGCGGAGCGTAAAAATCGTCATCTCCTAGATGTTACCAGAACTTTATTGCTCGAGTCCTCAGTTCCCTCTAAATTTTGGGTTGAAGCATTATCTACTGCAGTCTATTTGATTAATAGATTACCATCTCATGTTTTAAATCTTGACTCTCCATACTTTCGTCTCTATAATCAGCATCCTAGCTATCATAATTTACATCCATTTGGTTGTGTTTGTTTTGTTCATTTACCTTCTCATGAACACCATAAACTTTCTGCTCAATCTGTTAAATGTGCGTTTATGGGTTATAGTCTTTCTCAAAAGGGCTACGTTTGTTATGATCCCAATACTAACAAATTTCGTGTTTCTCGAAATGTTATTTTCTTTGAAAATCAATATTTCTTTCCTATGAGCGTTAAATCCTCTTTTGGTTCTTCTATTCTGCCTACTTTTGAGGATTTATCTGTTTCTCCTATTCGTTTTAAGCCTGGGTTTGTGTATGACCGTCGTCCACCAACATTGCCTCTTCCCGATACTGAACCGTCACCTACGCCTCCTCTAGCACCTGTCTCTGAGATTTGTTCTGAGATTGTTCCTTCAGAGCCTATTATTCGACGATCTAGCAGAGCATCTCGACCTCCTGACTGGTATGGCTTTTCTGCCACTTTATCTGATATTTTTGTTCCTTCATGTTATTCTCAAGCTTCAAAACATGAGTGTTGGCGGCAAGCTATGCAAGATGAGCTTCAGGCACTTCAAGAGAATCACACTTGGGATATTGTTTCTTGCCCTCCTGCTATTAAGCCTGTTGGATGTAAATGGGTTTTCTCAGTCAAACTTCGTTCTGATGGAACTCTTGATCGATACAAAGCTCGATTGGTTGCTCTTGGTAACAAACAGGAGTATGAGGTTGACTATGAGGAGACTTTTGCTCCAGTAGCAAAAATGACTACAGTGCGTACTATTATGGCTATTGTTGCTTCTAAACAATGGTCTCTTCATCAAATGGATGTCAAAAATGCTTTTCTCCATGGCGATCTAAAAGAGGACATTTATATGACACCTCCACCAGGCTTGTTTTTTTCTACTCGTGTAGTGTGCAAATTAAAAAAATCTTTATATGGTCTTAAACAGGCACCACGTGCGTGGTTTGACAAGTTTCGGTCCACCTTGCTGCAGTTCTCTTTTGTACAAAGCAGGTATGACTCCTCACTTTTTTTATGTAAGACATCAACTGATATTGTTCTTCTACTTGTTTATGTCGATGACATAGTTATCACCGGAAGTGACTCATCATTGATTCATCAGATTCAACAATATCTTCAGGATTCTTTTCATATGAAGGATCTTGGTACTCTTACATATTTCTTAGGATTAGAAGTTCGTTCGGATTCTTCTGGTCTATTTTTACACCAGCACAAATATATTCAAGATTTGATCACTTTGGCAGGCCTTCAAGATTCATCTTCGGTTGATACTCCATTAGAATTGAATGTGAAGTATAGTAGCGAGATAGGCAATCCTCTTTCTGATCCGACTTTATTTCGCCAATTAGTTGGGAGCTTGAATTATCTTACTATTACCAGACCTGATATATCATTTGCAGTACAACAAGTCAGCCAATTCATGCATGCTCCTCGTCATCTCCATTTGGTGGCTGTTCGTCGCATCATTAAATATCTTTTAGGCTCCCCCAATCGTGGCTTATTCTTTCCTATCGGTTCTCCTCTTCAGGTTGTGGCTTTCAGTGATGCTGATTGGGCTGGTTGTCCAGAGACTCGTCGTTCTGTCACCGGTTGGTGTATGTTTCTTGGAGATTCATTGATCTCTTGGAAGAGTAAGAAACAGGACCGAGTTTCCAAATCTTCTACTGAGTCTGAATATCGAGCTATGTCCGCTGCATGTTCTGAGATTGTTTGGCTTCGTGGATTACTTGCTGAACTTGGTTTTCCTCAATCTCGTTCCACTCCACTCTATGCAGACAACACTAGTGCTATTCGAATTGCTACCAATCCAGTTTTTCATGAGCGTACTAAACATATTGAGGTTGATTGTCACTATATCCGAGAAGCTGTAGATCAAGGTGTCCTTTCGTTGCCTCATGTTTCTACTACTCTTTAAACTGCTGATATATTTACCAAATCTATGACTCGTCAACGACATCAATTTCTTGTTGGCAAATTGATGCTCCTTGATCGTGCAACATCAATTTGAGGGGGGATGTTAGTATGGTTATTATATAATTGTAATTATTACGTATCTTTGTAAATAACTTTCTATAATTAGGATTACAGCTAGCTTGACAATCTGCCACTAAAGGAGTATATAGTTTTTCATTTTTAGGACAATCTTCTAGCTAATAATTAGGGATTTGTATTCAAGTTTATTCCTATTTAAGGGAAAGACTCAATGAGAAATNCTTGTTTGTTGGAATAACCCTAATTCTGCATGTGATGGTGATAAAGGCCTAATCTTTTCACTTTCTCTCTCTAGAGTCTCTCTCTCTTGACTATTTTTAGTCTCAAAGCTCTCAAACACCCCACGAGCCCTGCTCCATTTTTTCTTTGTTTTCTCAAACTCAATTTCTTTAACCTTATCTCTCTGCATTTCCCACACTTCAATTATTTCTCAGTCTTTCTCTCCCTCTCTCTTCCTCTAGTCTCTCTCCCCCTCCCTCTCTCCCCCAGTCCCCCTCCCTCTCCCTCTCTCCCTCTCTCCCTCTCTCTCCCTTCTCTCTCCCTTCTCTCCACTTCACTTGTTTTTGTTCCCATCTCTCGAGTCTCAAACAAGAACACTCCGCCTCTCTCTCTCTCTCTTTCAGTCCTAATCTCTCCCTCTTTTCTCTCTCTCTAATTCTGGTATCACTCTCATCAAACCCACCAGGCCACCACCCAAAAGAAAGCTACTCCCCATCTCTACTCTCTCAACCTCTCTCTGCTCCAAAACACCCTCTCTTCTCCTCTCTCTCTCTCTTCATTTCTTCTTCTCATCTTCTTCTTCTTCTGCATGGCCATGGAAGTATGGGCAACGAAACTCAAATCTGCAATCTCAAACAACCGAGCCCCCACTCCCAAATTCCCAAAAAAATCCAGCCTCGTCGGAGTTTTGTCCTTCGAAATCGCCAACCTCATGTCCAAGCTCCTCCATCTATGGCGGTCGCTCTCCGACCACCACCTCCTCCGCCTCCGTCACGACTCCATTTCCCTCGAAGGCATTCACAAGATCATCTCCACCGACGAGGCTTTCCTCCTCGGCCTCGCCTGCGCCGAGATCGCTCAAAATCTCAAACTCCTCTCAAACTCCATAGCCCAGTTGAGCAAAAACTGTAACAATGGCGATTACCGGAATTTCGAGAGTTTTTTCGACGAGTTCGCTAACTCTGGGAGAGATTCTCGAAGCTGGGTCTTGAGCTCCAAATCTATGGAGCTTTTGGCTAAGAAAATGGATCGTTTCATCGCTTCCACGGCGGTTCTTTACAAGGAAATAGACCAGCTTTCGTTAATGGAAAACAAGCTGAAAAAGGAAGAATCCGCCATTAAAGACCAGAAGCTCCTCGATCTGAAACAGAAGATTTTGTGGCAAAAGCACGAGGTAAAGAGACTGAAAAAGAATTGTTTATGGGAACAAACCTTCGATCTAGTGATTTCGATTCTCATCAAATCCATTTTCACAACTCTTTCTAGAGTCAAACAAGTTTTCGGATTATCAAAAAACCCATCTTTTTTCCCCCGCAGCCTCTCAGCCTCCGCCGCAGTTCACCCCTCCGATACCCAAAACCCTAGTTTCTTAACCCCATTAAAAAGCTTGAAAGAACCCAAAAACTCCCAAAACGGCTTCTTCGAATCAAACTCAAAGCTTCTGAAACCGCCATTGACGACCCTGGGAGCTTCAGCTCTAGCCCTCCACTACTCAAATCTGATCATCGTCATCGAGAAAATGATCATAACCCCAAACTTGATCGGAGTAGACGCGAGAGACGATCTCTACAACATGTTGCCAAACAGCATCAGATTCTCTCTCCGATCAAGATTAAAAGGAGTCGGATTCACCGCCGGCGATCCAAGACTGGCCGGAGAATGGAGAGAAGCTCTGGCAAGAATTCTCGGATGGCTATCGCCGTTAGCTCATAACATGATAAAATGGCAGAGCGAGAGAAGCTTCGAACAGCAAAACACGGTGGAGAAGACGAACGTTATGCTTCTCCAGACTCTATTTTTCGCCAACAAAGAGAAGACCGAGGCCGCCATTACTGAGCTTCTTGTGGGTTTGAATTATATCTGGAGATTTGAGAGGGAGATGACTGCTCGAGCTTTGTTCGAGTCCAGTAATTTCAATTGTTTGCTTGATTTTCAGAGGTTTTCTTCTCCATGTTAATGGCTATTCTTCCATCTTTTATTTTTATTTTTATTTTTATTTTTATTTTTTTGGGATTAATCGAGATTAAATGGAATTAAGATCATCCAAGGATTGTTCTAGGCCTTCAACCTGCTTCTACTTTTTATATTAAAATCACGTGTAAATGCAATTGCTATAATCACAAATAGTTAATATTTTACATCCATAATTTAATTTTAATTAAATTAAGTAATTGTTATTATTTTAATAGTGTTAGAAGATAAGATTAGAAGTAGTTATAATTTAACCTGCATGAATATTACAAATATTATATGAAAATATTGCGATCAATTAATCAATGAATTTTACAATAATTAGATATATATACAACATAATTATAAGCTAATGAGCAAATATCTCATATTTTTAGCTATTAACATTTAAATTTACGTAATTTTAGCAACGCTTCCACATGGATTTAATTAATTACTCAATCAATTGATATTTACTTAATTAATTAAAAATTAGCGTAAATAATTAGCACCAATTGGATGTTTTAAAAATAAGTAGAGACGATTAGATTCAGATCTTGAAGTGAAGTGGGCTAGGAATCAATATAATAAAACTATATATTAGTGGTTTATAGGAAATCTACGACTCATACTTTGAAAATACTTTATAATTCTTCTCCCACCACATGAAAATATTCCCCTTAATTCCTATTTTAATCCAAATAATTAATCCTCTTTTCTATTTTACTGATCTTTCTAGACAGCAAAATCCCACCAAAAATATGTGACATCCTACCATGTGAACAGTCTTAAATTCCGTTTAATCAAAGCCGCGCACTCTGATAGAAGTCGAAAAGTAAAATTCATGTGTAATTGAATGGCGATGGATGGTTTAATCGCGAGAGTTATACACAAATTCGTATCAAATTCTATGTATTTTGGGATTCATGAGCAAACTCTCCCTAATTGGATATACTTTTTTTAGAAAAAAGGAAGCGTTTTCACTATGGGTGGGCAAAGCTAGACCCGAACTGCAAATCGGATCGGAACCGCCAGTTTTAATCTGATATTTGATCTAATTTTTTAAAAAACCCGTGACTTATAAGCTACTTCGGGTCTTTAAGAGTAAACTACTGTAAAACTAGAACCGAGACCGTAAATAAAAAAATTCTAAAAATCAAATAAAATTCAACCAAAACTCTAATATAAAATCTTATATAAATCATAAAATTAATTATAAACTTTTCCAATTACTCAAAATTTGACCCAAATATAATAATCTCAAACTGTAAGCTTCAATTTCAGTTCTATTTCAGGATAAAATTGGATCAAACCGACCCGTGCCCACTCGTAGTTTTCACAAATTAATAGATGTTATTTAGGCTATTTTAATTGTTGAAATATATATGTATTGGGTTATGAGTTATTATAGAAAAGGCCAGGATAGTAGCAAAGCCCACTATACGAGGGCCCATTCAGAATTCTTCAATAAATATTTTAAATAAAACAATTTATTTAAATGCCTAAAAAATTAATTTGGCTTTTCAGCCAATTTTAGAGAGTAGCCTTACTATTATTCTTATTATAATAAAAGTAATGGTAGAATTAATTTTTTATTAAATTTTCTTATTTACATGAAATACATCATAAAAATATAAAATAAGGAAGTAATTTTAAAAAATTATCCCTAATATAATCGAACATCTCTTGTACCGATAAATGAATGACACTTTGCTACCGTATCAATCCCAAATATGAACTCGTCACAACCAAAAGGATCTTTTGTTCGTGCGTCGTAAGTAGGCCGAGTTGGGGATTTAAGGCACAGAAAAATAAAAAACCGAGTTGAAAAGGTATAAAATATGGTGAATTAATAACTAATTTTTCAATTTAAATGTAGAATTGACTATATTATTTTGAATCCATGTGAGAAACAGCCTGAAAAAAAATATATAAAAAGTTCCCAGACACTAGAAGCTTGTAAATCTAAACTATACAGATATTAACTCATCAAAATTCTATACCCGAGTTTGGAGACGGAGACAAGGCCGGAATTTACAAACTTGTACAGAATGCCGAGCGTCGAGATGCTCGATCGTACTTGTAATCACAAGCTTCGGTTATGTGATGCAAGCATTGATGTCTTCTCCTGCAAATAGCACAGAAAGTCATTCGAAACTTTGAATTTTCTAGCCTGAAATATTATGAAAGAAATATCAAAAACCTTCAGATCTTTTTTTTTTTTTTTTTAATTTGAAAAAGAGATGAAAAAGGGTTCTCAAATCATGTCCTGATTTTGACAATCAAGAGTTTGGGCAGTTCAAGATCTCAACACTTGATATAATTTTCTAGCTAATTTGATAGGTTTTAGATTTAGTTCGACCATGGTTAACATATAAATTACATGAGAAATACAGGGAAATCAATAGGAACTTTTATTTATAAATCACATGAATCAGCTTCCAATACTAGATAGAAAGAGGGCTGCAAATAGGTTCCGAATGGGCTCCACCTACAATGCAAGAAAGCATAAAATTACAAATTTTCCCAGCTATAATTTAAGAATTTGGACTATAGAGGCTTATCACATATTAGGAAACAATCAAATATACAAGTTTTTCAAAAAAAAAAAAAAAGATTCTACAGTTTTGGCTGTAGAAACAAAAACTCGTGATTATGTAAGATTAATGCATAAAAGATATAACAGCAGTGAGGATTCAAGGAATTATCTGTACATCTTTAGTACCTGGTCCAGAGTATGTTGTGCAAAGTCAGGGGTGGATATCATCACTCCAGCCATGAATGAACCTAACTTGAGGCTAAGGCCCAACTTATCGCTGCACTGAAAATAGCGCCAATTTTTTCACGAGTATACAAGTGACTTGAAAGATAGAAAATGTGCAGAACTCAACTGCCACAAAACTGCCCTATAACATCTTATATTTGATATATAATTTTTAATCCCTCATCAAGGATTTTATCTTCATCGTTTGTTTAGCAACGATTCTAGTGAAATATCATGATTTAAGATTTAGAAATTATTGTCATACCCAGGCTGATAACAGCAAAAGGCCACTGCAGCAAGCTGGTAGAGTTCATTTGTCTTGAGAAAGAAAAAAAGGGAGGCAGATCAGAATAGTCCATAATAGTTGACAAGAGATTGCATCATAATGCCAAATGTATTTATTATTGTCACTCACTTGACAAGATAGTTGTATCATCAACTTCAAAAAGCGAGGAACAAATGACCAGGACAATAGAGATGCCACTGTGAGGTATATAGATAATACCAGCAACATGCAGTGCATAACTAACACTTAGACATATAGACCCGTAGAGTTGGCTAAAATATTGTGACTTCTCAAACACCAAAAAATATTTCTTTGTTGCAACAAGGCAGCAAAAGACAGTACAAAATTATCAATAAAATAAGATAAAGGCTAGGTCTACTTCATTAGCCTACATTCTTATCATACATGCTAACATATTGAGTTGTGATTGATCTAGTTGAAGGCGTCCTATTCTAGCCCAAATTCCATGGTGTCATATTCTAGCACCTACCAAAGAATACAAGCGAATTAGGATGAAATCCTTTATGATGAAAAGAAGCTTCGTATAAATTTGCTTCTACTCAAATTCCAGAATATAAATCCACAAATACAAAAAGGCATACGTAAACAGTAAACATAATGCGATCCAAATCTCTCTCCAAAGCTACAGCTAAAGAAAGAACTCGGGGAAAAAATCGAGCAACAAAATCAAATTTAATACAATGTAATGCCATTCGGACAAAATCAAGCAACAAAATCAAATTTCCAAACAATTTCAGCAACAAAATCAAATTTCCAATCAAAAAATGAAACTGACATGAATCTTCGGGGTTTCATCGGCAGAGGGAGGCCGTCGGGCGTGGGGGTCTTTGTCGGGGAATCGTCTGCAGAAGGAGGCGTCACGAGAGGGGCGACCCTGGCTCGAGCTGGACGGGCGAGCCTGGCTCGAGCTGGTCGGGCTGGTCGGGCTGGTCGGGCGAGCTGGCCGGGCGAGCTGGCTCGAGCTGGTCGGCGGTCGGGAGAGCTGGCTCGAGCTGGTCCGGCGAGCCTGGCCCGAGCTGGACGGGCGAGCCTGGCCCGAGCTGGACGGGCGAGCCTGGCGCGGGCTGGACGGGCGAGCCTGGCCCGAGCTGGACGGGCGAGCCTGGCCCGAGCTGGCCCGGCGAGCCTGGCTCGAAATCTAGATCGGAACCCTCGAGACTTTGGACGTTCTCCGTGCATTGTTCCGACTCCGGAGGTCGTCGTGCGCCGTTCGGGGTTCGGAGGTCTCACCCCTCGCATTCGTCGTTCATCCTCGCACATTTGCGGCTCGTCGTTCGTCATTCATCCTCGCACATCGCCGGCTCGCCCTTCGTTGTCGTTGCCTCCCCTCGTCGTCGCGTATCGCCGGCTTGACGGAGAAACAGAGACAGAAGAGAAAAATCGGCGTGCCTCTTCCTCTCTCTCTAAGCGGCGTGCTAAGGCTAGGGCAAAACATCAAGCAACGGTGCGTTGCTTGATCTTAAGAATAGTCAATCTTGACCGTTGTTAAAACAACGGTAATAGCTGTGAAATAACGCATCAATTGCCTGAAGGGTGGGCTTCTATTGAGTCTGCGTTCTCTGGTGAGCAACAATAGGCCATATTGGGCTGAGCATCGGGTACTCGGATGGAGCGGGCTGAGAAGAGGGCTGCTGAGCTGGTTCTGTAGGTTGGCGCTAGGGCTGTAGGCTAGGCATGGGTCTGTTGGCGTGCTTCGGGTTAGATCTACGGGATAAGCTGGTGGGCTGGAACTTGCAGGGTGTGTTGGCTTGGCTGGGTCCGTAAGCTGGGCTGGGCTGGGTCTATGAGCCGAGCTTGGGTTGGGCTGGGCTAAGTGAGGTGTATGGGCTGAGATGATCTGGGGCGGGTCCGTTGGCTTGGAGTGTGGGCTTGGACTGTGGTAGCTGGGCTAGGGCTGGAATAGGTGTGAAGGCTAGGCTGGACCTGTCGGCTGAGATAGGTGTGCAGGCTAGGGCTGGAATGCGTCTGGGGCAGAGTTGAGATAACTCTGCACGGCTGGGTGCGGGCTGGCTGGATCTGCTTGCTGTCGGCTTGGCTCCACAGGCTGGGCTGAGCTTGGTTTGTGGGGCTGTGTTGAGGCTGGGTCTGTGTTGTGAGCTATGACTGTGGGCTGGGCATCGGGCTGGGTCTGCGAGCTGAGTGCGTGGGTTAGCCTTAGTCTGAAGGCTAGGCTGGGTCGAGCTTTGATTGTTGCTGGGACTGGTATTGGACTTGTTGGCTGGATCGGGCTAGGTTTGTGGCAAGGCTGGGCTGGGTCTTTATGCGGGGTCGGGCATGTCTTGATATGAGGGCTGGACTGGGTCTGAGGCCTGGGCTTGTTGCTGAATATTGTGCTGGAGTGGGCTAGACACATTGGCCTAGTGGAAAGGCCAATCGAATAAAGCCCAAACTTCTTAATTCCGCAGCTTTTTCCCATAAAGCATAGTTCGTTCCTAATTCTCAGGCCAGCCCACTTCTTTTGATAGGACTCAGCAGTGCTGGGATTATTGGGTCAAAATAGTGGGACGGGCTTTGCAATGGCTGTCTTGGGTCTGTTCTAGACTGTACTTGCGAGCTTGGATGCTTTGGGGTAGGTTATAGAAATGGGCTGGTCGAGCAAAATGTTTTATCTACAAAAGAGGAGTTAGAAGTGGCCTCATCTTTGAAGATGGACTGGACTCTTGCTCTAATACCACATCGACTATCTTGACATTCAAACAATAACTATAAAAGCAAAGCTTCAGCCCAATCAACAGGTGCAATGCCCAAGCCATGCCAAAGTCCCAAGCTGAGCCCAATTTCATGGCTCAAGGCTCAAGCCGAGCATTAGTAGCCCACTTTCAAGCAACCCAACAGTTGAGCCTGGCCTATGCTGAATAAGCCAAAGGCTTCCAAGCCCGAGGCTCAAGTGTCAAGCCGGGCGCAAGGCCAAAAACTCAAGCCGAGAATGAGGGATCAAGCCATAATGAGGATGGCTCAAGCCGAACTCAAGACTTAAGCCGAAAATGAAAGTTGAGCGGAGAATAGGCACAACGCTCAAGCCGAGAATGAGGGCCAAGCTTAGCCCAAGCAGAATATCAGTCCTAAGCCGAGCATGAGGCCCAACTGGGCCCAAGGATGAAGCCGAGTGTGCTGCCCAAGCCGAGAATGAGGGCCAAGCTTAGCCCAAGCAGAATATCAGTCCTAAGCCGAGAATGAGGCCCAACTGGGCCCAAGGATGAAGCCGAGTGTGCTGCCCAAGCTGAGCATCAGGCCTTTTAAAAATATCTCATTTACAAAGAGGAGTCAGAGGGCATGGGCATTTGGCTTGGAAAAAGAGCCAAGGAGAACGCTCAAGTCGAGAATGAGGGCCAAGCCGAACCCAAAGATCAAGTCGAACCCAAGGCTGCATTTTCCGAAGCCGATAAGTAAAGGACGAATCTGTTTGGAACCGGCGTCTTCATATACGGCTGACATCGCCGGAGGAGCTTCTGCGCGCAGTGGGGCCATGAAAGCATCACCCTTGAAAACCCTACCCAAAAATGGCAGTAAAGGACGAGTCTGTTTGGAAGAGTTTGTTTGGAAGCCATGAAAGCGTCTTAAAGTCAAACGAAGGAGTTACTGGTTTCTGGAAAATGTTTCTCTTCAACCGCAGCCTTCTCGGGAAACAGTTTTCAGTCTTTTTCCTGGGCATCGCCGGAGGAGCTTCTGCGTGCAGTGGGGCCATGAAAGCATCACCCTTGAAAACCCTACCCAAAAATGGTAGTAAAGGACGAGTCTGTTTGGAAGAGTTTGTTTGGAAGCCATGAAAGCGTCTTAAAGTCAAACGAAGGAGTTACTGGTTTCTGGAAAATGTTTCTCTTCAACCGCAGCCTTCTCGGGAAACAGTTTTCAGTCTTTTTCCTGGGCATCGCCGGAGGAGCTTCTGCGTGCAGTGGGGCCATGAAAGCATCACCCTTGAAAACCCTACCCAAAAATGGTAGTAAAGGACGAGTCTGTTTGGAAGAGTTTGTTTGGAAGCCATGAAAGCGTCTTAAAGTCAAACGAAGGAGTTACTGGTTTCTGGAAAATGTTTCTCTTCAACCGCAGCCTTCTCGGGAAACAGTTTTCAGTCTTTTTCCTGGGC
>QAOC01018284.1:42227-53205 GCA_003255005.1 Begonia fuchsioides
AAAATTCTAAAAAGGATTATTAACGTGCAGTTGATGAATTTATTTTATTTTTTATTCAAAATATATGGTTAAAATAATTTAAAATATTTATACATATTTATAATATTACAAGAAGATATTCTAAAAAATTTGATAATTTTTTAAAGTTTAAATGATTTATTATAATATTTTTATCGTTAATTATAAAATAATATATTATAAATACGTATATCCTCTATGTTGTAGAGAATGAAGCATCTTTTTTCGCGTGGATCAAGGTATGTATTTTCGACGCTGTTAATCGAAATTGGTTTATAATTACGTTAGATTAAACTGGAATTTCTCTGTTTCTACGGATCATGAATGATCGAATTAGGGTTCCGATGGGAAAACAGAGATGAACAAATGGATCGATACTGGTTTTCATTAAGAATGTGCACACCAACTGTTTGATGAAATGCCAAACTGAACTTTTTCAAAACCTTTCTTTTTTCACCTTAGAACTGCAGGGCTCTTAAACTTCAATGATTTTCTGATTAAGAGCTGTATATCTCCAACGTTCCTTTTCAATAAAGTCTGCATCTAAGAATCGAGCTATGAAAGCCCAGAGCTTGTAAGCATCTTCAAAATTTGTCAAAAATCCAAGAGCAGCTGTTACTACTGTGATTCCCGCTTTAGATTTTGCCTTCTTCTTCTCTATTTCATGTTCATTTCTTCCGTTTGTTCTTCTTTCAAGAAATCTTCCCTTGTCTCCTGCATGCTTGTCCGAAAACCAGATATGGTGCAAGAATCCATAGCTGAGAGAGATGTTGTTTCTGTCAGCAAGTTTCTGCACTAGCACTGGCTCAACTTTTTCTCCCTTCCAATCGAAAACGTTGAATGCCAGAGCCGGTCCTCTGTCGAATTTGACCTTCGGGCCGTAGATTCTGATCAAAGAATCTCCATCCTCGTTTGGATGTTTAAGCTTCATCATAGAACTAACTAGCCAATTGATTAAGCATCTCCCTCTGAGAGCCGTCAATATGAGCCCCACCGAATCCACTTGGTCCAAATACTTGCATTCAATTTCAATCTCAGAATTTTCCTCTTCCTTGAACTTTAGAGTTTCAAGAACTTTTGAGTTCTTTTCTACTGAATTTTCATATTTTGATGCTTGAAATGATAAAGGGCCTGAGAATGAACTTGAATTGGCTAGCTGATAATTGATTGTCTGAATTGCTTTTGATTTTTCAGATTCTATCTCCACATTTGAAGATTCCCCTGCAAATGGAATCAATTTTTCGGGCTTTATGATATTCACAATCCCTGCCGACGAAGAGGATTCCAATACTTGAATTGTAGATTTCTTTACAATCAGGCATCCAAATCCAGATGGGTTTTCACCAAAGATTTTATAGAATGAGCAAACAAGAAAATCAGGTTGAATTAGAGAGAGAGCAAAGCTGTTCATGTCTTTTGGTCCTAAAGAACAAGCATCAATCAAAATATGCCACCTGTTTTCCCGTGCTATGCTCATCCACATGTAAGGATATTTAGCTCCAGTCACTCTTGAATGCAGAGGAAATACAAAAAGACCTCTTTTACTCTTCTTCTTCTTGTTCTTACTCACAATCATCTCTCTTAACTTTGCAGATCTAATTCTCAGCCTCGGCCAGGAGAATTCGGCCAACATGGATTTTGCTCCTCGTTTCTCCGAGCTTCTGGTCATTTCTTCCACTGCCTCGCTTTCATAGTCATAAACTGTGAGGAGCTTGCTACTCGATTTGAAAGGATATGATTCTGCTAAGAGCTTGAAAGCCGATGTTCGATTTGCAGTGAAAACTATGCTGTAGTCATTTTCGGAGATGTTAAGGAATCGAAATATTCTTTTTTTCATACCAGATTCGAGATCCGATTCGTGCCCTTCGTATAGCAATTGTGTCTTCAAATCCCCCATCTTGTTCGATATGGTGAAGAATGGGAAATGATCATAGATAGAAGAAGAAGAAGATTGTTCCAGGAGTTGAGAATAAGAAAACAAGCCAATTCCTGTATAATCAAGACAGATCGAATTAGAGGTAGAGAGATTTGAATACTCATTTGCTCGAATTTTGTCCACCCGTCTTGTTTTTTGATAATTCGGATAAGCATTGATGAAAACTGAGATCGAATCTTGCAGAGACGGAATCGATTCATGATTCGTGAATTGAGTTCTTGGAAAAATCAAAGATGATGTTCTTGCCACGAATTCTCGACGAGATTCCTCGGAAGTGCTCGATCTATGGGCGATTACCATTTCGCTTGAAGAAGAACTCAATGGAGATGGACAGCAGCCATTGAAGCACACTTCTGAAACCTCGTTTAGGCAATGTGAGTGCATTTCTTGAACACCCTTCAATCATAGTTATAAGTAGAATTCTCTTATTTATATCTAAGCTAAAACTATGGATATTTGAAAGATCTTGATGATTAACAAATTTTCAATGGCTAGGATCATCTTTTGCTAGTTTTTAATGTGTGTTTCGACAAAGTCAACGCAAATGTCACTGTCTTTTTGAACGGGTCTTTGGAGTTAAGTGAAGTCTACTTGTCAGCCGGTTTACGAAATTGACTTTCTATTATATAAAATTAAGGGTGATTATCACAATTAAGATTAATTATTAATGAAAACCTCATAGTTAAGAATGTTTTTCATTTCACATCTTAAACTTTTAATTGTATCAATTGACACTTTAAATGATGACTATTTTTCAACTGACATATTATTAGACAATTATCAATTGACACATTGTCACGAAATTTAAGTTAATTAAACTTATTTTTACAATTTATTTTTTTAAAATTATTATTATTTTTCGATTATGATGATCGAAAACGAAAAATTATGATGGAAAAATTATGATTAAGCTGAAAGAAAATGCATAATAACATAAATTTAATGTTAGACTGTTTGTTGATAAAATTTAAAGTTTAAAGTGTAATTTAAAAAATATTCTTACTTCTAGTTGAAGATGTCAATTGATATAATTGAAAATTTAGGGTATTGTTTGAAAATCACACATAATTACAGGATGTTCACCGATAATATCCTAAAATTAATCATTGGCCTGGTTCAATCCTATTCTATTCTTATTCATATTATGTTGAGTGATGGATTCTAATCTTTTATTAATTGTTTTATCGTTTTCGATGTCGACGCATCAACTTGCTCGTCCACTACCAGATGACATAAGGGTATGCTCGTATAAATTCAATCACGGTACTTGCCAAAATTTTATTCGATTATGTGTAGGTGTGACCTTCGATAAAGAACGGAAAATTATGGAGAATCGGAGAAAATTACAATGTTGAAATCAAATAACAAATTTTGTAGTTTTATGTTTGTTCTTTCGCAACAAACATAAATTATGCACGATTTTTATTTTTATTTTTATTGTGGTTGAGATTTGTTCAACAACTAAGTGCTGAGCCATCTTAATATTTTAGCACCATTTGTTGGTTTCTTAGTTACTTGTGGACAAGATCCAGCTTTTTCTTTTTATTTTTTAATTCTTTAAATTATGATAATGGCGATGACTTAATCTTTTTAATTTAGTTTCAGATTTTTTGGCCGGCCCAGACCGGCTAAAGGTGCAAATTTGCTGAGGGGTTCTTCATTTTTTTAATCAATTCTGCTGCCCAAAACCGCTACCGCCATTGGAGACGATGATTAGAGAGCTTGATTCAAGGAAAATGGGTTGGATTTTCATACCTGGCGGCTCTGATGGGGGTTTTGGAGGAAGCACCGACTGAAAGCGGTGGTTTGCCTGGTATGCCGGCGACTTTCCGACGGGTCTGATCTCTTTTCCGGTTTGGTCATTTGACTTAATTTTGGTTTAAAGAACATGGATGTTCTTTGAAGATTCTCTTGATTCATTTTTTTCATATAGGGTGACTCCATAGTGCCACGTCAGCATCGAAATCCACGTCATCAACTCTGCTTTCTTCTCTTTGCTGCTGCTGCTGCGGCGGCGGCGGCGGAAGTAGCATTCCCTCCGCCATGTTCACCAGCAACTCCGGCATCCCGAAAACGTCCTCCTCATCCATGAAGAACACATTTTCCGGCGTCCTCCCGGAGGTTTCGAAATCTGCATCATCAGGGCTGAGCTCCTTTTGGACTGGACTGGTCTCCGCCGGACGAAACGCCTCCGCTGCTTCCGCCGCAGCTTTCTGAATATCCTTCGCATCCGCCGACGCCGGGAGTGGAAGCCGCCACGCCGAGTCAGCGAAATTCAGGAAAGCTCCCTGGCCCCTGAGGGTAATCGCTGCCACGTCGTGAGCCCGAGCCGCCCTTTCCGCGTCGGAAACGTCGCTAGCCAAATCCTCGCCTGCTTATTCGGCTCTCTTACTTCACAAACCCACTTGCCGGAGTTCCTCCTCATCACTCCCCGGTACACCGGATGCCAAGTCTCCTTGAACTTTTTTCCGGCCGGCCCTCTTCTTGGGATTGCTCGCCGCCAGAAAAACCTCCTCGTCGGAATTATTCCCCGTCCGGGCGACAACCCTTCTTTCCGACAATTCATAGTTAGAATCAAAATAGTTCGAGAAAACCTCCATGAACGGAATCAAAGAAAAAAGAAACAAACTTTATACAAAATTACCTGGAATAATCAAACCGATCATGAATGTTCCTTACATAAACACCGAATTATATGCATAAACTATGGAGATCGGCGGTGGGGCTCGCCGTGGATAACAGAAAAAACGCACACAGCACACGGAGCCAGGTTGTTCGTTGATAGGCAAGCTGTCACCATTTTTACCATTTGTTTATTATTGTCCCTTTTTAGAGACATTTAAAGATTCAGCGTACGACGCGCGTGTGTGATTTGACTTTTTACTCAATGTTTGACTCGGAAGGAACTTGTGTTGTCGGGTCACATCTCTGAGTTCTGTTTTTTTATTATCATTAATCTCTAACAATGCACATTTTAATTTTACCCTCTCATCTATAGAATAAATGGAATTTTTGCAATTTTATTTTATTTTTTTAGCTCTCGATCATCCTATCAAGAAAGATAAATTAAACAAAAACACTCAAAATTAAATTATTAGATAAATTAACTTAAGCTGAACGATGGGATGTCTACGTCGATTCTTAAATTTAAAATTTATAATGTCATTTAAAAATTGTTTATATTTTAATAAATTAAATAATATTATTAAAAAATACTTTTAATTACAGAATATCCGACTTATTTTTGAAGCGGGGCTCGCCCTACATTTTAAAATTTATGGTTTAATCTCTACTCTCAAAAACTAATTTAATTTATTTTTTTAATGATGAATAAAAATATAATACAAATATACATCATAATTAAATGAGAGAGAGAGTGGGGCACACGGACAAGAGTTGGCAACAGAGCAGAAAACAACAAAGATGACGTGTCACATACGACAAAAAGCTTTCGTAGGGTGACGTCATTGTTCGGGACAAAATCCGTTCTTTTACCGCCGAAACGCGTAGCCAACGTGCTTAATTCCAAACACCAACGTGGGTCCCACTTTTTATCTTATTTTCTTTCTAATTATTTTAGTGTCAAAATTAATTCTATGAACTATCATTTGTAACGTGACATACGTTATTATATCATAGATATGTCACGATTTTCTCCCCCAAAAAGCCTAATTTCACGAGCTTCTTTTCATTGTAAATCATGTTTGCTTCCAATATCTCGAGAAATCGAATAAAAAATTGTTTGGTTTTCTAGATTGTTACGACACCTTCCGAGTTGAAGTTTCATAATGAAATTCTGGTGGCCAATTGATAATGTCGTTGACGAAAATTTCACTAATTTTCCGCAAATCCGATTGTCGTAGCCAGTGCAAGACTAGACAGATCAAAAATCATGAAAATTTAAATGACACGGTCAATGCGTGTGGGGATAACTTCAATTGTAATTTTGCAAAATATACTATTTAAAAAAATAATATTATACTGAGAGCACTAAAATTAGAAGACAGACGTGAAATTTTCTTTGAGTAGAGTAAGTGGAGTGATTATAGGTATGAAAGGAGGATCCCCACAATATTTGGTCCCCCTATACCCTAGTTCATAGGCTAGATAGGGGAGAAAAAGACATGTAATTTTTGCCCTAAATCCACGAACTAGGTTGCGTATGTTTCCATATCATGAAAACGACCACGAAGAACAACCTTCGTGCTTCATAGTTATTATCTCATGCACTCTAAATTACCGAAGAAACAATAATAATTTAGTTTCTAATAATTTTTCCATTTTTTATATTCTCGTCTGGTTTTTTACGCCCATTTCATACATTATTCTTTTATTTAATCTTTAACTAATATGATGTCTTTTAGACATAGTCTAGAAGTAATGTCGTGTGAGCTTCATGCCACAGTAGATTATATTACAGTGACAGGACTGAAGGACTCGATGAATATAACAATATAATGAATTATAAACATTATCTCGTACTCTTAGAAGTAATGTTCCAGCTTACAACTTGTTCATGCATTAACTGATCGTGGCCAATATCTACTTCTTGACTCAGCGTGAGTTATTAATCCGATTANGGATTGAACGTTTTTTAGTTCGTTCTAATATCTGTAATTTAACTCATACTACAGGCTATTAAAAGCATTTTTTCCTAATTTTAATAATATGCTACAATTATTTTTTATCGACATAGCTGACAGCCGAACTAAAGTATTTGCAGGCTTCTTCTTGAGTTTCAGAAGAAAAAAAACAAAAACAATGGTAGATGAGAAGAAAAAGGAGGAAATATAGTCAGAGGAATTGGATCGAGGTCGGAAACCTAACCTCCGTTTCCGGAGCTTCTAAAACTTCTCTCTTTTTACAGCAGTAAAGATCCATCTGACATGGCGACTGTTGCTGGATTTAGAAAAAGCTATGAACGATACCAGAAATAAAAAAAAAGGTTTGAAGAGCAGAAAAGGATTTGACAGAGAAGAGAGAATTTAGAAAAATTAGAAACCCTGAAAAGTTTTCTAATTATAAGAGCGCCTGAACTAGATTAATAGATTGAAATGGATGAACAATTCGAGAAATAGTTGAATTTCTGCCATATTCCAGTGGAAAGATTTTCGTTTAGCTTGTTTTTTTGGGTTTTACTTAGCTGTAATTCCATAGTCCGCCGCCGGTCGAATCGTCCGGCGAGTCGTCGGAAGAAGACGACGACTTCATGCGAGGAGGGCTTATCAGCATTCCTTTCGCCATGTCTACAAGCACGTTCGGCATATTCAACAGCTCTTCCTCGTCCACAAACTCCTCCGCCATGCTCAGCGGCTCTCCGGTGACCGGCAGGTTGAGTCGGGAGCTTTCGCCGCCGCTATCGGTGGTCGCTGGCTGCTTCGCCCCCGCCGCCATCGCCGCCGCAGCACGAATATCAGCTGCAGAAGCTGACGCCGGAATCGGATACGAGAGGATTGAGTTTGGAAAATTCAACGGCGTGTCCGGCCCTTTAAGCGTGATGGCGGCGACATCGTACGCCGCCGCTGCCATTTCCGGCGTCAGGTAAGTTCCGAGCCAAATGCGGGTGGTTTT
Source organism: Begonia fuchsioides (assembly GCA_003255005.1). NCBI lineage: Eukaryota > Viridiplantae > Streptophyta > Magnoliopsida > Cucurbitales > Begoniaceae > Begonia > Begonia fuchsioides. The sequence continues at coordinate 49,753 of QAOC01018284.1, forward strand.
CCGCGGCTCCCGGATTTCCGACACCCATTTCCCACTTCGGCTTCGAATTCCCCGGTAAGTCGGGTGCCTGCCGGTCGCCGGAGAGATCGTTTGACCAGGAATAGAAGAAACAACCGGAACTTGTACCTGGGTAGTGATCGGCGGCGGTAGAGGCGGCGTCGGCGACAGTTGTGGTGGGTTGTCCACCTGATCAGTGAGTGGAGTTGTAGAGTGAGGATCAGCCATGAATATTAAAATATATAAGAAGAGAAATAATTCGAATTTAAGTATTAAAAATAAAAAATAAAGAAGCAATTTTTACGTTTGTTTTTTGGGCTATATAAGGTCGCTTGAAAGCGTGGCAAAATCGTGGAACTTTTTTCATTTTTTCACATATTATATATTAATTAAAAATTAAATTAAAAATTAGTCAATGAAATCTGATTTGAATGGGACACTAGCCATACACGCATTGGCTAAAAGCTTGGATTTAGCTGTTCTCTACCCAATCTTTGATATATTTGTTTTGAATTAGTTTTTATTATTTATGTAATTAATTTTTTTCAATTAGGGTTTATTTGTTTAGTACCCGAAAATGGGTATTATTGATGAATATTAGTGATAGACTTAAATTAGGATTACCAACTTTATAATATCAATAATTATTGTGGTTCTTGCTATCAATTTTAGTTGGGATCATATCTATCCTACTTAACTTTTTTTATGTCTATTTATTAGGGCAATCTCTATCTATCCATCTCATCCCTAATGTGCCTACTCTATGAACTAAACTTTGGTTAAAATGATAATATGTTTGAGTGTCACAAATCCTAAATTTTAAGATATTATGTTATATTAAAATAATCACATAAAATAAAGTTCGTACAAGGGGCATTCAAGTTTATAGTTTTGGGCTTCAATCTATGGTCGTACTTGTTATTAGGCTTAAATGGTAATAACACATCAGATTGGTAAGTGAAATCGTGAATGATTTGTAGAGAATACAATTGACGTATTAAAATATAAAATATTATATTTTTATGGTGAAAAATGGACTAAAATGGAAACAAAAATAAGCATAATCAAATTGATTACCAGAATAATAATAATATTGATATAAACCCCCTTTATTTTCTGAGACAGATTTCGGGGATAACAAAAAAGAATCAACAGAGCATGCAATGCAAGGAACAAACTCACCAAAAAACAGCCACATAATAAAAACACTACAGCAAAAACAACATTCGACGATTTATCATCGTAAAAGATCCCAATCAAACCGAAAATCGTCCGGTTTTTTGACACCCGAGATCGGCTTTGTCGGCAACGAATTCACGGGCAGAAACAATGGAGTTGAATCGAACGTCTCCCATTGGGTGGTGACTATAACGGCCTCTTTCGACGTCGAATTTCTCGGCTTCGGTTCGTGAATTGGCGAGAGTCTCTGCTTCTGAGCTTCGGGTTTTCGATGCCGGCTCGAACTCCTTTGTTTCACTTCATTTCCGTTGCTTGTATTCATAGAGCTTTTGATCTTTAATACATCCAGAGTTTCCACACACTGTTGAATCCTGTTTACCTTCACAATCGTATTAAAACATTTCAGAAAAATTGAGCAAATTACAACATAATTATCNGCCGGCTCGAACTCCTTTGTTTCACTTCATTTCCATTGCTTGTATTCATAGAGCTTTCGATCTTTAATACATCCAGAGTTTCCACACACTGTTGAATCCTGTTTACCTTCACAGTCATATTAAAACATTTCAGAAAAATTGAGCAAATTACAACATAATTATCAAGAACAAACCCAAAAAAGCTTCAGTTCATATCTTTATTTAGCTTAAAAAACTTCCCAAAAGACGAAATTCGAGTAAAAAGATGAAAAAAAGCGAAGAAACCTGTAGTTTTTTCTGCAATTTGACATCCCCATCACCCAAAATATTGTCCAATTTAACCAAATTATTCATCAATAACTCAATCAGATTAATCACATTCTTCTCTGCAACTTTTCCGCCTTTTGAAATAACAGATTCCAGAGCGGAAACCTGTACATCGAAAACTAAATCTCAATTCAAAAATCAAAGAAAAAACTAATCTAATTTCATAATTTATAGTACATGCTTAAGCATCTAGCTGTGATTGGTCTAGTTAAAGTGCATTTATTATATTATAATTAAAATAATTATTTATTTTATTTAACTAATAAAAACTCGATATGTAGTAAGAAAGTAAACCTAACATTACCTGGCCAGTGAGCCTATCAACCTCTAAGCTGATATCCGATATCGTCTTAGAAGCCTTCTCCATTTTGGCTCTCTTCCTCGTCTCAATGTATCTTTTCTCTTGGCTAATAGGGTCTTCAATAAGAACAATCTTTGATCTATCTTTTACCCCTGAAATATCGAGAAAAGCTTTCGAATCCCTTTCCTTGCCTTTGAACATCAGTTTTTGATCTTCGTGGTGCAGCCCGGTCGGCCCCATCAACATTTTCTTCAGCTCCCCTTCACAGATATTCACGTTTCAAGTTCAAATTCAGCTACAAAACTCTTGCAATAATCATTCTGAATGAAAAACTAAGCTGTTTCCTGTTCGAATTTCCGAGTTTTAAGAACAGTATTTAATCTAAATTCGACTTTCAACCATGGCAGATGGAACTATATTTGAATTTGTAGAGAGAGACTTCGAAATTACCAAATGTGGATTGGGGGCTAATCCTAATCTCTGTATAAGTTGACCCGTACTTAACTCGCACTCTGAGTGCAGGAGGAGGGACTGAGTTATGGTCCGAGTCAGGGTTTCTCTTCTGAACCAACATTCCTCCAGGCCTCATCTCCCAATCCGCAGCAATTTGCTCGTCTTCTCCATTATTCTTATTCTTCATCTTCATCATTTTGAATAGCAAATCCTCAGATCTTCCTGAATTCCAATGATCCTTCGAAGTCTCAGCCGAAATCAAGACCCACCGAGATGAAAAAATCGATGGAAACTCCTGATTACCAAGTTATCAAAAGGACAATCACACAATAAGATTTTCAAAACATATATTTACTTCGCATTGTACTTGGAATCAATGTTCATAAATCATTCGAAAATGGTCCGCAAAATCCGATAAGCAAACGAATGGTTGATAAAATAGAAAAGACCAAACCGATTGAAGGAAACTGAGTTGAAACAAAAGGGTAAACGTCGAAAAGCTGGACGAGGTGGAAGAATAGATCCCTCGAAATTTTCGCAGGGAATGTACCTACACTGAAGTCAATGAAAATGAGGAAAACGCCATGGAGAATCTCATACTTTGAGCCATTTTTGCTGAGAAAATAAAGAAAACTAGAGAAGAATATGGAGTTTCTGAGCAACCAAACAAATTGGCTCTCCGGTCGTCGTCTCTGGTTGGCAGAGCTACAAGAAATTGAAATATGAGTGGACAACCTTCTTAGCTGTTGAGTAGTTAAATACATAAATATAAATAAAATA
>QAOC01018286.1:0-21863 GCA_003255005.1 Begonia fuchsioides
AGTATTTGTTGGCCACAGATCAATTACATAAGAAGTTGCTTTTTACTAAGTTGAAAGAGGAAGCAAGCTCGTCTTCTGTATCATCTTTTACGCAGGTAGAAGCGTGTGAAGTACTTGTGATTGCGAGCATGATTATAACAAATGAACTACCGATGAGAATGATAGAAAAAAGAAGGATTCAGAATGTGGTGAGCATATCTCCGCTCCGAGTTGGTTCTACCTTCGCGCAGGTCATTGTCAAGGGATATTGAAGCCATTTATAAGAGGAAAAAAAATCAGTTGAAAGAATATTTTAGTAAAAGTAACCAGAGAGTTTGTCTGACTACAGATACTTGGACGTCGGCGCAGAATACAAATTACATGGTTTTGACAGACCACTTTATCGATGGAGATTGGAAATTGCACAAGAAAATTCTAAATTTTTGGCAGATTGACAACCACAGAAGAGAAACTATTGGAAAATTAATTGACAAATGTTTGCGTGATTAGAGGATTTAGAAGGTGTTCACAATTGCGGTAGACAACGCATGCTCAAATGATGTGGCCATTGCACATATGGTTAGGAGTTTGCGACATTGGAATGGATTGGTTTTGGATGGAGAGTTCATTCACGTGCGATGCTTTGCTCTTATCACCAATTTAATTGTGAATGATGGGCTTAAAGAGCATCAAACTTCTATTAGCAAGAACGAAGGGCGGTGCAGTACGTTAAATCATCACCAACACGTTTAGTGAAGTTTAAAAGTTGCATTGACATGATGAAAATAACATTTGAGGGCAATATTACATCTGATGTGCCTACTCGATGGAACTCGACATACCTTATGTTGGAAAGAGCTGAGAAGTATGCAGCTGCATTCGGCAAACTTGCAGAATCTGACACTCAGTTGCTAGCATATATGGGAGAAGAAGGGCCTCTCACAGAAGAAGATTGAGTGGATATTAGTCAATTTAGCAAATTCTTGGAAATTTTCTATGATTCGACGGTTGCAGTATCGGTTTCCCTATATGTGACCTCCAACATGTATGTTAGTGAGGTATGTCGAATGAAGCTTACTATCCAAATGGACGTTGACGGTCCTAATCCATTATTGAGAACAATGGCTAATGACATCATTGCAAAATTCGACAAGCATTGAGGCGACGTCGAAAAAATGAATAAACTTATGTAGATTGCAGTTGTTTTGGATCCTCGATGCAAAGCAAATATGTGAAAACTTTGTTTGACCATTCTGATGGGGGACGAGCTGGGGCGTGAATATTATAACGAAGTAGATGTTCTTTTGCGCCGACTTTACAGTGAGTATAAGGGCTAACCATCGAGTTCGTCCAATGTTAGCGTACCACTATTGAAGGATCCTTTATTTTCTAGATTATACTCCGGGTCATCTTTTACCCAGTCTAGAATTAGTAGGTCGGAACTTGACGTCGACCTACACGATGCTGTTGAAGAATTTTCTGATAATCTAGACATTTTCCTATGGTGGAAATTGAATTCCCATAAATTTCCAATTTTGAGTAGGATTGCGAAGGACATGTTAATCGTTCAAATTTCTACAGTGCCGTCGAAGTCAGCTTTTAGTTGTGGTGGTCACGTTATTGACTCATTCTGCATTTCTCTGTTACCGAAAATAGTGGTGGCCCTTATATGCATTTCTTTGTAGAAATTACGGAGAATGCAACCGGGGGAGATGTAGAGCCGATTATTGAACTCTAATCGAAGGATTATGATAATTTCGTATGTTTTAGATTATGTATTATGTTGAGATTATGAATGGTTTTCATCTTTTGGATTGTTTTGGATTATGACTGATTTAGATTATTATTGTTTTGGATTATAGTTGTTTTTTATTATTGATAGATTTGGATTATAGATAGTTTTGGATTATTGATTAATTATGAANACAAAGATGTGGCAACGACTGGCCCCTAACCTTTTAGTAGTCATTCACCAAAATACGTTTTTTAATATAAAAAATCATGCATTTAAAACTATGCATGAAGTATGACAATGCAGAAAACATAAATAATCTACCTTTTCTTCTAATAATTCTTTCTTTTTACCAGTTTTTCTACAATTTCCAGAATCACTCAAGCACAGTAAAATCGTATAAGAATAACCAAATATCCCATAGTGAGGGGATGGGAGAATAAGGAATCCAATGCTGCCAAAATAAATCGAATTAGCTAAAAATGGGTCTGTAATATGATCAAAAAGTCAATGCCCGATTCGGTCAATCCGGTGGACAAGGTCAACCCAATTCGGGTTATTAGGCTGTGAGTTTTTCTGAAAAAATTGAAAAAAACTCATTGACCTCGAATGATTTCTTCACGAATGTTGTCTAGTTTGTCGGCCGAGGCTCATTCCCCGTTAATCAGTTGTTGTTCCTCTTCTTCCTTTTTTCAATTATATATTTTTTAATAATATTATATTATAAAATAATATTAAAACATAATATTTAATCGCTTATCGTTTTTAATCGTCAACTCAAATGCAATGTTTTATCGACAAATTTCCTACATGAAAATGTCACACGACATTCACAGTAAAAAAAATAATTAACTTTCCATGATGTTTTGCTACAACACTCAAAGCAAGGAAATTTCCTTCTTGTGAGTGATGAGAATCTCCTAGTCAAGATTCATTCCCGATCTTCTTCATGCATCTCGTACTCCTCAATAGGCATGTTTGTCTAATCAAGCACATGCGAAGAGTCTGATATATACTTTCTTAACATTGAGACATGAAATACATTGTAAATATACCCAAGTTGTGAGGGTAGTTCAAGTTTGTAAGTCACTGTACAATTATGGTCGACAATCAGAAATGGACCAATGTACCTAGGGGTATACTTTCCCTTAACTCCGAAGTGACTGATTTGACGCCTCAGGCGAACCTTCAAGAATACATAGTCACTAAACTCAAACTTCATCTCGCAACATTTAAGGTTAGCATACTCTTTTGTATCCTCTACACTGGAATCATCCTATCCAAAATTTGCTTGACTTGCTAAGTAGTCTCTCAAATCCGATCAGGGCCCATAGTAATCGTCTCCTCTATCTCAACCCAACAAAGAGTAGAGCGATAATGCCTACAATACAAGACCTCAAACTGGGCAACTCCGATACTCACCTAGAAGTTGTTATTATAAAAAAAACTCGACCAATGGCAAATGGATATTCTAACTATCTTAAAGTAACAAACATCACCTTTGCTCTAAGCACATCTCCATATTCTGAATCGTGCGCTTGAACTGTCCATCGATTTGAGAGTGATGTGTTGTTATCAAATTCAACTCTATCTACAATGCCTTTTGTAAGCCTCTCCAAAATTTTGAAGTGAACCTGGCATCCCGATCACTTACAATGCTCAAGGGAACCTGTGTAGACGGACTACTTTCTCAATGTAGCGACCACTGAACTTGGAAATTGAAAAATTTATGCGAACCACGATGAAGTGCACACCTTTTATCATAGGTCTACAGTAACATACATAGAATCTAGCCAGTAAGAAGTTTTTTGTAGAACATTGACGAAATCCATAGTGATGTGGTCCCACTTTCCCTCAGAAACCGATAATGACTGCAACAAGCTAGGGGGCCTATTGAGTTCAACCTTCACTTGCTGACACAACAGACAGCATGCCACAAATCCAGCTACCTCACACTTCATCCTAAACTTGCAATGCTAGCGCTTCAATTACTAATATGTCTTCAAACTTCTAGGATGATATAAAATCTTGACTTGTGAAACTTAAATAAAATAGCAAGTCAAAGCTCTTGATCGTGAGAGACAACCACACATCTCGAACAATAAGGTATCATTAGTGTCGATATCTGAACCATCAATTTTGCTACTAGTTGAAGATCTTCAACAACTTTTCATCTTCACCTTGCGCCGATTTGACAATCGATAGCAAGGTGGAAATGGCGATTATACTATATGCACAAGTTGTCTCCCCATCCTCCAAGTACCTTAGCTCAATATCTTATATGGCATTCAATCTCTTCACTCATCTAAAATCATGCAAGAGAGAAATGCTTTAGGGTTGCGGCTTAAAGCATCAGCCACCTCACTCACCTTACTCAGGTGATACTTTAAGTTGAAATCATAATCTCTCACGTACTTCATCCAACGACGCAACTTGACATTAAGATCCCTCTGAGAGAAACGATATCTCAAAGCCTTGTGGTCCGAGAAAATCTTGAACTTTGCTCCATAGAATTAACTCCTCCAAATCTTTAATTTGAAGTTGCCAATTCTGAGTTGTGAGTAGGATAATTCTTCTTGCGCAATTTCAACTACCTCGAAACATATGCTACAATACGATCATTCTGCATCAGCACATATCATAACCTCACTCATAAAGCGTCTGTGTATATTGTGTAAGGCAAGTCACAAATATTGTTGAACAAGTGCATTGGTAAGTTTGTCCTTCAACTCTTGGAAAGCATTTTAACAGCTTCATGTCACTCAAACCTCACAATCTTCTTGATCAACTTAGTCATCGTAGCTCTTAGTATTGAGAAATCATTCACAAATTTTCAATAATAGTCACTAAGTCCCAAGAAACTTCTGATCTTAGTCACATTCTTCGGAGTCTCCCACTTCATCACTGCTTCAATCTTCAAATGGTTAACAAAAATCTCTTCTGTCGATATCACGTGCCCAAGACACTTCCCATGCGACATCCAGAATCACAGTTAGTTACATTGGTATAAAATTTGGTATCCCTCAAGGTCTGTAACATAATAAGAAGATACTTTTATATTCCTCACTGCAAGTCCTCGAGTATACCTAGATATTATCAATGAAGACCACCACAAAATGTTCCAAATATTGTCTTGACGTGCAGTTCATTGTATCTATGAATATAGCGAGTGCATTAGTTAGAACAGAGGGTAACACCTTGAACGAAAAATGGTCACACCTCAACCTAAATGCAGTCTTCGAAATATCCTCATCTCAGATCTTCACTTTAAACTGACCTCAAATCAATCTTTGAGAAATACCAAGATCTTGCAAACTGATCAAACAACATCAATTCTCTGTTACAATTATATATTCTTCACTATCACTTTGTTGAACTTGCAATAATCTAACCACAACTGCAAAGTCTCATCCTCTTTCTTCGGAAACAATACAGATGCACCCCACGAGGATGTACTCTCCTTGATAAACCTTTTATGGTAAACCTCATCAAGCTAAATTCTCAAGTCCCGCAACTTAGTTGGCACTATATGACAGTAAGAAATAGAAATATGAGTGGCTCTCGAGACTTGATCGGTGCTGAACTCTATCTCACAGTCTCAAGCAACCCTAATAAATCATCTGAAAATATATCAGAAAACTTCTAGACCACAGCGAGACTCAAACTCTACCCAACAGTCTCAACCTCGACCTCAACCGACCATAGATTTTTATGCTGCTTTAATCCATTTTGACTCATTTATGAAAAATTACAATCAATGCATCTTAGCAATCAAAGCAAATTTTTTGAGTCACAACTAATGGTTATAGATTACCTCTAAATCCAATATTACACAAAATGACATCAAACTTATCTATAGGTAGTAAAATTAAGTTTGTTGAAAACTTATGGTCATCAATACCACACAAACTGATCGGAATAGAGATGAAATACCACTATGTTCCCTCAATGGTGTACAAAGTACGACTGAAGACTACAATTCCAAAGTCTCCAGCTCTAATATTGAAGCAAACATTGAAGATATATAGGAAATTTTTGACCTCATGTCAAATAAAGCTCGTGCAAAGGAATGAAGTATCTAAATCATATTGTCAAAAAGTTCTTGGTTGAGCTCTTGATACATCTCCTCGTCAGCTGCGACTGCAAAGGTCCTCGCAAGCTCTTTCTCAGGGGCCTTGCCTCGGCCATGTCCACCTCAAGTAAAACTCTTACCACTAGCCCCATTATGATGTACCTAGCTCTTTGAGGTGGGTACTCGTTCGAGTCATAGCTTTGCTGCATGGCAATGGAACTCTAAAAATCGGGACTAGATGACTAAAACTGCATGGAAGAGTGGCCTACAAACTCATTTCCACCGCTAAGGTTGCATAAAAGGTACTCACATGTGCAGTGGAGAAACTCTATTGTTATGGTTGTTGTTGCTACATCTATTAATGTTGCTTGTTCTGTGGACAATCAGCTTTCTTGTGCCCCGAATCTCCACAGACATAAAATCCATAGGGTTTGATTCGGCCACTACTCGAAGACCCACTACTACCGCTCATGGAGCGACTACCACTAAATCTCTATACTAAAGTCTTCCATTGGTTCTTCCAAGTCATCTTCTTGTCATATCGACAATCCGTCTTCCCTTGATATGGACCTTAGGTCTCATCGAAAACTCGCTTTATGTGTAGGGACACATCAACTACCTCTTGGAGGCTAGTGTACTTCATAAGAGTCACTACCTGCCTCAATTTCTGCCTCATACCAGACTCAATCTTGCACAGTAACTCATACTCCAAGGTTCTTTTAGAATGGAGCATGAACCTAGAGAAATGGTCGTTATACTCCTCAGCAGACATTGCATTGTGTGTTAAATCAGAAAAGGCATGGATCATAGTGTAACGATATCTATTGTTATAGAACTGAATCCTTAAATAAAGTGTTAAGTCCTTCCACTCCATTGGAACTGCAAAAAGCAAGGTAGAAAGCACCGTCTTCCCCTAGTCTTGTGCCTTCGTCTCCAGATAGTGAGCTGCAATTGCTACTTGAAACTTTCTAGGAATGTGGACAGACATGAAGTTATGCTCCATCCTCTCAGTTGAGTCCAATCCGTCGACTCAGCTTTAGTCAGCCCACCAGGGTCGGTCGGTTAGGACAAACCTAGTGGGCTGTGTCTTTCTAAAAAAATCAACTAAAATACTCACTAACCTTGAACGATTCCTCCTTAATGGCGTCAAGCTCGTCGCCACAAATGTTTTGGTGCTCGTTCCCAGCCAGTCGGTTGTCATTCGCCATTGTTGACTCTCTCTCTCTCTCTCTCTCTCTCTCTCTCTCTCTTTGGGGTACGCAGGGAGTTCTTCCTCTTTTTTCTAATTATGTATCAATATATTATATTATAATAATAAAACATAATATTTAACCACTTAAAGTTTTTAATCTCCGATTCAAATCAATGTTTTCCCGACCAACTTCTGCACAAACATGTGCACATGACCGTTGTAAAATTGCACATGACACTTAGATTCTAAACATTTGACCAAGTCGTCAAATGTGACACATACGACAAATTAGCATTTTGGATGCGACAAATAATTAGACAAACTTTTGGGCACCAAAAGTTCGATAAATGGCTCAATGAAAAAGATAGCGAATTGGACATTTTTTCAGGACTAGCTTTGTTTTTTCAAAGAAGAGAAGGGTAGAAAATTTTCTAAAGGCTTAGTTCTTGTGTACAAACTTCCAAATATTTGGACATTTCTTATTCAGGTCTCGACATAAAAAAATTTTGGGCTTAATAATTATTCGAAATTATTGAATTATTTGAGCCTTGGATTTTGGAAAACCCACATAAAGGTTTTAATTGAATTTTATTTTAATTTATATAAATTATTAAAAGATTATTTATTCAATCTTATGTATTATTCATTATTCATTCGTGATTTATTATTTATTTACTGCCCATCAATCATGCATAAATGAATAATAAGATAGTAAAAATTATCTCTTTGAGTATCAAACCCCTAAACTTGATCGGAATATTTTGGCTAATACGGCTTTAACGTAGAGATTCATTCATATTATTCATTTCATCTCATGTTATTATTATAATTATTCAAATGATTATTCTCTCTTAACTATTAAATATACTAATATTAAATTTAAAATTATTTTCATTTTGAGTAGTCGGTTCACCCCCAATCAACAATATTTTCTAGGAATTGTTTCAAGACGATTCTCAGTTGTCAGATCACGAGAAATTTAGAAGATTCTACTAAGTATTTCCTACGACCTTTTATTTCAATTGAAGTTTCGATTTGGGTTTAAATTAGAGATTATTGCTAACATTTGAAATTTATTTGCTTTGGGATTGGATTTTTAAGCTTTAAAGTTAAGTCTTCCGCTATAATTTATGGTTATTAATTTGGATTTAAATGAAAGATTTGGATGATTTGTCCTATTTTGGGTCAAGTCGTTTCCCATTATATCGGGTCTCCTTTGGAGCGTGATAAAAAATTGTATCAGAGCCACGTGGTGTAAAGTTAATAAAGAATTTGAAAGATTAAGTCAAATATATTTATATTTTGTCCCATTTGGGTCAGGTCATTCTTCATTCTATCACAAGTCTCTTTCAAGGTGTGACAAAAATTTCGATATCAGAGCCAGGTTGTGTGAAGTTGATAATGGAAATCGAAGTAATTGATTTAGCAGCTAATTTTAATATAATTTAAATTCTTTTGAAATAAAAGATATGCATCCAATAAACGCTCCAAGAAATTGTGATCCTACACCACTTGTAGCATGATTTGATGGGTCGACATCGAATTCAAGGGATGGGGCACGAGGGAATGGAAATCAAAATTTAGAGATGCATCATGTGGATTTTTTTTGCAATTCAGTCTTTTACGACCACCGACTTTTGCAGGCAGTGCAAATCCGTAAGATGTTCAAAGTTGGTTAAGGAAAACGTATAAGAACATGATATCCATAAGGACTCCCCATGAATATATGGTTTGATGTGCAACGTCTACTTCGAGAATATGGATGAGGTGTGGTGGAATTCTCTTAAAACAGATTGCCAAATGGAGAATATGACATAGAAGGATACAAAATTATTTTCAAGAAAACTATTGCAATGGAGAACATCGTTAGAACATGATCACAACATACCATAATTTGGAGCATGGGTGTAACATCCCTTTTTTTCTTTACATAAAATTTTCAATTTTGGAAAGGCGTTTGACTTTAAATTCTTTTCGTAAAACTCAGCGGAAGCATTTAGATAAAATTGTGAAAAACTCATTATTTATTCAAGCCAAACATAACATAATACATATAAAACATATTTATAAAACGTTTAGTAAACATGTTTATAAACATTGTTTGAAACTAAACACTCCAAAATACATCAAATCATCTCTTGACATCCCCACGGGTCGACACTTAACGATTCAAGCTTCCTGCACTGGATCTGCCTCCTCCACGTCATGATTATCACATCAAACAGAGAGAGCTAAGCCCCTCACCTTCATCTTCATCACTTACATCACAAAGCATAACCTATGAGCCTAAAGCTGAGTAAGAAATCTCATGAAATTACATGCCTAACATGCTCGTGCTTTCGTAAATACATACAATTCATTTCGTTCTTTATCGTTCTCGTTTACTTGACCTGGCTTTCCATCTTGTGACCGCCCTGACCACAGACCCCACCAGGTAGCTTCCAGGCCCTCTCGACCCAGAAAGCACAGGCCCTCTCGACCCGACTTTCACCCGTGTGCCCTGATCAAAAGCTCCACCCCGTGGTTCCACCAAGGTCCATCACATTTTCGGGTACCACCCCGTGACATCACCTAGCCCTCTCGACCAAGCTTACCACCCCGTGGCTTCATCCCATTGTTTCAGCTTTACATACATTAATGCATTGAATGCCGGAGACGTCTCATACCATCCCGACATCCGGTTGGGTGACATTTTGAAAACATGCATGAAAAACATTTTCGTTCTTTTCTTAAAACATGATGGATGAGCATGATCATGAGCATCCATATGCATGACATATTAAAAATAACTCAATCATATGCAAACGTACAATAAGCAAGCGTCTCTCAATAACATGAATCATTCATAGACTTTCTTAGCATAATTATACTCATAAAGCAATTTACACATCAAACATCGAACAATGTCAATCAAGTACCAATCAAACCCAAATCACTTGGGTTGGTGTACGGTGAGATACACCCCAACAGAATATTATCATTAATATACTTATAATTATTAATTAAATAGATTACTCATACTTAACTCCATTCTTTGTGACGTAGTCCCCTAAGGGGCCAAAGACAGGCAAGGATTTACTTACTTGATCTCCTTAGCTTAGGCTTAGTATTCTGAATCTTTAAGAATCCAATGAGCTTGTTTATATACCTTAATGTCATAAAATAAAATAATATAAGCAAAACTCGTAATACTTTATTTTACCAGAAACTTTTGGCATTCATAACGTTTGCTACAGAACTCTGATCAAAACACTTAAGGTACAAAATTCATACTTAAGATGTCTACTACATTTCTTTAGAAGATGTTGTGATCATATTCTCACTTACAAGTCTCATAACATCTGCATCTTTAAAATTGGGTATAACATGACCATATTAGTTCATACCCTGTTTTTACCTCAAATTCCGATATATACAACTTTCGCTAAACTAATCGGATCAGAACGCATAAGGTACCAATCTAAACCTTAAAATGTTGGCTACACTTTATTAGAAGAGATCCTGACCAAATTATAAGTCTAAGACTTCGTAAATTTCACATTCCAGAAACTGGGTAACATTACAAAAAAAATTGGATACCCATAAACTAACTTTACAATTTCGTTGCTTTTTAACCTTATAACGCCATTTCCATCTCATATAATCTAACCTAGAATAAAATTAGATGTTTCTGAATAATAAACTTCATACCTCAAGCTTAAGTTTGTGGTTTCCCCTTCTCCTTGCACTACTAACCCTTAAACACTAAATTTTCTTTTACAAAACATGAAAACTTCACACTTTTATCATAAAACCCTAATTTTCTCACACTAGACCAGAGAGAATTTTGGGAGAGGGAGAGCTCTGTCGTGGTTAAGGCTGCAAGCTGAAAAACCCCACGCCCTTATCAAATAGGTCAACATGGAAGGTGGAAGGTCATGGGTGATGTGGAACTTTAAGCATGAAGTGTCAACATCCAAGCTAACCATCTCTTAATCCACGTAGCAATTTCCTATTGGTCCATCCTTAAATAATCATAGATTAACTTCCTTAAAAATTCAACTGAAAATTCAACATTTCACTAATAAAGTGTCAACCTCTCATTCAAGGTGTCACCCTTAACCAGCCCGAGAGTTCAAGGTGTTGACCTTTTTATTGTTTCATAACTTTTGCTCCACAATTCTGATTTTCATAATTTAAAAACCCATAGTTTTCTCATTGAGTTGAATTTAACTTTTTAGAAGACGTAAACTTCAAAATAATAGTTTAACATAATCAAATATACAAAAGACCGAGCATCGTTCAAAAGTCCATAACTCTATAGTCTAGATTTCCTTTACCAACTTCAAATTAGCATAACTTTCTCTACACAACTCCAATAGAGTGTATCTACCTATCAATCTTCTTAACTAGATGTCTAATACAACTTTTTAGAAGAAATCCTTTCCAATTAGGCTCTTCTATAGCATGATATGATTCAAACACAGAAACTGCTCCGTTACAAAATTCTAACCCGACCTTGTTACAAATTCTTGGGTTCTAAGATTCATAACTTTCTCGATATGTTTCCAATTTAAGATATTCTTGTTTTTGTAGTTTTATTTGCTAATCTATTAAATTCCATTAGAAGAAACCAACTCCATTTGAAGACCCTAAAATCTCGGAATTAGGTAAATACCAAAACTGTTTTCGATCGTCAATTCATTACTTCCAATGTGTAATTTCGTCTCTATATTCATCTTTTCTTAGCTCATTTCATTATTTAACCATAAAACATTATATATTCACATAATGTTATTGTACATCAAAAAGTTGGGTGTTACAATGGGCACCTTGGAGTGCTGGAGTATTATGCAAAATTTATGGAGTTGTCGCAATATCTCATGTCAATGGACCCTAATAACAAGATGGTAAGCTAATTTGAAGGAACAATACAGAGACTACAAACCTAAGGGAAGTTGAGACCAAAAATTTGGAGGAAAGATAATTCTAAAGGATAAGAAGTGAGTTGAGGACCGAAAAGTACATATGTTTATGACACTTGTGGACGAAGTGGACAATGGGGGAAAGATTGTCTGAATAATCATATCAGAAGTTAGGATTGGAAAAGGATTTTCTAAACCAAGGCAAAGTTTTATCCTTGGATCACAGCATATTGCTCCAACACAGTTGTCTAGATTTCAACAACAGTATCAATACCAATAGCGATTGGTTACTATAAACTCTCAGAGACCTCAACGGAATTATGGTTTCACTTCTAACCTAGCAAGATCTGCACACAATTCATTCAATGGTGAAAACAAAGGAAAAGAGGAAGCCACTAGACAACTCTATGCAGCTAAAGAGGACAAGAATTCTGAACAAGAGAGCGGTCACGGTGTTATAGATGATATGCTTTCTTTCTATGGTACTATGATGCATGTACTATTTGATATTGGAGGCACAAACTCTTTTTTTTCTAATAGACTTGTATCTTTTATGGACCTAGAAATTGAAAAACTAGAAACTCCATTGTTGTTAAGCTCTCCCCTAAAAACAAGCTATGCGACGGACTCTTTGGTTTCATCAGCTATTTTTACTGTCGATGGGCATGAGATACATACTGATTTAATAGTGCCTTCGATGGACCATTTTGATGTAAATATAGATTGGTTGAATAAGTGCACGACAGAAAAATAATGGTACACAGCTGCAATAATAATTCATCTCCCAATTATCACATATTGCCATGAACTATAATTCAACTACGATCAGCTCAAACTCTGAGGAGTTAATTGTACAAGATTATTTTAATGTATTTTTAGAGTACTTACTAGAAATACCATCAGATTGTGAAATTGAACTCTCCATCGACTTGGTGCTTGAGACAACTCCAATTTCAATTACTCGCTACCACATAGCTCCTATAAAATGGAAAGAATTAAGGTTGCAATTGGATTACTTGTTGCTAAAGGGATTTATTCGAAACAACACTGCTCCCTAGGGTGCACTAGTGTTATTTACAAAAAAAGCCAAGACGGGTTCTTCCAGCTTTGTATTGATTATCCAAATCTAAATAAGGCAGCGATTAAGAACATATATTTGCTGCCGAGAATTGACGATCTATTTGATCAATTGAGAGGAAGCAATTTTTTTTCAAAAATTGATTTGAGATTTGGTTGTCATCAAGTGAAGATTTGGAAGGAAGATATCCTTAAAATAGCTTTTTAAACATGCTACAAACATTACGAATTTATGGTGTTATTGTTTGGATTAACCAATGTACCGCAACCTTTATGGATTTGTAGTGGTATTTATAGTGACATCTTGATATATTCCAAAACTCCTCAAGAACATATAAAGCACTTAAGAATTGTTTTTCATTAGAATGTCATCCAGGTAAGGATAATGGTTTGCTTGACACTCTTAGTCGCTAATGTGCTCCAAAAACCGAGTTGGTTTAAGGGCATATGAACTAGGTAAAATCCAAGCTCGGTTTTTGGGAGAATATAGTCTTCAAGCTCTGTTTGTAGGGTTCAAATAGAGGGTTGGAGAACGATTTTGAGCCTAGGATTTTTAGGGATTTTTAATAAAAGGGTTGAGAAGAAAACCTCCAATTTTCAGATCAAATGGATGAAAGAAGATGGGACAGTAAATAAAAGAAAATTGGTGGCCGAAAAGAAAAAAGTTGAAAAGTGGTCTCAAATGAGGGTCTCCGTAAAACGGTCTTAACTCGCATCTCACAGTGAGTAAGGGGCTAAAATTTGGAGGAGAAGCGATTGGGTTTGATGGCTAAAGGCTTGTAAAAATTCAAGGGACACGCATAGGTAAATCAAAAATGGCATGGAGGGTATTTTATCGGTCGAAGAGATAAACCGAAAAGGTTTACTAGAAATGGGAGAAGCGAGATGTAACTTGGAATGACTATAAAATTAGCAAACACATTAGAATAAAATTTATAGGATGAGATTTTTCGTGCCATCCATAACATGTCACTTGTCATGTAAGAGGATCACTTTTTTGCCTTTTGTTAGAAGATTGGATGAGGCGGATAACTATAAAAGAATATGAACTGCAATATACTAAGGTCAATCCAATAGTCCGGGTGTCTAATATGATAGCCACGCAAACTCTTATACAATATAGTAAAAACATGTTGAAATTTGATGATGAATTGAAAGATAAATATGAGAAAATTTAGTCTGGTGAACGATATCAAAGACTTGTTGAATTATTGCAACCTCTATCTGTTCCTTAGTAGAAATGAGATAAAATTATGATGGATTTCGTAATGGATTACCAAAGATCGGTGCAGAATTTTGATGCAATATGGGTGATAGATGATTGGCTTGCTAAGGTTGCATGTTTTATTGCATTAAGGATGGATTTCCCCTTAGTAAAGTTGACAAATTTATATATTGAAAATATTGTTCATCTCCATTAGTGCTGGCAATCGAGCCGGCTCGAATCCGAGACTCCCGGCTCTTCGAGCCTGCCGAGCCAAACGAACTGAGCCTGTCGAGTCTATTCGAGTCGGCTTGGTCGAGCTTTTTTTTAAAAAAATGGCTCGAGCCGGCTCGCGAGCCTTGAACCTAAACGAGCGAGCCGATACGAGCCAGTCGAGCCTACACGAGCCTAGCCAAACGAGCCCAACATAGAAATTTTGTTTTCGTATATTGAAGTTCTATAACTTTTCGATGTAATTTTAAATTTTGATGAAAAATTTATGCTTATTTTTTTCTTCAATCCAAAAAAAAATTGCATGATAACGTTGGTATATATTGCCTCCATTATGCCAAAGAAACACGAAAACAATAGCATCATATCAATATCTAAAAGAAACTTGAAAACAATAACATCGAATCATCGAATCAATAACATTCAACATATATAGCATCCGATTTGAAATCAATTCGTGAAAGAGTTAACAATTAATAATCATTCATTGTGCAAAATAAAAAGTGAAATAAGTTACAAAAAAGTCTTCAAATTGTTCGAAAAGATTACAGAAGAACGAACCTACTTCACTGGGGATCGTCCGATGGAGATGGAGCAGCTGTGGGAATGGCCTCCGGCGAGATGGTAAAAATTCCAGCCCAGCGTCGGTTTTGTGCCTCGCCAAACTACCGATCTAATGTTGAGATGCGGGCATCCATCGTGTCAAGCCGTTGGTGGATTCTATCAAATGAATTCTCCAAAAATTCCTGGTGGTAGTGCAAAAGCGCCTCGATCCGGTGGGTTGTTGATGGACGATGACGACTAGCTGCTTCAGCTTGTTGTTCTTGGTCTTGCTCAGCGCCCTCGTACTGGAGTGCATGTGATGTCGAACCAGGATGACCGGCTTTGAAGATCCACTCGCCATCGGTGTTTTTCACAATATTCATCCTCGCAAGGGTAGATTCGGTATAGGTGTCCTCGTAACAAGGAGAGGTGTCTCGGAGGAAGGAAAGTTGACACTGTGTTGGTGGAAAATTTTCTTCAACAAAAGGTTGAACGACATTGACTTGGAGTAGTTTTCAAAAAGATCAATCATCCTTTTTAAAATTACATAACCAACGTTAAAGTTGGTTCCAGTGAAAATATTGTAAAGAACGTGCAAATCCATACTACTCACTTGATCTCTATGACCATCCATAGGTAGGAGGTTGTAGGAGATCATGTGGTAAACAAGACGAGCCGTGACGTTCAAGTCATTGGCTTTTGGTTTAAGGGGAAGGTGAGTGTCAGGATTTTTCACAACGGAGCAGAGAAATTAAGTGTACTCACTTGTTTCGACACAAGGAGGCTCGGTGAAAGACTCGTAGTAGCGAGAGGCTCTCTTGTTGCCTATGCAGTTCAACATCTCGTTGAGCTTACGAGACGTGATAGTTATGCGTTAATTGGCATAAAACATGCGAATTGAGGTTTCGTAATACGGTCCCCGGAATTGAAACAACTCAGACAAACCAACACGATTGAATAACTCATGAATCGTTGGTTACAGATGGAATTCGGTTGGAAAACACGACTTAGAATAATGGACTTGCATTGGAAATCAGATAAAAATTTTTGTTGACATTCTAAATCAAGGTACAAATTAGAATCGAACAAGGGCCCTACATTAGGTTCCTTCGGAATCGAAACGGAGGTAACCTTGGATTTTTTAGACAATTTGCACTTTTTTGTACGCGAGGTCGATGTCATTTAAAACGTGTAGAATACGTAAAATGGAGGAGGAGAAGTGATAGTTACCTCTACACTTGACGATTCGGTACAGACGAGGGCGAAAACATGAAGAAATTGGAGTGGGGCGTCGAAAACCGTCAGAAAAATGTTATTTTATGGCACCGGTGTGGGATTTAATGGGGCCCGCAGTCAACACCTCGTGTAAATGTAGTCGACACCTTGAACTTGCAGTCCACAACGGTCGACACATGAAACGCTCTGGATTAATCTGCGGTCGACACCTTTGTATGCGTTCGACACCATAAAACGCTCTGTCTTAATCTGCGGTCGACACCTTAGTATGCGGTCGACACCATAAAACGTTCTGGATCGAGCTGTGGTCGACACCTTCAAATCAGTCGACACCATAAAATGCTTTGGATTAAGCTGCGGTCGACACCTTAGTATGTGGTCGACACCATAAAACGCTCTGCATTGATCTGCGGTCGACACCTTGTTATGCGGTCGACACCATAAAACGCTTTAGATTAAGCTGCGGTCGACACCTTGGTATGCGTCGACACCATAAAACGTTCTGGATCGAGCTGTGGTCGACACCTTCAAATCAGTTGACACCATAAAACGATTTGGATTAAGCTGCGGTCGACACCTTAGTATGTGGTCGACACCAAAAAACGCTCTGGATTGATCTGCGGTCGACACCTTGTTATGCGGTCGATACCTCCAATGTTCTGGCGAAGGTGCGGTCGGCACCTTCGTATATATGTGGTCGACACTTACTCTTATTTTAGGAAAATGACATACCGAAAGAAGAATGGAAAGTTGCTTGCATTAGTGTTAAGCCTTAAAAAGACCTAATATTTCACCGGATTTTATTGATAAATTGCTTGTGATCATAAAATGTTTTATTCAAAAATCGGATTTTTAGGCAAATATCGCGGAAATGCCGCAGCATCGCAATAGCATCTAAAAACGCAGATTTTATATGATTTTCAACAATATTTCTAGATTTTGTATTTTCACAATATTTTGTTTAGATGCAGTTGCCAAGTTTAAAGATAGATTGCAGAGCAAGAAAGAAGCTGGAAGATCACGAAATTAAGGAAAAGATCTCAACCGAATAACCAATTTTCAAATTTGGAAACAAGAATATCCTTGAAGATTTAGAAATCTTTCCAAATCTCAAATCAGCAGCAAATCTCAACAAACCTCCATATATTTCGAGGCTGAGACTTCTATAAAGATCAACGAGAGTACCACGAATTAGGTGTGCTAGAATTAGAGAACAAGCTTGCGATCAAGCCCGGGCGTAAATCCGAGGAAGAGGTCGGTGACGGCGATCACGACGGCAAGGGAACGAGGCCGTGTGAACAATGGTTTCCGACGGTGAGGACCAAAATTCTCTCCTTTGCTTTTCGTTTTAACTTTCATCGATTTTACAAGTTTTGACAACATAAGTTATTGAGTTGTTTAGTTTAATTAAAGTCTGAATTTTTTATGTTGATTTGCTTAAGTCAATCATAGTTAGTTCTTTTTTAGGTTAATTCTAATTCTCGATTCGACTACCACTTTACTTTTATGCACCTTATTTTCTGCAATTTACTTCTTGCACGATAGATTAGATGAAAAACCTCATCATAATGAAAAACCTATTCTTTATTCTTTAATTCTTTTTGTAAATATTTAAAGTTAAGATTTTTAGTTTATTTCTTTTACTTTGCAATTATTTCTCTAAATTGAAAGTTGACTTATCCTCGTGGGATCGATATTTTTATTACTACGTTGCGACACGTGCACTTGCATTTTTGCGATTACGTTTTCAAGCAACAATTAGCATTGTTGACATTTACATCACTACACCTTATGTACAACGTTTACAGGAAAATGACTCATCTATGTGTCAATCATGTACAAAATATCAAACGATTACAATTGTTAACGTTTACAAGAAATCACAAATGTACACGCGTACAAGAAATTAAAAAATTCTTGAACTCCTAATGTACAACGTCGCAGCTAGTCTTCAAATTCCAAGTTCTTGAACTCCTCTGCAAGTGCGTCCTCTCGTTGTTGGTCCCTCGTGACTGCGTCGCTCCAGTCCTTCATGCAAATGAGTGCTTCCATGAGCTCCGGTGCCAGTCTTCCCCATCGATCCTTGTACACGCGTCCACTTGCACTAAAAGCTGACTCCGAAGCTACAGTTGATACAAGCGGTGTTAGTAAATCCCGTGTCATATTTGAGAGCACGGGATACATAGCTGCGTTTGATTTCTACCAACCCAATATGTCGAATGCCTCGTCTTGGGAAATTTGAACTCGAGACTCCAAATACACGTCGAGTTCACTCTTATCGAAAGGTCAATGGCATCCATAGCATTTAGTAATCTTGCAAAACCAGAACTACCACCCGACGTCGATGCCACATCGGACGAAGTATGAGTTCGTTCATCGGAAAATCTAGTTTGATAAGTACCAAACAAAGTAGCAAGTTCTAGGGGTGGGCACGGTCCGGTCCGGTCCGGTTTTGGGATGAATTGTAACCGGAATCGTAAAACACGGTCCGGTTTCGGTTTTCCCAGTTCGGTTCTAATATTTAAAAAAATAAAAATAAAACATATTTTTATTGTATTTGAGTTGAGTTTTGATTATTTGGATCGGATTTTTGAGTTCATATTGGGTTTTATTTGATTTGGGTCGGGTTTTATTCGGTTTTGGGTCGGAATTTATACAATTTTGGGTTTTTTTAACTCACGGTCCGGTTCCCGGTTTTACGGTTTTCAAAAATTAGGACCGAAACCGGTCCAAAACCAGCAGTCCCGGTCCGGTTTTGCCCACCCCTAGCAAGGTCACTACACAATGTGTTTGGACTGAATACGGGGGCGAAACCTAAGTTCTCTGAAATTTTATCAAGCATCAACTTTGTGCCTTTGATTTTATATTTTGGATGCATAATACTAGCAAATGAAAAAATAGAAGGTACTTGAAGCCAATATTTATGAAATTTAAATTCCATTGAAGTTACGATTTCATTAAATGCATCAATTTTTTTATATATTTCAAAAGTAGAAGTCAATCTTACGAACCACGAAAGCACAGGATGCGTAGTCGGATAATAAATTCCCGAGCATTCTTTGGTGGCTTCAAAAAATGGTTGCGAAAATTCGAGAAATAGATTATACATATCATAACTACAAATATCCAAAGTAAAACATTGTGTCTTTTGACTAATAAAATAACAAATGACGTTCCAATACGGTCTAGCATTTTCTAACATTAGATATGTTGAGTTCCACCGAGTTGAAACATCGGTTTTTAGTTTTCTAGGTTTGAGGTTAGCCGCTTTACAAAATTTTCGATACTCTTGTTGTCGGGCGTTTGACGAAGAAATAAAAGAAATAGCACCTCTAATTGCATCAATATGTTGTGATACAAATTGCATGTCATCTTTAACAATCAATTTAAAATATAGCAAACACACTGTATATGAAAAAGAGAAGACTGAGTACTATCGAAATGATAATATTTTTTTTAATTGATTAACGCAAACATCATTAGCGGAAGCATTATCTAATGTAATACTAAAAATTCTATCTTTTATATTGTATTCTTGTAGAATACCAACAATGTATCGATAAATTGTGATACCACTATGAGGGTATTCACAACTTCAAAAATCTCAAATGCATTTATTAAGTTGTCATTTCGCATCAATGAAATGCGAAGTCACAACAATATAGCCGAGTGCATTGAATACACTCCACAAATTAAAAGTAATACATATTGACATCGTGAGCGCATGCGAAAATAAAAGAAGCAAGTCATTTTTCATTTTCTCATACAATTTTATTATGTCGCCTCACAATGTACTGCGAAGAATTCGCTTAAAACTTGGATTAATGTATTGTTGTATAAATTTTGCAGTTCCCTCGTGATCAAACATTGCGAGAGGTAACTCTCATTGTGCCACATATTTTGCAGCACCTTCTCACATTTTATCATGCGAATAAATAAAATTTCTGGTACCAAGAGTGTTTAATTGCAATTGCATACGATCTTTCGTATGCAAGTGCTCGTGATATTTTTTGTAATTTCGATTCATTGTGCTAGTCGTCGATTCATAAGCATAATGTTTGACACAATAATTGCATTGTGCCATATTTTCTATTTTTGTTCTTACGTTCACTTCTACGATTTCAAAATGTTTTCATACTTCCGACGTTTTCAATTTCTTGAATCGAGGGGCAGACGTGGATGCTTGTGAAGATGTGTGTGTCAATCCGACGAAAAATGCCAGATTCATAGGTGCAACTTCTTGCACCTCATCGTCGGAAGACGAAAACATTTCAAATTCTACGTATTTCGGCAGTGAATCCATAATAAACAATGAAGTATTTTAAAAATAAATTCTACTTTAATACCGTTCACCGATTTGTTGATAATTGTTAATGGAAGCGTAGAACGATCAATAGCTAGAAGACTTTTAAGCGTGATGACTTTAGAGCGATTTGCACAGAGAGTTTCGGGTAAGAAATTCTCTGCTAACCCCAACAATTTATAGAATTCCCTTATAACAGCTACCCCGGTCGACCTACTTTATTTCCAAGGTCGACCGGATGTTACCGTTGAATATGGAAATTTTAGCAGTTACATTGTACCGGTCGACCCTTTATGCAACGCCGGTCGACACTTTGTCGTCTACCGGTCGACTCTTTGCCATATGCGGTCGACCCACAAAAATTATAATGTCGATTAAGTGTCGGTTATACGAAGTGTCGGCATCACTCCAGGTATTTCGAGTCTACCGAGCCAGCTCGCGAGCTGGCTGGCGAGCCGAATCGGTTGGCTCGGTGTTGCCGAGCCCACGAGCCAGCTCGAGCAAGCCGACCTGCCGGGCTCGAAACAGGCTCGAGCTTTTTACCGAGCCAGGCTCGGCACTGTAGCAAAACGAACTGAGCTCGGACTGCTACAGTACTGAGCCGGCCGAGCTAGCCAGCGAACCGATGTATCCTTTGCCAACCTCTCCACAGCTTTTTTGCTTCATTTGCAACATGACTAACCTTTCACGAATTCATTTGACCATTAATTTATTTTGCATACGCCCACAAGGAACTACCCTACATTGAAGGTAACAACTCATACATTGCGACTGCCAGACTTCGAACCTCTTGTTACCAACTCTACCATCTTTGAACCGACTGAGCTAAGCTCGTGCGGACTCCTATTACTTCTCTCTTTTTCCCTTTCTATGTGCCGCTAAGTAAAAAATAAAGTAGGGTTTCATCCCTCATTCTTTCTTTTCTTATTTATAATAAATAACAATATAACATAATATATTATATTATTAATTCAAATAATGGTTTTTATTAAACCAATCTCTTTTAGATTTCCACCTTATCATGATCCCGCAACTCCAAAAAAACAAGGAAATAAATATATATAATTCCAGTAGTTTAGTCGACGTGTGACACTCAAAATTTAATTAATAGACCAAAAATCTCTTGCGATAAACGTGATAATACACTACAATTTACTAGTCAAACTGCAATACACGATTATTCAACATTCGTGATAATTTTTTTGTAAAATTCATGAATTTGAAATTCAAGATCTTACAATATGGATCTAGGCTCGGCTTGCTACAATGACTGGCTGAGTGGGCAGCCGAGCCAACTTGCACGTTAGCCATCTCTAGAAAGAACCCACAAACTAAAAGCTTCCAAGGCTCGTCTTTTTGTGTAAGTGTTAATCTATTTTAATAATATATT
>QAOC01018296.1:0-83141 GCA_003255005.1 Begonia fuchsioides
TATGAAGACGAAGAAGAAGAACATGAAAATGATGATTCAAGACCTTCAGCACTTCCTACTCCTTTTTCCGCTGAGCCAGATGTCACACCGGCTAGTGATCCGGACAAAGAGCATCTTCCTGAAGAAGGGACAGTGTTGATTCCCTCCTCCACTGGAACTCAAGTTCTTGATTCCCCATCCCTCTCACCGATTACTTTTCCATCCTTAGATGACGAGGCATTAAGAGGAGACAAGGATATCTAAGTTTTTTATTAGTTTTAATTTTTTTTTTCTTTTTAACTTTGAACCTTATTTTCTCATAAACAATTTTGTTGTGTATGAGATTCAATGTGCTTATTTGTCCATCCTATCTTTGTGCTTTACTATTATTTTCTCCTTGATTTTTTTTGATAATGTCAATGGGGGAGAATAAGTGTCTATGTATGGGGGAGCTTTGAATACTTTGAATATCTAATGCATGCATAGATTATGGGGGAGAAACTTTCAAACATGCATGAATAGTTTTGTCATCATCAAAAAGGGGGAGATTGTTAGCTTTAAATGGTTTTAAAGCAATCAATTATTTTTTATGATAACTATGTAAGATAAAATTGAAGTTTTAGCAAGTGCAGCTAGGCTCGTAGAAGCAACTTATGTCGACAGGTATGTACATATGTCGACCGCTCAAAGACCAGAGAAGAATCATATGCCGACCGTTTATCAAGTATGTCGACCGATTGAAGACAATTGAAGTTCAAGAGATTGGATCTATGTCGACCGGACGAAACATATGTCGACCGCTTAAAATCCAGAGAAGGATCATATGTCGACAGTCTATCAAGTATGTCGACCGNCTCTTTACTCTCTCCTCATTTGTAAATCATAAGATCATTCTCATTGTGATCGAGAGAGTAGTTTCAATTGATTCTCAAAACTTCAAGTTATTACTTGTGATAAATTGTAAAGGGGTGACGCCTCTCAGAAAGAAGAGTCATTTGTAAGGTTTGATTGACACCCGGAAGTCAATCATAGTAAAGCTCAAGGTTGACCAGAAAGATCTTCAAGGAGGAACCTTGAAGCACGGACGTAGGCAAGGTTGGCCGAACCGCGTTAACAAGCTCAGTGTTATCCTTCTTTCTCTTAAACTTTTTAATTATTGTTTGTGCTTAGTCATTTAATAGATAAATTAATTTTAAGAGATACTCGAAGAATTTATACTAAACTTATAAAATATCTATTAACCTAATCCCCCCCCCTTTAGGTTAAACACGATCCTACAGTTCCTTCTTCAATACTTGCTGCCAACGGAAGATCCACAATCTTTTCTTCTTGGTTAGGCTCGTGATGGGGCTCCAAGATAGCACAAGAGTTTTCAGATTCCTTGGAGGAGTGATTATCCTCAATACCGACATTTTCTTCCACTTGTTCGGCTACTTTTTCAACAACCGGTTTAACTTCTTCTTCTTTCTTTTGAGGCATAAACAAATTGGTTTTGGCCAAGCTCTCCTTCTTAATAAGTTAATCCTTAGCCACTTGAGCCGGTTCGAGAGGAACCAATTTGAATGATCGTCCGTTGAATTTGAAGGAATATTGATTTGAAAAACCATCATGCATAACTCTCCGATCGAATTGTCATGGTCTCCCGAGTAATAAGTGGCTTGCACTCATGGGAACCACATCACACATCACCTTATCTTTATACTTCCCAATATAAAAATCAATGCACACTTGCTCGGTAACCTTGAGGTCTTCCTTAGCATTTATCCAACGCAATTTATAAGGCTTCGGATGTAAACTAGTGTTCAACTTCAATTTATCAACTAAATCCCGAGATGCTACGTTAGTGCAACTACCACCATCAATAATAAGTGAACATACCTTTTCTTGGATCAAACACCTACTATGAAAGATATTTTCTCGTTGGAGTTCCTCTTGTTGAATTTGAGTAGTAAGCACTCTTCGGATAACCATTAACAAGGGAGTTTCTTCATCTCCGGTTTCCAAGTTTGGTTATTGGCTGAAAACACTTCTCAAAGCCATCCTTCAAACTTAAAATCACACAAAAACAGAGGTAAAGAGGAAGGTGGGGAGGGATTTATGGCTCTGATACCAAATGACACGGAATGGAGGGTGTTTAGATTTAGGAAGTGGGAGAATCGGGTTAGGTTAAATGAAAAATGATAATCCAAAAATTCCAGAATCTGGACTGGAATTTCGACGGCGATATCTCGAGGATGCGGATGAGTTTTTGGCTGAGATTTTGAGAGGAACTTTGGGAGTAGATTGAGAAATAATCATCCAAAAATGATTGAATTCTCGCGGATGGACAGGTTGGAAATCAATGGAACCGTAACGGCGTTTTTGGTTGTGGCCGGAAATCTGCCGGCGGAAAGAACTAAAACCAAACAAAAAATATTGATGGAATGAAGAGCTTGTGACCTTCCATCTCACCCTAAAGTCCTTGAAGAAGGCTGGAGTATTGAAGCACCAAGAAATCTCCAGCTCGGAGGGAAGATTCCTTTGAGATAACCTACGGTGGCCGGAGGTGCGCCGGCTGCCTGTTTGAAGTTGGAAATGCCCGTGAGAGGGAGATGCTCAAAGCAACTTTAATTCAAATTCCAAATTGAAATTACAAGCAAGCATTGGGGGAGGTTTTATCAGCTGAAAAGAGAGGAAAAAAGGATGGAAAATTATGAGCCAAAGTCATGCAACATGCATGCTGAAAATAAAAATAAAGGAGGGAAAATTGGACAAATGAGAATGCAAGAATGTGATGGCCACGTGATCTTGCACCCCTTCAGCCAATTTTCCCTTCTTTCTTGGCCCAAAATACCTTTCTTTCAGCCAAGAATCTCTCATGCAAAACCCTAAAATGTATCTAGCCGAGAAATCCTCTTGGGTTCTCCTAAAATGTAACGTAAAAAATAACTTAAAATTATACTAAAAATGCAATAAAATTCCTTCACTCCATTGAAGTGTTGATGAGTTGAGTCGTGGGACATTTGGTCACGTTTGCATGTGACTTTAACTCACCATGCAACGTGAACTTCAACCGGGTTCATGTGCGGGCTTGATTCCGGGAGGCTCGGTTCTTGTTTGTAAGTCCACATTTTCTCCATGCCAATTAATCACGTGTTTTGGCCTTGTTTGATCCTCTAAAGTTGGCTTAGAAATGTATAGTTCATCAATTAATTTTCCTGCAAAATTAACAAACATGTTAGAAAATTCTCGAGCTCGGGCTCGGGTGATTGCTCCATTCAGTATGCCAATCTGTGGCATGTCACTGATGTAGCACAGGCGTTCCACCAAGTAGTACAATTCGTAATTTTGGACTAGTACACAAACAACTATGCTCTTATTTCGACTTAAAAACATGTTATACTAGTTAAAGGTCAAATGATTCATGTAAAAAGCACCAAAAGAATAGAATTTTCCATATCTTTTGTTTCGCAACATCAGTCTTTAGACTAGTACAACGCATTTTGTGTTAAAAATTTAGCCAAAACTGCAAGATGAAAAGACAAAAATTGACATTGTGTAGTAGCGTTATGCATTTTGTGGGAAAGGGTAGAGTGATCCTCTAGAAGGTATGATTTTAAGGTACAAGAATCATAGAACGGGTTTGGCAAACGAGAATCTTTAATGGGGGCTCTCTCTCAACAATATATTTAACACATGGAAGGCGTTGATGGAAAACTCAAAAAACAAAGAGGTGCTTTAATGGAGATATCCTCGTAAAGAGAGCATGGGTGACTGATTATGTTTCTCGAAATCACACATACACATTTGACATTTGTAGCTGAAAATAGCTTTTTCCTGTCTGCACAGACAAACCGATGCCTTGAATGATTCTTTGTTCGATGTGTTCTATGCTCTTGTTTGTATTAGTTTGCTTTTCTAGTATGTGTTGCCTTCAAATAACTGTTCAATGTACTAAATAGTCAACTATTTGTATGCTCCTAAAGAATCTGCTCTAGCTCAAGTGCTGTCGTGATGTGCAACCGGAGCACATCACGGACATATTCCCGATGAGCACGTGAGATTTTACTAACTTAATTGTTTATTTTACAGGATTCATAGTCTCGGAAACACCTTCCGAACATGATCGGGGACGACCTAAAGTCTCGATCACATGGTGTCCGACCACTCCCGTCCCCGACGCACTTGACCGTGACGCACCCGGGGCTCCCGGCCATGACACGCCCGAAGCTCCTGGCCATGACACGCCCGAAGCTCCCCGCCACGACACACCCGGCGCCCAGCCACACAATCACGACCCGACGACCAACCAAGACTCGGTCGTCGGCCTTACCGAAGTCCTCTAGGGCTTCGGCCCAATGGAATAAGTGACCGACATGAGAGAACGCCCTATTCAATTCTCATGGATCAAGTGATCACCCATGGGCCTATTTTCGGTCACATTTAGGTTTATTTATTTTCATCAGCAAATAATCTTAGAGAAGAAAGACAAAGCAGCCCAAAGAAGAGGAACGCAGATCCCATAGGCGAAGGCCCACAAAGGATCGCCTCGGTCGAACCTTGATCAACTCACGGTCAAGCAATGGCCCACCTTCGGTCAACTAAGAGACCTTGATCAAATCTCATCGGCCACTTTACTTAAATTTTAAGTAATCCGATTATTTAGTCAAGGAAAGGACAAGGTTCGAGTTAGCACACGATGAATTATTGGTGTCTGAGATATAAACACCGGCAGGACACGCTTAAGGACATCAACGGGGAACCGAGGCTTTGCATCAGAATTAACCGTGCTATTATCTTCTTTCAGACAACCTAGGAATGTTTGAAGTTACACTTTCAAAATGGCACGGACATATCCCTTGATGTCCGGAGAAGAGTCAACCGGATACATCCCGCGCGCGCATAAGCCGTTCATGGAACCGCCGGCGAATCACCAGAGATTTTCATCCAAAGAATCCGCACTCAAGCTGCCAAGATCATCAGAAGATCCTCTAGCAACAACATTGAAAAATAGTTGTGCGGATCCCTCGATATCCGGATAAGGTCAACCACCAGATCGCCCTTTCTGATATGCCTGTGCACACTCACGAGCCATTGACGGCCAGCCGAGGAACCAGACCACATGACACTTCATACTGACCACCGAGAGCATTTTAGAAGCCCCTGATCAAATTTGGCTCGAGCCAATCTTTCATTGTTCAGAGTTTATCTCACCCGGTGCAACCTCTCGGTCAACAACGGGTCACCCTCGGTCAAGAAAGGTCTTCGTTCAAATCCAGCCGTGCATATCCTTAATGGATCGGACCTAAAGTCAACCGAAGAACTTCCTGAAGCTAATCTTAGGCGTTCATGTAATCTAAGGGCCTAAATTGTCTTTCTTATCTTTTTACGTTTTTAGTACTTAAGTGCAGCAACCTCTCACTTTAGAGTTAGAGAGAATTTTAATAGAATTGTGCATTGCACCTTCTTCCCTGTGGTTGAAGCTCTTTCCAACATTCCTTCTCCGTTGATTCATATCTGAACACTACCGAGGTCTACCCAGGGCGAACCCTTTGATTGCTCAAGTGTTCGACTTGTACAACCTCATTCTCCATTACTAACCTTCCCGAATTCCAAAACCATTCCCCGAGCTATCAACTTCCTCCACTAGCCCAATTTCACCATTTTTCAATCATCCAAGCCATTCCTATATTTCGCCGAGCCATCTCCCTTTTCGTTCGACCATTCCCCATTATTTCCCATTAATTACGCTTCTGCAACCCAAATCTACAATTCGCCTGAACTATTTTCTCGTTTGCCGCACACAACCACAATCTGAGCCCCGCGTGCTCGCATTCTTCCGATCACGGTGCGCCGACCTCCAAAGAAGGCACATCATGTCGGAGGGAAAATGATTAGATAGACGGCCACAGGTTTTTGCACAATTCAGCTGATTGATCCAGGGAAAGCCCTTGATTAAAAAAATCACTATTATAGCAAAACATAACACGCTCCAAAGAAAACTCGAGATAGATCGCGATAAGAGGCGATCCGAAAACATTTCTCTATGTTGTTTTAGCGTTTATCGCAATCAAAGAGACTAAATAGGAAAATGCATATATTTCCCAAGAAATTGATTCGAACAAAATGGCTGGTAATTTAGCTTTTGTGAACAAGACCACTAAATTTGCACAAGTGTTCCTTTTTATGGGAGAGAAGTTAGCTTCAACTTCTTAAAAAGGCTTTCAAGATGATCAATCACGTGCCATCACATGGCCAAATGGTCCTGTGTACGTGAACATTAGCTGGGCAGGCCGACAATCAACATCTTGTCAAATCTATCATTTGGGAGTGACTTTTTGGAGACTGTGGTCTGGACGTGAACTAGAGAATTAGTTCCCATATTAACACAATCATGGGTTAAAATGGAGTATTTAATAAGAAGTATGGTCCTCTAATGGAAAGACTCTATAGCAATATGTGTAGAGAAATGCCTTCTAAGAGAAGGACCTTTTTCCCTTCTTACTGCACGAAAATCAAACAAATTGACATGACTCTTTATGTCCACATCCATCGTCTCTCTAGTTTGCAGCGAGTAATATTGAATTTAAACTTATGATTATAACTCTTAATGTGATGTCATCAATTAATTGTTGAAATATTGAAATTCGTAAAATAAAAGATTGAAGAGAAAAATTCTCATGATTTTTCATTCATTTATTTAATATAGCGTGCTTGAGTCATCCCAAATTTTGTGTTATGTCTTTCTCGAAATCATACACATATAACAGAAAGATAATAAAAATTTCATCGTAATATCTTTTCACAAGCACGTAATGATCAAACGATATTATGGTATTGTAACAACTCTCATTTCATGCATAGTTTTATCGTATATATATAGGTGTAAAATGTACGGTTAATGTAATGCATTTAAAAAAAAGTGTACATAAGTGCGTGAGTGGTAGACACTTGCATGAATTGGTTGGCCGATTCATGTGAAATGCGAATAACAAGTGGCTCAAATTTTATCAATATTTTTACAATGGGTTAAAACATAAATATTAAAGTGAAGTGAAGGTGATTAAAAACTTTGGGAAGCAACTTAAAAGGGAGGGGTCAAACAGTATAGAAACACCTCTTACTTTTGTTACCTCCACCTTGATACAATTGAATGTTTTAATTAAATTACCTAAGGTCCTTCTTCAGCCTAAAATCTCACGATCATAGCTCCTTTGAAAGTGAATTAAATTTGATTGGAGATTTTGGAGAGCAACTTAAAAGGGAGGGGTCAAATGGTACAGAAGCACCTCCTACTTTGGCCACCTCCACCTTAGGCAATCTTCACCTTAGTACAATTGATTATTTTAATTAAATTATCTAAGGTCCTTCTTCAGTATAAAATCCCACAACCATAAGCTCATTTAAAAGTGAATTAAAGTTGATTGTAGATTTTGGGGAGCAACTTAAAAGGGAGGAGTCAAATGGTATAGAAACACCTCTTACTTTGGCCACCTCCACCTTAGTACAATTGATTGTTTTAATTAAATTAATTAAGGTCCTTCTTCAGCATAAAAACCCACGACCATAAACTCTTTTTAAAGTGAATTGAAGAAGACTAGAGACTTTGGGGAGCAACTTAAAAGGGAAGGGTAAAAAGGTATAGAAACACCTCCTACTTTGGTTAGTTCCACCTTAATACAATTGAATGTTTTATTTAAATCACCTAAGGTCATTCTTCAGCATAAAACCAACGACCATCAGCTCTTTTTTAAAGTGAATTGAAGTTGATTGGAGACTTTGGTAAGCAACTTAAAATTGGGGTCAAATTGAATAGAAATATCTCCTACTTTGGCCACCTCCACCTTAGTACAATTGAATGTTTTAATTAAATCACTTAAGGTCCTTCTTAAGCATAAGAGCCCACGATTATTAGCTCTTTTTAAAGTGAAGTGAAGGTGATTGGAAACTTTGGGGAGCAACTTAAAAGGGTCAAATGGTATAGAAACACCTTCTACTTTGGCCACCTCCACCTTAGTTACAATTATATATTTTTACTATTTCACCTATAGTCTTTGTTCAGCTTAAAAACTCACGAGTATTAGCTCTCCTTCACCTCATTCTCTCTGTTTTTAGGTGTTTAAGTTGAGGCTTGGTTAGACCTGAAAGTGTATGAGGGTGATTAGTGCACTTTGAGTGAATCTAGTGCACTTTATAAGCAAAAAAAAAGAGAAAGAGATGAACTCACGACAAAGGAATCTTGTCTCCTTCTAAGGGTTGCCAAGTGATCAAGTGGTGAAGATTATTGAAGATAAGAACCTAAGGTAAGCTAGTATTAAGAGTGCATGGCCCTTAAGTGGGACTACATTGAAAATGTAGGATATTGATGATGCACGTGCAATTGTGGACTTTTTGGGGTCTAATGCACAATACACCGACCTCAAGTCATTTGAAGATTGTTTTCGTGCATTGTTTGTGATTAAATGAATGATGATTGTGTTAGAAGTTCATGTTATAACTCGAGGGTATGCAAAAATTGAATGATAATATGTTCATACATACAAATAAATTATTCATGGTCACATTTTTCACGCATCATGTTTTCTTGAAAAATGTAACGAACTATTTATTGTTTATGATTAAATGATTGAGGATTGTGTTAGAATTTAATGTTATAACTCGAATGTATGAAAAAATTGAATGATATTATGTTCATGCATACGTATAAATTGTTCATGGTCACATATTCACGCATCATATTTTCTTGAAAAATGCAACGAACTATATTTCATGCATGGTTTTGAAAATGCAACATTATCAAGAGAGAACGGAGTGTAAGTGGTCGTATGGGAGGCCAATAGATTTATACTTACGTACTCTTGATGATTAATAAGAACATTTATAATGTAAATAAGTAAATAATTATTACATGTCTGAACACTCGCCAAGTAGTAATGTAAGTGGGCCCTAGTAAGTAGATGTTGAAGTTAGGTGGTGGACAGTGTTCTTGAGATCCTGTAATATTTCAAAGAGAATAAGAGACTTAAAAGAAAGTATGTAACGAATTTTAGCATGTTTTCTAAAATTTCCATTCACATTCATGCATTTTATAGTTATACTACTTATTGAGCACTAGGCTCATAGTTTAGGCTTTGCAATGTAGGTAAGCTGATTCACAATGATGTTCATATGAAGAAGATGATGTTTAGAGCAAGAGTGTATTCCGATGAAAAGTGGTTATTGAGTGACGACCTGTGGGGAGTGGCTCATACACAAACTGTTATGTTTTAAATTTGCTACAGCTTTTGTAAATAAATCGTAAATCTTTTGGAGTGATGTGAGGATAAATGATTTGTATAATTATGTGTGTAAAGTTTTTGGATCAATGGTATGTATAATTATGTGTGTAAAGTTTTTTTAGTATTTGATTTTAGTTTCCTCAACATATTTTAAATAAGTAAATTTATTTTATTGTCTCGCACTATTGAAAAATAAGTATAACGATTTTTAAAGTGTAAAGTGATTTTTCATAACTTAACTCATGACATTTAATTCACAATTAAACGAGCAAGTCAGTAAGTAAGTCGAACAAGTAACAATCTGCAAACCGGGTTGTTACATGTATACTCTTGATCTATCTTAAATATGTAAAATTTTCTGTAGCAGTCATCATCTATTTACATGTTTTAATCCATACATGTTCATTTTAATTGGCAAATTAAGTTATGTTTTCTTATGATTTTGTCACCTTCTTGTTCTTCTATATAAAGTTCATCATCTAGATTCTCGTGAAAGACTGCAATTTTCACATTATGTTGTTTGATTTCTAGGTTTAGACGAGCAGCTAGATTAAGAACTTTTATAGTACTCATCTTCACAGTAGAAGAAAATATCTCTTATACTCAAATTATATCTACTAAGTATATCTTTTCACAACTAATCTTGCATGGAGACTTCTCAAATCATGTATCAAAGGCTCAATAATATCTCTCAAAATGTCCTTGTTATTCGCCCTCACTATTAGCTCTAACTATCATCATCTTATTTCTTATTTTCTTTTGAACTCTGATAAGAAACTTTTTGAAGACGTCAAACACTTAATACTTCATTCTCAAAACAATACTAGAAACTTTTCTTGAACTGTCATCAATGTATGTTTAAAATAGACTGCACCGTCTAGAGATTTATCTCGCATAAAACAAACATAAGTATGAATCAAAATAAGAACTTTTGACTTTTATGTGATGTGTGTATGAAATAAAAAATTTTGCGTCTTTTCAACAATATAATTAAGATGAATTTCACATAGCAAGTAGTTGATCTTCTATCTAATTTTGATCTTATCCAATCCACAAGCGGGAAACATTCAATATTTGTATGCCAACAATTTTCGTACAATATACTATGTCTAGGAGCGGCATTTAAGTACAATAAAATTTGTTCTAGAGCTGCCCAATGATTTAATGTTACAAAAGCTAATAATCGGCTTACAATACTCACAAAGTAAGCATTATATGGACGAGCCACATTAAGATAACTTAACTTTCTCACCAATTTTAGTATCTTTCAGAATTTTTTAATAATTGACCAAATTTTATAAGCTGCAAATTAAGAACCATAGGCATACTCTTTGGTATATCCCACCAATTCCTATCTCATTTACTAAATCTTAAATCTTCGATATGAAACGGAGTATGAAGAAAAGATATAAAAACTTAAATTCACAAAACATTACTTCTAATAATTACAACATTATCAACATTTATAAACAAACTAATTATGCAATGTTAGATGGTTTACAGAAACAAAATGATCGCATTTGCATATCTTTCATTCCAAACCTCTCAAATGCTTGACTAAGGTTTCCAAACCTAGCTCTTAAACTCTATTTTGTAACATACAAAAATTTGTAGAGATAACAGACTTTTTTGATACTCCCTTTGAGCAACAAACCTAAGTGGTTGCTCCATACGTGCTTCTTCTTGAAGATGATCATACAAGAAAATACTCATTGAGACAAATATAATCAATTATATGCAGTTGTCATAGAGATATGTAGTTAAATACAAGTCAATTGAGCCACATGAAAGAATGTATCAGAATAATCAACCTCATAAGTTTGACCATATCCTTTAACTCAAGAGGAGCTTTTAGCTTCTTTAATGACCTATCTGGATTAGTTTTAGCTGTAACTACTCATTTGCGTCAAATAGCTTTCTTTTCTGCCATTAAATTTAACAAGTCGCAAGTACTATTTATGTATAAAGTATTTATTTGTTCAATCATATCAACTACCCCAATCGAGATGAGATACAACATCATTAATGGTTTAATGAATAGAGATTGAATCAAATGATACAATAAAAGAAAATTATAAAGTCGAGAGATGACCATAAGATATATAAGAAAAAAATAAGGTGACTGCACTATTTTTTTTCTTTAGCAAAGGGTGATTGAAGGTATCAATATTACAAATCAAATATATTGAAGAAGATATTGGTGCATGGCATACATCTTAAAGATTCTGTCAAAGCATAAGAGCTTGGATATGTTTAGGTGGGTCAAGAGGGGTCGCGATGATATAATAGAGTAGATCAGTGTATCATCGTTCTTATTGGGCTTGTTGAACTTTGACATCACTATTAAGTGACACTTTAGTTCTTCGCTAGTCTTCTTAAAATTCGTAAAGTAAGTTGTAAGAGACATGTTGTTTCTCCGCACAGACATAATTTAGTTGACTCAGAGATAGTAAATCGGATACAAGAGCTTAGGTTCGACGCCTACTTTGTCGTAGTGTAAGAGTTGTTACCTCCAATGTTGGGGTAGCTCTTTGGGATATCAGTTAAAAGTCTTCTATCTCTGGGCCGCTGAGTCTCCGTGATTTAACTCCCTCACAAACTGTCGGGCCGGGGTGTAGGATCCTTGGGAGCGATGGATTTCGTCTTTTGAGTACAAGAGACATGTTGTTAGATAAAATATTTTTGCAAATTTTAAAATTTCAAGAAATTTGTCTTCAAAATATAGAAACTCCAAATATTCCATCAATCATTTGCTTTAGCTTTACGTGGCTTACCCTCAGTGGTTCGCACACTAGAGCAAACGACAAATAGAGGCTTGGCCGGCTCCAAGAATTGGGTTCTGTTAGTGGACTATGAAGACGCTGAAATAGAGACGATACTAAGAGAATACCGACGAACAGAAGCGAGCAGAAAATTCTGCACAGCCAAGAATGCCACCTGCTCATGAAGACGAGCTTAGGAGATGGAAAGCAGTTCGGTCCAACCCCAGAAACCGAATCGAATTGAGCAATCAGAACAATTCAGTTTCGGTTTCATGAGAGTTAAAATCAAAATTTCCACCCACCTGAGTAAAAAAATCGGTTCGCTTTTTAGTTGTAGTTAAAAACAACATGAAAATCACACCGAGCCAAAGTTACAATTAAAAAAATAAAGCATTGAATACCTAAATTACTAAAATAGTAAAACAACACAATAATAAAAGTAAACTCAAAATATAAAAATTCAAAATGGAATACCTTAAAGTTTAAAATTGTAAAAAGTTATAAAATTAAAAGTAAACGTAAGAAATAAAACTTCAAATTTCAATACTTATTATCAACGAGGAAAATACCATAACAGAAAATAAATCTAAAAACCAGTTTTTATAGCTAAATATCCTAAATAGTGAATAAAATACAAGAAAAATCGATCTCAAGCCAATCCAATAATCAAACAATTGCCGACTCAACAGCCTAAAATCAGAAGACCAAACCAAAGCCTCACACTAACACCATAACCAAAAACCAAAAACTGATGTTACACCGAACAACAAAACCAAAGTTCTAGTCGGTTTTAAATCTAACATCGAACCGACTTCGGTGCAACCTTAAATCACACCAAACCGAACAGATTCCACGCCAACCTCTTCTGAACAATGAAGAGTCCTAACATGACTTTAATTCTCACAATTTGCTCACTGGGGCAAACACAAAATTCTTTAAAACCTGGATTTGATACCATACGTAAAATAAAAGATCAAAAAGAATAATGCTCATGCTTTTTCATTCATTTTCTCAGTCTACTTATAAACAAACTTCCAATGTAAATAAGAAAACCAACTCCTAATTCTGCACAACCAAATCTCCTTGAATTAGAAGAATATCAATCTAACTAGGAAAGTATCGATCTAAATATTTATTAATTCTAACAAAAACTAATTATAAATAATCAAAAGAATACACGAATTGCAAGGTAATCAAAACTTCGTAGTTTAATCAGTGACATTCAATTGCTCAATCACCAGCAAGTCTTGTACTAAAGCACAAACACTTAATCAAGAGAAATTAACAGAGAGATGATAATAGCAATTGATGTCAATCATGTCCACCCAACAGGGCATTGCTATGCGTCAACGGCTCGAATCGTTTAAGCTCCACAATAAAAGCCAAAATGACAATGTCTGGCATCTCTATGTGCTTATCGTCAATAGAAGAGACAAGCGCACAAAATTACCAATCATCCTCGTACATCAATATTCATTTTCTACCACCTAGATGCCTAATTTTGGTCAGCTACAAGCAAACCCCAACAAAAAGATCACACAACATACAACTGTTAGATTGTGATCATTCTTTGATCTTCTCAATAATTTCCGAAATGACTTTCTCCATGTCTAGATTCTTCATTCGGGTGAATGGTCGCTTCATTTCCTAAAAGAAATCAAAAGTATCACTTTGTTTAGAGCTCCACAATTTCCAAAAATTCAACCTTGAGATAGGTAGAATTCAACTCATGACAAGAAAAGGAAAGTTCAGCAATTAGTTGATAAAGCCACACAAGCAGACAAAAGGCAAACTATTGCGAAGCGAATGAGCTCATCTCCAAAGAACGTTAACAAGGCAATAAAATAGAAAATAAATAATTCCATGGTCCGATGATTAGTCTTTCCAGCAATCACGGGCTCGCTCGGGAGAGAAGCACTGACAAGAGATGTTTTCCATTCATAATTTTGATGTTTAAAGATGAGGATTACAATAACCTAAATGACTATATATAGATAAGTAAGCCTAATTTTACACCAAAACTACCCTTAATACTATCAGTATATTAATTAAAACAACCCCTAAACTATACGCATCACAAACTTCTCATTCAACATGGAACAATGTATAACAAACTTCTGTGAAGGAAGTGAGGTGGGAAGACTTATTGGGATACAATTGTAATTAGATAGTGAATCCATATTAAGCATTGGTGGAGGTAAAGTTGGTTAGGAGGGGGTTTGAGTGGTGAAAGTAGTGTAACCATGCAAGAGAGCCTATATAGTGGGAGAAAGATGGGATGAAGGGAATATGATTGTCAATCATCTATCACCAAATAATGTTCTCTCTTTTATTGAGAGTATTCCGAGTTGTTCACCAGACTAGTGATTTCCTATTCTAGAGTTTCTTCTAGATTTGTAGCTGTCATTGTGTCTGATTTACATTCTTTTTTACTTTCCATCCATCACATAGCAATATGGTTAGATATGGTTGAGATTTCTATAGTTGAATAAAAAGATGAAGTGTGCTAGCAAGCTCTATTGTTCATGTTACATAATGCATGTAAGATGCATTATTGATGAGGTTCCAATATGTTTGACTCAACATATGTTAAATGCCCTGATATGGAATTGGTCACTTCAAAATAATCAATTCGATCATGAGCATTGCCTTACCACCAAACTTAAAAAGGATGTACTATAATCTTTTTCCTCATAACGACTCCTAGTTTCATATTAAGCTAAAGCAATATGAGACCAGGACAAGATTTGTAAAATGTAGC
This sequence comes from Begonia fuchsioides, assembly GCA_003255005.1. Lineage (NCBI taxonomy): Eukaryota > Viridiplantae > Streptophyta > Magnoliopsida > Cucurbitales > Begoniaceae > Begonia > Begonia fuchsioides. Next base: position 14,760 of record QAOC01018296.1, read on the forward strand.
TAATTAATGTCTTCAGCCTCTAGTGCTGATTAGAATGGCCAATTTCATGCAATAGACCACAGATCATTTTCAGATATAGGATTGTAATGAAAATTAGAAGCCATAAACTTCGAACAGTGTAATAATGAAAATAGTAACTGTTAAAACAAAGCATCTTGTGCATTGAAATAGCAAAGTGCATCCTTTCTAGAGCCAATGAAGTTTTTTTCATAAATTTGGCATTTCAAGGAAAATATTATTTAAGTTTCAATGTTTCCAAATAGCACTATATAAGGATATTTATATTTAAATTTTGTCTCTTGAAAGAGCATTGAACTTTTTTTCCTCTTCGTCATATTTTGGTGAATGCAAAGATTTAATTATCATCAAAAATTTTCCGATGAAAAGTTCAATTAGTCCTCATCATCAACATAAAAGCTAAAGTTCTAATTCTTAATGGAAATGCATAAAATCTAATCACTTACAAGAAGACTGACAAACTTCTCACCACCTTCATCCCGAATTTCAAAGCAACCCTTTCTTGGCTGTAGAATAAAGAAAAGATGCAGTAAGAACTCCCAAATGCACCTGATTTTTTTTTTCTTATGCAATTTTCGATGGTAAGCATCCAAATATTTATGCAATGAGAAAATTAAAGTCAAGTGTTACAAGAGGTCAAGGAAATAAGGAAGAGCCAAGGTTGCCAGAGTTGAGTGTTGCAGCGACAGGAAGTTGTAACAGTCATTATAATGGCGAATACTATTTTAGAATTGGCTTGTAAATGCAATTACATTTTTTATGGTAGGAAAAATGTGTGAAATTTTCTCTAGAGGACTAGTGCTTGTATGTGACTTGTGTTTGAATACCGATCAAGTGCATTGCAAGAACAATTAAACTTGGCGCAAGAGTTTGTTTCAACATGCTTACCTATAGATAGCTTAATTTTATCACATTTAAGATACACTTGATTCCACCAACTAACAAACAAGGAGTCAATATATATATATATATAACTTTACTATAGTTGTAGTTTTCAACTTTTGTTACAAATGTATTAACAGGCATGATGTTCCCCATAAAAGACTTTTTGCACTTTGGCCAGAGGATTTCCAATCATCTCTCTAACACTTACATGGAAAGAGTGCTTAATAAAAAACAATGGTTTGTTAGAGTGGTCTCCAATTAGATTAGTTGTGCTCAAGTGTAAATAAAAAGAAATAATACAACTCTATTCATAAGAAAATGTAAGCCAAGTAATAACTATAACACAAACCTTCTCAGGATTCATCAGCACTGTAATACCATTAACCCCTTTCTCTAGGCCCTCTTTCACCTGGTTAGCCCTTGTTAAGAAGGAGCGGCACTGATTGCTACATCGAAAAGTAAAACAACAATTTGAAAAATAAATTATCAAAAGATTGTTGACAGAGACAAATGAAGCATATAAAAATGTATATCTGCATCATGAAGTTACTGATATGACACAGCTAAGAGTAAATAATTTGTAAGAGGTAGGTTCATTTCTCAGCTTAAAACTTTTATCGCAGTTTCAATACCCAAAAGTTGGCGGCAATTTTATGCAGCACTAAAGAGAAAATCAGTACAACCCTTCATTGCTGATTCAAAATTTATGGTTTTCCAAGCATAAGGCTTGCTTTAGTATTATGAGGTTCCCCCAACAGTATGCTTGTTATTCATTGTTCGCTTTCTATTCTAAAGCTTAGATATTTTAGGACATCAGCAACTCAAAATGTTCATCCTAAGAGAGGCCTTGGCTCCTTTTATGATTTCCCACTTCACTGCCTCTTCGTCAGATGTCAATGTAATTTAACAAGTAAACAGAAATTAAAAATTTGCAATGGATCAATCAAAACTTTCCAAAATAAATTGTTTTTAGGATCAGGTTCCATTATTCATTCAATGGAATTGGTTGTTAGATATTCTCCAGATAAAAGTCAGAATAGGGTTCTTATGGTGGTTTAAGAAAGCATGTCCCAATTACAATTTTTTTTTATTAGGTACACTTTCACTTTGTGGTATGCCACCTCTTGCCTGTTTTTGGTCTACAGATGAAATTATTAATGATACTTGGTTATTAACTCCTTATGTCCTGAACATTGAACAATCCTCCAATCTCCACATGAAAGTCTACCTTCCAAGAAAAATGATAATATCCAAGAAATTTATGACATTGACACTAAAACCTAAACAATAAGTTGCCTCCTTTTTCTGCTGAGAACGAATAAAGTACTGCCATTTCTGGATTGGATTCGGTAAAAATAGACGAGACGTTCAGGAAAAAACTAACCAGTACTCAATCACAAAGATCCTCGTGTTGGTCACCTCACCAACGTTTATCGAATCTTCTTTCTTTGCAGCCTCGGCTTCTACAACCTTGCCTGGCTTTCCCTTCTTCGCCAACTTCACACTCTCCTTCTTCTGCGGCTCCGTTTTCGCCTTCTTCGTCTTAGGAAACTCTTCAGGCAAGTTCGCAGAGACCGAGTTCAAATGTTCGACTCGCCTAGTGGAGCTCCGAGTGACCCTAGAAAAAGACTCCACAGGCTTGGCAGAGTCTTCTTCTGGCTGAGCTGCACTTCGCTTCTTAGGTGCCATGGGAAACCCTAATATGTCTTCTTTCCGTAGCTAACACCGGTCGCCTCCCTCACTCTCCCCGTCGCCTGCCTGAAGACGCGACCGTTGCAATGACCCTCGCGGCTCTCATTTCCCGCCATTTTATCCAAAGGTAAATTTTAATGGACGGTTTGGATTGATCGTGAATCTGAAAAACCGACTCTGACCGTCGCTTATTGGTCGTACGACGAGCATACAATACACAATCATCTGCTGCTCTCCAGCTGTGCAGCCTGTAGGAGAGGTAGGGGTGGGATCCTTGCTTTCCTTATTGAAAAATAATTGATCACACTAATTCTAGTTTATATCTATTAAATCGAAACATATCTAGTTGACAAAGATATTTTAAACATAATCCACAAAAATATTCGGGTTATGTACAAATCGAAAATCAATCTGACCATTTCTATCAAATTTAGAATGACTTCTGTTTAGTTCGGGTTATGTACAAATTAATCGAAAAATCAATTTGACATTATTCGGAGATTGGTTAGTCGATTAATAATCAAGTTTCATATCATAATTAACCTATTCAAACTCACTTTTTAAATTGGTTTGGTTCGATTCATCATCGGGCCTATCCGACTATGAGCCATAAGAAGAGGCACTGAGCTGCTTCTTGAAGGCCTCATTTGCTTCTTTAAAAATACTCATTTTTTTCTTTGAAAATTAAGTTAGATATTATCCTTGAAATTTGTAATAATTCACATTGAAGAAAAGTATATCAATTTTATTTAGATGGGGAAGTCAAAACTAAACATGAAAGGCAAAATAAATAAATTTAGATAAATTAAAATGACTAAAAAAATCAATTTCTAACTGACCTAAAATCAAATAAAACGAGCATTAACTAATTTAACAATGAAATAGCAAGGTCCAATTCTGAGCCCAAAAATGATAACAAAAATGGAGAAATGATCTTACACTGAAAAACCAAAAACTTGTTAGGATAGTTATTAGTTTTATAAATCTAAGACATGATCGAATTCGGTCCAACATCACATCACATAACAAGACCATTTCTAACTCAATTAATCTTGTTTGTCTTATAGTTGGAGTCTTTGAACTTCATCTCAAGACATAAAATAGGCTCTCCCGTAATATAACCCCTACCGTTTGGACTCATCGGCCACCCTTGTTATTGTCAATTTTTTTAGTTTTGATATCTTGGTTTTGGGCATATTTATGCATGCATCCATTTATACACATACATTCATACATATACATACATCCATACATATATACAAACATACATATGATTATTATTACCACTTAGAGCTTCGTCAAGAACATTGGCGGATACTGTAGCTTGAATGGGCACACCAAGCCTGCTGTAGATAAATAAAAGATGTTCTAAATAGGCAGACAGGTTGATGAACACAGTCACTCATTTTCATACTCTTTCAATTATTCAAAACTCAAACATGCTTGATGAAGTTATAAATGTAGCTAGCTGTATTCAAATCAAGGAAGTTTCTATACGAATACGAAACTTCCTTGATTTGTTCTGATGCTTCTGGATTGTTGGCATTGTCATACATACATTCCTACATATACATATATACAAATTCATACATCCAAAAATTACAAGATAAAAACTTACAATCTTTTGTATGTGATATGATATTCTAATAATAGTAAATTTAATCTATTCTTTTGCTCGTTAAATAATTATAAAATTAAATCATTAATTAAATCAATTGTAGATTCAGAAATTAGCAGATATTTTAAAATACAAAACAAAGACGTAAATCAACAATCAATAAGAAGAAATTTAAAATTAATTTACTTGTGCAGAAGAGAACCGTAGAAATATTTCTTAGAATCCGACTCAGACTCGACTGGCCAGGGAGACGCCTAAAACATGCGTCAAACCATCTAGAGCAATAGAATATGAGCAATGCAAGCGTTCAAGGGGTTGAAAAACTGGAAACAGGGCTAATTATGCGGTCTCACCTTGACCCCGATGGCTAAAGTTGTGAATAATTTGCAAAAATTTGGAGAAGTCGATCTTGGGTTTCAGGGTAAAACTTCCTCGCAAATAGATAACAATCTCTTTTCACTCCATTCCATGAGCATGGTCGGACCATCGCCATCCTCTGATCAGACGAAAGACATAACATCCTTATACATCTCTTCGATGAGTGGAATGAAAACAATTTTTTGCTTACCTTTCCATCACTTGTCACGTGGATAGTCTCGTCAATTGTCTGCATTGATAAAGTCCTTACTGGGTTAGCAATAAAATCACATAACACAATTATTTTCAGAAATTTTGAAATTGTTGGTAATTTAACCCCGCAAGAAATATTTGCTGAAATCAAAGAAGTTAAGAGGATTACAGTAATGTTCTTGATAAGCTCGTATGTGACATCTTGAGTACGATATGCTTTTGGATGCCACTTCCCTTCGGACCAATCGACGTGTGTCACTGACCAGTTTGCGATTCCACCAGGATCAACCATCTAGGACAAATAAAGAAGATAAGGCTGCTAATGTTTTGGAACCATAAAAATGACGACTTGTTCGTGGGGACGAGATATACTGACATTAAAAAGGGTTGGGAAGTAGTGCTCGTCGGCATAGCAATTGCGGCCGTCCATATTTGGCTGTGAAACTCAAAAACAAATGGACAAGCAAGTTTACAAGTCATTAGAATAAGTTAATCCAGAAAATGGACTTTGATTGTAAAATAGGCTGAAGCAAAATATATGCATCGACTATGGAGCTAAGCTTGTTCCAGTCCACTAATAGATCGTTTTATCTATCCAATTCGATCTTCATACAAGGGTTGAAGAATAGATTTATATTTGACTGATTTATATTTGTAGTATTTTCCAGAATTCTTGTGGATTTCTCATACATCAAATACAAGAAGAATAGATTGTACGTCCAAAGGAATAGCTTAACGGAGTGTTACCTGGCAATAATTCTTGAATTTTGTATAGTAAAGGCTGTCAAACATGACTATGATTGCATGTTGTCGCTTCATGGAGAACCACTGAAACATATATTGATTTCAAGCTAAGATAAGTAAGAATTAAAATGATTAATTCAAACATTTCAGCTTCTGATATTAATAGCAATTATAACATCAGAGATCTTAAATTCGATCAATGAGTTTAGGCCCTAAAAATTTGGCCACATGGTGGACAAAGTTATAAATAAAATGGCAACACAATCAATCAACAAATGCTTCCTCATATTACCTGTGAACCTTTACGGAAGTCATTCTTTTCAATCTCAGGTAACATGTGAGCTGAATAACGTCCATTTCCATGAGGACCGGGATCCAAAAAACTAGAGAAAAACGAAGATTGGAACATGTCAACTTCATGGAAGAATTTTCCAATAAATTGACAACAAATGGATTCTTTACCAGTCAATAAAGCTGACATTTGCAAACATGAGATAGTTGTAAACATAGTTGAAGTTGTGAAGGGGTACACAACTGAAATAGAGATAGAAGGAGATGAATCAGTCAGAGAAACTTCAACCAAATTGAACACAGATTGAGAGAGGAACGTGATGACAGCCTCAATCACCTTTCAGACAACAAGATGAAATGCTGGTTATGAGGGTCTAAAAGTGCATTAGCCAACAGTCTCTTCTCTGCATCAACTATTGAAAATTTTCCCCAGTCAACCTGAAAAATAAAAAAAAGTGTTGCTGATTTCACGTCAACAGGTTGTTTAATATTCAACATAAATAGTTCTTCAAGAGAAGTATATGAGACAACCAGTCATGTGCAGAGTCTTTTTCTGAGACGAGAAATCTGGTTTAATGTACTTCGTCTTTCATTTCAAATCAATTTTTTTTCTTGCATTGCATATGGTTGAAAATTTGAAATCTAATTGTTCAAAGAACGTTTCAAATACGCTATGCAGAAATTGGTAAAAGATATAATATTACACACTCAAAAAGCATGAGACACCCAAAAGCTCACAAAAACCCAAAGAAACTTGTAGTCGTAGCAATTTGCCAAAGAAGTCTGGTTTCAACGTCCAAGTAATTTCATCTTATGAATATATGCTGGTCCGTCAGGTAATAATTGTACAAACCTTTCCGCAAGAACATATAATGACTTGGTCCCCATACCTTGTCACTGTGAATGTCACGACCAAGAAAGTATTGGGTCACATGTGCTGTGTTTTCAGTGGATGAATGGACATATATAGAAAATTTTTCCTCATGGCCCTGAAGAAAAATGCTTTCAGATATACAAAGTTTGTCTTTTAGAAAAAAACTACAAATTATTAGTGAGAAGCAACAAAAGACACATCTTAATTAAAGCTGATGAATTTTCTTTAAAAACCAAGCAGTAGCATACATGAAAAAACTTTTCCCAGAGCTTCTCCAAGGGTAATGTACTTGGAATCAAGAACATGAAGGCAATTTTTGGATTCTTTGATAGAAGAGGAGGAGTCTTCAGAATTTCCTTGATGATAACATGAGCTGCTGTCTCTTCATCGGTTAACTCTCGGGAAGGAATGATCAGAGGCTGAATAAAAGGAGAGCAACCAGTGGAAAAGAAATAGCAGGATGCAGAGCTTCTTGGAGGGTAAACATAGGCCCCGATCAGAAATAAGCTCACCACAGAAACCAATACAACAATCCAAATAGGGCCTTTAAATTTTGGTCGATTCCTTGATCCTGGCATGATCACAGGATCACTTAGACCAAGAGGCCACGATCGAGCAGTCTTCATCAACAGTCAAAGCATGTTTACAGCACCCCCATTTGTTTCAGATACTGCACAAAGGGCCAGATCAGTGCAAATGACTGTACCACCCATTAAAACCGACTAGGGATCATGGCATCTAAATCCTTCAGATATTAGATGTTACTCCATAAGAACGTAAAATGAAGATTAAAAATCAGACGAAAGGTAAGGAAAAGCACAAAGCAAGAGCCTGCAGATTACTGCCGCCAATAAACATTCTCCGACAGTAATCCAGGCCGCCAACAAAAATTGATTCGAGGAAATAGAAATTTCAATCGGCTTTCGGTCTCTAAAGATGTACACTAAAGTACAAACATATTCTTATTTCGATAACAAAAACAACTATAGCTCAGATGTGATTTCCCTCACGATTCAGCTAAAAACCAACAGAAAAAAAACGTCGTTTCCACGAACAGCAAAAGAAACAATTTGGCAGGAAAAAAGAAGGCATCTAGCGCGAAACAAAACAAGAAGAAGCAGATGAAATGAAGATAAACGGAGTCGACATAGTGTGAAAGACATGAAAACGGCTAAAAAAAAGTGACTAAAAGTAAAGCCAGATGCCTCAAAAACCTAGTGATGGCGCCGGTGATGATCTGGAATTGAGAGCGAGGACAAGAGATGTAGAGAAAAGCAAAGCGTGGGGAGATCTGAGATATTCCTTTCTCCTCGATGCTGCAAAAATGTAGGAACAGCGAGAATGTGTTTTGTGGAATTGGCTCTGTACCTCCGGTTCCTCAAAAGCAGAGGACTGGATTAGCCTCCGTACTGACAAGTATCGTCGCCTTTAATCTATTATTGCCATTGGACCAGTCGTTAATTACACATGCATTCTAGTCCGTCACCCTCCTCCGACCGCGACCTGGTCGGCCCAACCAGGGCTCGATTCGGTCTAACCCATTGTAAATCTTAGCAACATACCAACTTCTAACTTCATAATTTTACATTGTGACCAAATTTCTGTGCATTAGTTTGTCAGACAATAATATTAGTTAATATTCTACTTTCTCATCGTACACTGAATCATCAAATGTTCATTAATTCAATAAAATTATAATAAACATATTAAAATATAATTAACGATTCATTATAATTATTGAACCACTCATGAGTTATAAAAATTACAACAATGAAATAAAAGTAAAATTATTAATTATAAGTTGGAATATTTATTAGAACAAATATTATAATTTGATATTAATATAATTTGGAAACTTGAAGAGGGTACATTAAAGCCTCCAAAATATTAAAATGGGATGAAAATAAATAAAGCAAATTCATCTAAATAAAAACACATGCTTGAAATGAGATGATCCAACAACAACACCTACCCCATGCTTGGATTTTTTAAAAATTAAATATTCCACAAAGTGTTCCCGTGTAGATTGTGTAGTTGAACTAGAAATACTCTCTTTTTGAAGAAAATGAATTTTGAAATGAGCATAGTCATTGAAGTGTTTTTTTTTTAAAAAAAATAATTCTAGAGTTACTCTCTTTTCATACTTCCTAACGTGTCACTGCGTGATTAGATCAATTTAAATAATAAATAATTATTTTTATTTATTAATATATTAGAATTAATTCAATTACGTTGCGATACATCAAGAGTTATGACAAGAGATTAATTCTTGACTAGAGATTAATTCTCGACTAATTATTTTTGAATGATATGAACTGCGAACTTTGCACAGAAAACAAGTGGGACGAGAATCATACCTTGTAGAGCTGGCAATCGAGCCGGCTCGAGCCCGGGGAAGGCCGGCTCGTCGAGCCTGTCGAGCCAAACGAGCTGAGCCAGTCGAGCCTGTCGAGCCTATTCGAGCCGGCTCTATCGAGCTTTTTTAAAAAAAATTTAGCTCGAGCCGGCTCGCGAGCCTCGAGCCTAAACGAGCGAGCCGATCCGAGCCTGTCGAGCCTAAACGAGCCACACAAGAAAAAAAAATTTTCATATATTGAAGTTGTATAACTTATTCGATATTATGTAATGACCAATTTATGCATATTGTTTTCTTCAAGCCAAAAAAAAATTTGCATGGTAACATTTGTATGTATCGCCTCCGTTACACAAAAGAAACACGAAAACAATACATCGAATAAACAATACACTGAAAGCATCCAATTTGAAATCAATTCGCAAAAGAGTTAACAATTAATACTCATGCATTGTACGAATCGAAATAGAAACACTGAAAGCATTCATTGTGCCATTAAAAAGTAAAATATGTTACAAAAAATTGTTTAATTGTTTGAAAAGAGTACAAAAGAACGAACCTACTCCATAGGGGTATCGTCCGATGGAGGTGGAGCAGCTGTGGGTGAGGGTGCCGGCGAAGTACAAAAAATTCTAGCCCATTGTCGGTTTTGTGCCTCGTCGAACCGCCGATCCAATGTTGCGAGGCGGACATCCATCGTGTCAAGCCGTCGTTGGACTCTCTCAAATGAATTCTCCATTAAAAGCTTGACGTCTTCCAAAGATGCCTCGATCCGGCGGGTTGTCGAAGGACGACTAGCTGCTGCAGCGCGTTGTTCTTGGTCGTACTCAGCCCCCTCGTGCTGGAGGGCCTGTGATGTTGAGCCCAGATGATCGCCTTTGAAGATCCACTCGCCGTCCGTGTTTTCCACAATACCCATTCTTGCAAGGGTAGATGTCGAATAGGTGTCGACTCTCCTAACCGGTACAGGTGTCTCGGAGGGAGGAAATGACACACCGTTTTCGTGGAAAATTTCCGTCAACAAAAGGTTGAACGGCATTGACTTGGACGAGTTTTCGAAAAGATCAATCATCCTTTTTAAAATTACATAACCAACGTTAAAGTTGGTTCCAGTGAAAATGTTATAAAGTACGTGCAAATCCATTCCACTCACATGATCCCTATGACCATCCCTAGGTAGGAGGTTATAGGAGATCATGTGGTGGACAAGACGAGCAATGACGTTCAAGTCATTGGCTTTCGGTTTAGGGGGAAGGTGAGTGTTGGGATTTTTGACAACGGAGCGGAGAAAATCAGTGTACGCACCCGTTTCGACACAAGGAGGCTCGGTGAAAGCCTCATAGTAGCGAGGGGCTCTCTCGTTGTCATTACAGTGCAGCATCTCGTTGAGATAACGAGACGTGATGGTTATGCGTTTTCCGTACACATAACTAGACACTTTTAAAGGGTTCGGTGAAAAAGTAAAATTGGCGTAAAACATGCGAATTGAGTTTTCGTAATACGGGCCCTGGAATTGAAAAAGGTCAGACAAACCAACACGATTCAATAAATCGTGTATCGGTAAGTTACTGATGGAATTTGGTACGAAAACACGGCTTGGAATAATGGACTTGCATTGGAAATCAGACAAAAATTTTTGTTGACATTCTAAATCAATATACAAATAAGAATCGAACATGGGCCCTACAATCGGTTCCTCCGGAATCGAAACGGAGGAAGCCTTGGATTTTTTGGAAACTTTGCATTTTTTACTACGCGAGGTCGATGCCATTTGAAGTAACCTAGACAATGAAAATAATAAATATAAACATCTAACCTCCTAAACCGTATGTAAACTCGATGCAAGTCATTTTTCAGCTGAATTTATAGTTACCTAAGTTTGCGGTCGACACCTGAGATTTTTGCGGTCGACACCTATCGAGCGGGATGTATCTGCGGTCGTCCCCTTAGCGATGCTGCGGTCGACACCTATGCTGGGTTCTGTCTCCAGAAAATCGCCGATGAGTTATTTCGAAACGGAGGTGGTTCCGTGGTTTGTAGAGTAAAGAGCAAGAGAAGTGATACGTACCACTACGTTTTAACTCGACGAGGGCGTCGGAAAGTGTCGTCGGACGTCTGAATGGCTCGTGCGGTCGACACTTGGATTTCGTTAACTTAAGACAAAACCCTCGCCGCTAGGGTTTTAAGTCGAAGCTCTGGTCGAATTGCGGTCGACACCTTTACCTTCGGTCGACCCCTACAACGAGGTCGATGGATATGCGGTCGACACATTAAATAGCGGTCGACTCCATAAAACTCTCTGGACGGAGATGCGGTCGACCCCGTATAATACGGTCGACACCTTTTTCACGCTGGAATGATCTGCGGTCGACACCGTATACTCCCGGTCGACACCGTCAACGTACTTTATAATGCGCGGTCGGCACCTTCGTATACCTGCGGTTGACACCAAACGTAGTCCGGTCGACACTCATTGTATTTGCGGTCGACACTTAGATATATTTCATGCAGACGAATAAGATTAACTGAAAGAATGGAAATTTGGTGACATTAGAAAAGTGAGTAACAGAAAGAACAAATGTTAATGTTTATAAATTACAACGAAAGACAGATGTACGGGATACACGAAATGAAAAAGATCTTCGACTCGTCGCCGGAACATAACAGCTACTCTTCGAATTCCAAGTTCTTGAAATCCTCTTCCAGTTCGTCCACTCGTTGTTGGTCCCTCCGGACTGCGTCGCTCCAGTCCTTCATGCAAATGAGTGCCTCCACAAGCTCCGGTGCCAGACTTGCGCGTCGATCGTCGTATACGCGTCCACCTGCACTAAAAGCCGACTCGGAAGCTACAGTTGAAACAGGCGGTGTTAGTAAATCCCGTGTCATTTTAGCGAGCACGGGATACATGGCTGCGTTGGTTTTCCACCAACTCAAAATGTCGAAGGCCTCGTCTCGAGCAATTGGAACTCGATTGTCCAGATACACGTCGAGTTCACTCTTATCGAAAGCAAACGAATGCACGTCGCTTTCTAGTTGGGCGTCAATGGCATCCATAGCATTTAGTGGTATTCCGAAACTAGAACTACCACCGGACGTTGATGCCACATTGGACGAACTATGAGTTCTTGCCCCGGAAAATCTAATTTGGTAAGTCTCAAACAAGATAGTAAGGTCTCTATGCAATGTGTTAGGATTGCATACGGGGGCGAAACCTAGGTTCTCCGAAATTTTATCGAGCATCAACTTCGTGCCCTTGATTTTATATTTCGGATGCATAATACTAGCAAATGAAAAAATTGGAGGTACTTGAAGCCAATATTTGTGAAATTTAAATTCCATTGAAGTTACGATTTCATTAAATGCATCAATTTTTTTATATCTTTCAAAGGTAGAAGTCAATCTTACGAACCACGGAAGCACTAGATGCGTAGTCGGATAATAAATTCCCGAGCATTCTTTGGTGGCTTCCAAAAATGGTTGCAAAAAGTCAAGAAATAGATTAGCCATATCACAACTACAAATATCCAAAGTAAGACATTGTGTCTTTTGACTAATAAAATCACAAATGACGTTCCAATATGGTTTAGCATTTTCTAACATTAGATATGTTGAGTTCCATCGAGTTGAAACATCGGTTTTTAGTTTTCGAGGTTTCAGGTTTGCCGCTTTGCAAAATTCTCGATACTCTTGTTGTCGGGCGTTAGACGAAGAAATAAAAGAAATTGCACCCCTGATTGCATCAATATGTGGAGAAACAAATTGCATGCCATCTTTAACAATCAAATTTAAAATATGGCAAACACACCGCATATGAAAAAGGGATGAATGACTACTATCGAATTGAAAATATTTTCTAAATTGATTAACACAAACATCATTAGCGGAAGCATTATCTAAGGTAATACTGAAAATTCGATCTCTTATGTTGTATTCTTGTAAAATACCAACAATGTATCGATAAATTGTGATACCACTATGAGGGTATTCACAACTCCGAAAACCTAAAATTCGTTTATTAAGTTGCCAATTCGCATCAATGAAATGCGAAGTGACAACAATATAACCGAGTGCATTGGGTGCACTCCACAAATCAGAAGTAATACATATAGACATCGTGAGCGCATGCGAAAATAAAAGAAGTAAATCATTTTTCATTTTTTCATACAATTTTATTATGTCGCCTCGCAATGTACTGCGAGGAATTCGCTTAAAACTTGGATTAATGAATTGTTGTATAAATTCTACGGTTCCCTCGTGATCAAAGATTGAGAGAGGTAACTCTCGCTGTGCCACAAATTTTGCAGCACCTTCTCGCATTCTATCATGCGAATAAACAAAATTTCCGGTTCCAAGAGCGTTTAATTGAGATTGCATACAATCTTTCATATGCAGTTGCTCGTGATTTTTTTTGTAATGCCGATTCATTGTGCTAGTTGTTGATTCATAAGCATAATGTTTGGCACAATATTTACATTGTGCCCTATTTTCTATTGTCGTTCCTATTTTCACTTCTATTATTTGAAAATGTTTCCATATTTCCGACGTTTTCGATTTCTTTACTCGAGGGCCAGAGGTGGATGCTTGTGCAGATGTGTGTGTTAATCCGACAGAAAAAGCCGGCTTCATAGGTGCAACTTCTTGCACCTCGTCGTCGGAAGACGGAAACGTTTCAAATTCTACGTATTTCGGCGGTGAATCCATAATAAATAATGACTATTTTGAACAAAAAATCTACTTAATACCGTTCACCGATTTGTTGCAGCTTGTTAATTGCAGTAGAACGATGCTTGAAGGCTATAGAGTGATTTGCACAAGAGAGTTTACGTAAAACATTTATCAGCTAACCTCTACAATTTATAGAATTCACGCATAACAGCTACATGCGGTCGACCTTCAGTTTTAAAACGGTCGACCTTACGTTACCGTTGCATATGGAAGTTATAGCCGTTACATTATAACGGTCGCCCCTCTTTATAAAAACGGTCGACCTTTATACAACTACCGGTCGACCCTATTTTATACGCGGTCGACCCTTTCACAACAATCATGCGTATTGCGGTCGACATTTAATTAGCGGTCGACACTTAAAAACGTTCTGGAACGTATAGCGGTCGACACCTTATTTTGCGGTCGGCCATCCAAATTTACATATGCATTAAGTGTCGACCGCGTGTATACTAAGTGTCGACCGCACTACAAGTGGTCCGAGCCAACCGAGCCAGCTCTCGAGCTGGCTTTCGAGCCGGATCGGTTGGCTCGGTATTTCCGAGCCCACGAGCCAACTCGAGCGAGCTACACTCTCGGGCTCGGCTCGAGCCAGGCTCGAGCTGCTACAGTACCGAGCCAAACGAGCGAGCCGTTTGCCAGCTCTAATACCTTGTATGTTTGGATATAACATTTTAAGTGTATTTATTTTTTTAAAAAACGTTGCAATTATTATTCTTTTATGTACCATCTTAAAAAAAACTAATGACACATAAAATAGCAATAGAGGCACATAACGTGATCACTTATAAAAGTTATATTAATGCTTTAATCGAAAAGTTAGGGTAACTCTCAATCTCTATGAACGAAACACTGTTTCTCAGCCTCGATCCCCTGTTCATTTTGATCACTCTCATGTTGGCAACTTACAATGCATTTTGTCTTTTGAAATTACGTCTATTTCAAAGTAGTGTGTTCCGATATTTATTCATCAGGGCTATCCGTCAATAGAAGCAAATGTTCACAATCAAAGTTGATTTCTAAATCCTTCATAATTACTATTTTATGGCAAAAGTCTATGTATAAAAGTTGACATTGAAGGTATCCTAAGATTATTTTCTTAAAGGAAATTACATCAGTGCTAGATAAATATTAAGCTTTAGAAGTCATTCTCTACGGAGAGAAAGCGATGGTCCCTCTTTATTGACAAGGCTGGAGAAATTTATTATTTTTGTATTTTAATCTAAAGAAAATCAGATAAATAATGTTGCAAAGTCTAATAGTTTGTATGAGAGCCATAAAAAGGCACTTGCCTTGCCTTTTTTATTTATTAAAGTTTAATATTTTTTAATATATTGAACGTTATATTTGATGTGTGCGATTTGAAAGAAATAATATAAATCATTTGAAATTTTGATTTATAGCATTACACAAGGAAGAACATCAATAATGTTGTCTGAATTTGATGAAAAATGTTGGATTTCTCCTGGGTCTCTTAGTTTTTTGAGGTAGAGCTTATCTCACTTCAATAATAAAGAAATAATAACATTTTGTTTATTTTTTTAACATATTTTTTATTATGCACGCTAATATATTGAGTTATGATTGAGACGATAATTATTTTAATTATAATACATTTAATATATTTTAACTAGATCAATAACAATTTGATACAAAAATATATCACAACAAGATAAACTCAACATTAATCATTAAAAAATGCCGAAACTACAAGTAATTTAGGTGTTAGAAACTGCACGTAATTTTCTCATGATCAAATACTACATGTTTTATATAAATACATTTTCTAGAAATGTAAGAGGGATCCTTGAGTCCAACTTTAACCCTCATAAAGCTTACGGGACACAATCGCCTGCCAGACAATATCGTGTCAATGTAGTCTTGGATGATTATGCATTCTCGGGGTCCACCAGCTTGCGCGTATAATATACATTCTGGTGATTACTAAGGCTTCCCACCTCCAATTCGACAGAAGTGAAGCATAAGCCCAATACCTAAGCCCAACACCTAAGCCCAATACCTAAGCCCAGTACCTAAGCCCAATAGTTGTGACGAGTCAACTAAATTGTACTTCAATGCCCTTTTTTCACGTCGCTGCAGCCTTCTTTCAAGCCTCCACTCAAATCCCTCGCAGACCCTTGCCATGAAAAATGTTCTGTTCTCGTTTGGCCAGTCCGCTGTCTAAGTCTTCAGACGCCATTTTTCTTCTCTTTTGCTGTCTTCATTGACTAAAGTTCTTACCCTCCTCTTAACTTCTTCCATAAGAAGCTGAGTTTGTTTTGTATTTTGCGACTACACTACATGGTATATGGATGAAAAGCTTAGAATTGTAAATTCAATTGTCAAGCCTTTGATATATATTTTAATACTGGAGACATTTGAGTATTGGTTTCTTTTATATTGGACCAAGATAATAATGACTATAATTTTAATGCTCTTTACTTATGAATTTTAGAAAGCCTGGACCCAAGCTCGTTAGTGTTATAAAATTAGGTTAACCTTAGTTCTAATGATAGCATTCATAGTTCTTAGAGAATTCTCCTAAATTCTCTAAATAATATTGATGAGAAACTCTTGCAATTTTGATTTTAGAGCTTACGGAAAAACGAGTGAGAGATATTTAAAGATAAACATGTTCTTCCTTCCTATTTAATTCTTCATGATATTCTAATTTTGGAGATTATGATGAGTTTTAGAAAACATTAATAAGAATATATTTAGATTTGTTTTCTTAAGTTTGAGCTTCTAAAAAAATTTAGTAGACATCCACATGATTAATTGGACGTTTGAATTGCACTGATCTTCCATTGGACGAAAACGTTATGATTGTTTGAATATCTATCAAATTAGGGTTAAATGATGTCAAATTGAACGATTTTTAGAAATTATTAAATATAGGATAGTTAGCAACTATATTTTTATTTTATAGCCTTCTACAAAGTGAGGTTATACTTCTTGTTTGAATCGAGTCTATATGAATTACTTGATGAATTGTATAACATGAACTGTTTATTTTTAATATGTTAATATTAGGATAATATGTCAAATATAGTATTGTCCTGCATATTTTAATGATGCGAATGTTTAATGATTGAAAATATGCATGTTCATCCATTCACGTTTTCAAAGAAACGGACAAAAATATTTTCCATGCATATGTTTTCATGAAATTGAAGAAACATCAAGTTGTTGTAGGTGGAGATCAAAATGGGTCCGCCCGAGAGAGACCAATGATCCCTTTTTCTCTCTAGTGTTGCCCCAACAACTAGGAGAGTCTAAGGTTTTAATGTAATGAAAGTAAGAACGAAGAGAAAAAAGGAAGAATTAAATACTATATGAATGAAAGAAATAATAAAGGAGTTGTAAGTTGAGTTACCAAACATGTCTTTCTCGGAGGTGCTAACCTTTCTTGAAGGCGTGGAGTATCTCAAAGCTCTTCGAAATGTGCAAGTAGCTAGAGAGATATTGTCAATTTTCTTAAGTTCTCTCAACTACAATGTAAACGAGTAGTCAGGATTTCAAACGGGTCATTTTCAAAAGTGCAAAATCTCTCCGAAGGTGTGAAGTATCTCGATGCTCTCCCGAAGATGCAAGTGGTTAGAGAGGCATTTTTTACCTCCTTAAGATCTCAAACCAGAACGTAAAAGATATGAAAAACATAACTAAAAAAGTTCTTAAACGAATATAATATTTTTACGAAAAGCATGACATGTTATATTTGTTTAATTTTTGTTGATGTTGCTTACTGAGCGTTAGACTCATATATAAAATTTTATAATGTAAGTATATGATCAATGAAAAAATAAAGAATAACAGAGCATGTCCATGTGGAGAATCGAAGTGGATGTGCAAAAAGTAACTGCTTGAATACTATAATGAAGTGGTTGTAAAAAAAAATATCGACATAAAATATTTATACATAAGAGAACTTGTTAAGCTTAATTACTAGTCATTGAGCACATTTGCAGTGAATTGATGTTATTTGAGCCTTTTGTTAGCTTAATGAGTGTCAATAAGCTTTATTATTTTTATAATAAATTTAATTGATGTGATTTTAATTGGAAATACACTCTAATAAAAGTATTCATTATTTCTAACATTTTTTTAATTGTGTGATAGTTAGATTAGTGAAACTGGACATTTGAAGAGAAACATGTCAAGTAAGAGTCGACCTTTTTGAAGTAAGGGTCGACCGAAAGCTTTAAAGGAAAATCAAGATTTTCATCCTCTAAAGAAGGATCGACCGAAACTCTGTTTTGGTCGCCCAAAAATCTAAAGGGTCAACCGATAAAGAAATGGGTCGACTAGAAAGTAAGTCTCATACGAGAATTGAAGAAAGTATCAGCTACTAGAAGTGTCAACAGAAACTAGAGGGTTGATCGAATCTAGAAAGATCAACCAAAATATGAAAAGGTCGACTTAAACTCCAATTATCAGATTCTTGTTTCACAATGACTAGTTGAAGGAGTCTACTGAAACAACAAATGGTCGACTGAAAACCTCCATGAATCCAAAATAATAAATAGAAGAAGAGAAACTCAATAAAGTAAGAATTAAGTTTGAGAAAAATAATGCATAAGAGTTGTCAATTTTTTTACTCACACATGGTATACATTCATTTTTAAGGGTGATTTTTTTTTTTTGTTCAAATTGTAAAATTGTAACCCAGTTATTCCGAGCGTTCTTTTTTTTAGCAAAATATTGAGAAATGATGACACCCTTTAAAAAAAGAGTCAAGAGAAATAAAAGTGAAGTCTTTCATAAAAAAACCATCGTAAATGTTTTATTGACTTTCAAAAGTCAATCACATTTCTTCGAGTTTGAAAAGTAAATGAATATTCAAGGTGCAACTTTCTAGCACGGATGTATGCAAAGGTTAGCCGAACTACGTTAGCAAATCGGTAGCACGGACGTATGCAAAAGTTAGCCGAATTATGTTAACAAATCAGTTGTGTTTCTCCAACTGTTTTCTTTATGTTTATAGCAAAGATCATTTAGACAAATAGAATTAGAAAATCACAAAAAAAATCTAGACAACCTAAATCACCTCTCATGTTTGAAATCGATCCTACACCTTTGACGATAGTCATGTCACCGTTAATATTTAAAAATCATGTATATAATATAGGGTTTGGATCTTGCACATAATTTCATAGTAAGAAAGAGAATTTAATGAAACTCTATGATATTTTTCATAATTATTTCAATAATATATGCATATTAAATTTGAGAAACATCAATAAAGTTTAAACGTAGAATAAACATCATATTTATTCATGTGTGGTATTTACTTAAAAAATAATCAATGAAAAACACAAACGAGGTGAGACAATGTTAGCAACTTTACAATTCATTATATCTTTTGAATTATGTATTGCCAAATAGTGTGGTCTGATTTTTAAGAGTCACCAATAAAGACAAGCGACCAACATTAACAATGACTGCCAATTCAAAACTCTGAATAAATACTATTTGATGCACATTAATTTATATATAGAAGTTGATGTTGAATGCCTCATAAGCCTATTTTCTTATAGAGAAATTATAAAATCATTAAAGAAATATTAAGGTCCATAAGCCTATTTTCGTAATCTTATTTTCATAATAATTTAGATATGTGATAGAAATTACAAGTCATTTGATGATATATACTTAAGAAAATTGATAAATTTTAAAAAAATTAAAAAGATATTATTTGTGCTGAGTTGACAAGCAAATGGTAAATCATCCTCATGCAGACCTCCGTTGAGATTTTTTTAATCATTTTTAAAGTTCAAAATTTTATTGATCATTTCTCTAAAGTTTAGAGATTTTTTAAATCTTTTTCCCCCAAAAATATTACACACCATATCAAAATAAATAAGGAGGACTAGGTGACTAATAAGTCAATCTTCTTATAATTAATTACAATGATAATTTTCACAATTTTCAACAACAATTGTTGAAATCAATAACTCTCTCAATTTTCAACAATTTTAGACATTTGTGCGCACGTGTTTTAGGGCCATTTCATCATCTAAAAGTATAAGATGTTAGCTTTAAAAGTGTGTTTAAAGCAATCAATTATTTTTTTATGATAACTATGCAAGATGAGCGTGAAAGATAAAATAAACTTTTTATAATGCTTAAATTAGACTTAATCATTCATAAGAAATACCCTCTTTGAAGGGTACAATTAAAGTCTAATAATTTGTTTAAGTGCTGCAGAAATTTCATATATATATGCAGTTTGTGTCGACTCCTAGCTTGTTTGTGTCGACCCTTAGATTAGTTTGTGTCGACTCATAGTGTTTGTGTCGACCCTTGTACAATCCAGGAGCTTAACTTTCATTATTTGTGTCGACCTCTAGTTTTGTGTGTCGACCCTTAGAAAATCCAGAAGCTACCTCTAGTGTTGATTGTGTCGACCCCTAAAGTGTTTGTGTCGACCCCTGTTCAGTCTTTCTGATTTTGTCGACCCTCTCATAAATCTTATGTCGACCCAAAAGGCAGTTCAGCCTTCAGCGTGCAATTGTGTCGACCCATTTAATAAGGTTGTGTCCCCCAGACTTTCTAAGAGAAAGATTCTTCAAGGTTATGTCGACCCATCCAAACATTGTATCGACCCCAACAATTTCCAGAGACGAATCCTTTAGTGTTTGTGTCGACCCCAGCTTTTCCAGAGAATGATTCTTCAAGGTTGTGTCGACCGCACAAACATTGTGTCGACCCCAACATTTTCCAGAGAAGACTTTGTGTCGACCCCAACAACAATTGTGTCGACCCAATTCAGCAGATCAGCACCAACGGTCAGAATATTCTCAACGGCTATATTCTTGATGTGACTACCGGCTAGTCCTTGTGTCGACCCCAACAGGATTTGTGTGGACCCAACTGGATAGATTTGCAGCAATTTATAAATAGATGAAGCGATCTCATTTTAAGGAGACGATTTTCACGAGAGAAAAACTACGCCGAAGTGCTGCCAAATCTATTCTCGAAGTTTTACTCTCTCAAATCTTTCTACTCAAACTTGTATATCTTTCTTGAGATTGAGTGAGTCGGTTTTTAATAACCGTACAAATTGTTATAGTTCTCTTTGAGCGATTATTGTAAAATGGGTGACGCTCCTTCAAGAAAAGAGTCAAAAAGGTTTGGTTGACACTCGTAAGTAAATCGGAGTGAAGCTCAAGGTTTGAGCGAGAAAGATCTTCAAGGAGGTACCTTGAAGCGCGAACGTAGGCAAGGTTGGCCGAACCGCGTTACTAATCCAGTGTCACTCTCTTACTCTAAACTCTTATTTATCTGTTTAAGTATTCCGCACTAGAGTTTAGAAATAACTAAACAATTCGCACGAACTTGACTTAGTAAACGAAAAAGTTTAGTTAACCTAATTCACAACATTTTAAGAGAAGACTTTGTGTCGACCCCAACAACAATTGTGTCGACCCAATTCAGCAGATCAACACCAACGGTCAGAATATTCTCAACGGCTATATTCTTGATGTGTCTACCGGCTAGTGCTTGTGTCGACCCCAACAGGATTTGTGTCGACCCAACTGGACAGATTTGCAGCAATCTATAAATAGATGAAGCGATCTCATTTTAAGGAGACGATTTTCACGAGAGAAAAACTACGCCGAAGTGCTGCCAAATCTATTCTCGAAGTTTTACTCTCTCAAATCTTTCTACTCAAACTTGTATATCTTTCTTGAGATTGAGTGAGTCGGTTTTTAATAACCGTACAAATTGTTATAGTTCTCTTTGAGCGATTATTGTAAAATGGGTGACGCTCCTTCAAGAAAAGAGTCAAAAAGGTTTGGTTGACACCCGTAAGTAAATCGGAGTGAAGCTCAAGGTTTGAGCGAGAAAGATCTTCAAGGAGGTACCTTGAAGCGCGAACGTAGGCAAGGTTGGCCGAACCGCGTTACTAATCCAGTGTCACTCTCTTACTCTAAACTCTTATTTATCTGTTTAAGTATTCCGCACTAGAGTTTAGAAATAACTAAACAATTCGCACGAACTTGACTTAGTAAACGAAAAAGTTTAGTTAACCTAATTCACAACATTTTAAGAGAAGACTTTGTGTCGACCCCAACAACAATTGTGTCGACCCAATTCAGCAGATCAACACCAACGGTCAGAATATTCTCAACGGCTATATTCTTGATGTGTCTACCGGCTAGTGCTTGTGTCGACCCCAACAGGATTTGTGTCGACCCAACTGGACAGATTTGCAGCAATCTATAAATAGATGAAGCGATCTCATTTTAAGGAGACGATTTTCACGAGAGAAAAACTACGCCGAAGTGCTGCCAAATCTATTCTCGAACTTTTACTCTCTCAAATCCTTCTACTCAAACTTGTATATCTTTCTTGAGATTGAGTGAGTCGGTTTTTAATAATCGTGCAAATTGTTATAGTTCTCGTTGAGCGATTATTGTAAAAGGGGTGACACCCGTAAGTAAATCGGAGTGAAGCTCAAGGTTTGAGCGAGAAAGATCTTCAAGGGAGTACCTTGAAGCGCGGACGTAGGCAATGTTGGCTGAACCGCGTTACCAATCTAGTGTCACTCTCTTACTCTAAACTCTTATTTATCTGTTTAAGTATTCTGCACTAGAGTTTAGAAATAACTAAACAATTCGCCTGAACTTGACTTAGTAAACGAAAAAGTTTAGTTAACCTAATTCACTCACCCCCCCTACTTAGGTTAATCTCGATCCTACATAAGAGATCTCTTTTATGCCGGCATTTATAAGACTAGATCAGAACCGACATATTTGGTTTAACCCTTGGTCGGCCTCCCAGTTGGGGGTCGACCCCATTTGAGAACAATGGACCACGCGCCCCCACCCTCTAGATTTTTGACTTTAAAACCCCTACCAAAGCACCATCAGTCATCAAGTAGAAAATCTAATTCGAATAATTAGTATTTTTGCAATATGAATGAAAGTTTAAGTAATTGGGACAAATGTGCTCCATCACAATAATAGTCAAAGCAAATATGAATTGAGGATCTGAGCTGATATATAATGAAGTCCTACTGGTTGTAGAAGAACAAATGAAGAACGATATGCGAGCGTATAGTGATGAAAATGTTGTTGAAGCACAATCTTTATCAAACGAAATTAGATCAATTGTGATGAGAACACCGCCCAACTCAAACGAGGACGAAGGTCTCGAATATACAATCTCGTCACGATTGCTCGCTGTAGAGAGCGAGTTTTATGCCGCAAAAGGATACAACAATACAAAAGTTCCTAAACAAGAAAATGTTGACTATGTTATAAAAAATAATTACCGTCTTAGATTAAAAAAATGAATATCGACTAACAACAATATGTGATGATAATTATTCGTGGCGACTTCACGCGTCAATGATGAATGATGAATCTACCAGCTAAATAAAAATTTTTATTGATTGGCATACATGGGCTCGACAAGTAAAAAATCGGCTTGTCCTTAACTATTTATATATTTTTATTATGAACTTATAAAAAGAGACACTAAAAATATAATATTAGAAATTAATTTTCAAAAATTAATACCAATTCAAATCAATATAAAACCAATTTTCAAAAAAATATCATCAATTGATTGAAGCATCAAAAGAGAATTAAAAGTTATCAATTACATTTTTTTTTATCATTTCCTGCCTATATCTCTGTCATTCACCATCAAAGTCTTTTTACATGTGATTTGATGAGCTCTTTATATTCCTAAAAATAGAAAATACTTATTTATTATATTTATTATATTAATTTTTTTTTAAATATAAGTATGTATTTTAATATAATAAAAGAGAAAAGATATTGATTTTAACTAGGTATGAAACGGTGTACTGAAAAAACATTGCTAAATTAATTTAGAAAAGTACTAAATAAATTAAATTTATAAGAAAATTCGAGAAGGTAGAAAGAGGAAGAAGAAGCAGCAACTTAGTCCCCTCCCTCTCTCCATCAACCATCTACAGGCGCCTGCTCACCGGCTTAACCCTTGCCCGTGGCGTTGATTCTTTTCTTGCATCTTCTGTTCATCCAACTCGTCCTCTGAGGTAGATCAAACTGATAGTTCGGGGTTATATATCAGATTCTCTCTTTCCTAGCTACGCTTCAGATCCCTTTCTCTTTGCCTCCACTGTTTCGATCCTCTTTTTGTTTTCCGTTTCTTTTTTAGGTTTCGATCCCGATGTTTGATGACAAACGTCGCGATCGTTCATTTTGGGAACTGCAAAAGTGGATTTGTTTCTTTGGATTGGTTGATAACATTTTGCAGAGTCATTCATGCTGTTGCCTCCCTTCCATATATATATACTTTAATTTTTCTTCTTTGTTTGGTCTACTGGCTTTTGCCTCACCGTCTCTGTATGTTGCTTCTTTGATTGAATGAATTCTTAATTGGAGGGGCTCATTGGAACACGTTGTTTGTATGCTACTCAAATCAGGAACTGGAAGCAAACGAAATGGCCAAGGACAAAGGCATTGAGGAGGCAGGAAAGAAGGACTCTGCTGATGTTGTCAGTGATCATACCACGACTTCTGGGACTAAAAAGAAGAAGAGTCGGGGAATATTCTCTAAAATCTGGAATGGAATTTTCAGAGTACGAGGGGATGACTTTGAGAAGAGGCTTCAAAATATCTCTAAAGAAGAAAGTGTTGTTTTGAGTAGGCTAAAGAGAAGATCCCAAACTTGGCGGCATATTAGCCGGAATATTATTCTATTTTCTGTAGTTTTTGAGGTACTTTTTTCCTCATGAATTGTTCGCTATCTCTTGCAACCAGAGTTGGATGTTTTCATTCCTAAAATATGTTTTTATCTTATTGACAAGTGGAAGGGATTGAAGCTTCTAAAACCTTATCGCAATACCATCCTTTTTGTGATAATTGATAAATACATGTGAGATTACTTCTGTCTAAGCTCATTGGGGGCATGGAGGGTCATTTAGTAAGGTTACAGCAAGATTTAATTTGGCTTAATATGGTTTCCTTATGAGAGGTTGATATAAATTTTAGTATGCTTGCTTTTACTTCCCTGCTTTGGATGCCGTGATGATATTTTTTTTGTCTTTTTTGCCCATGATGGGTTACCGCCAAATTTCATATGAATAAGGTTGCCCAAATTGTAGAGTCTTCAGATTTGACTTCTGGGAGATGTTGTGAAAATTGTTACTTGATTTGAACCTTATGTTGCTTCTAAATGTAGATGATGTTGTTTTTCATTTTTAAATAGTTTTAATTACTCTTCAAAGACTGAACATTGTAATTATATCATGTTTTTCTTTTTCTTTTTTTCATTGTGCCCTGTCCTATTTTATTCTAGTGGTACAGAAAATAATTTTCAATCGTCGTTTGGTTTCCATGTCAAAGTTGTATATATACTCAACATTGTGATAGCCTCCTAATTAGGCTTACTTATGCGAGGAGGAACCAAAACAAGGTGATAGAAATATCATAAAAAGAAAAGAGAGGCAGTGAGGGCTTCCTGGGAAAATTATATTTATAGAGTAGTTTATTGCTTTAAAGACATAGGAGATGTGAAATATTAGTCAGGTGGCATAACCTTTCTTATAACCTTAAATTCTGATAGTTTACCTCCTTCCTAGGAATCTCGATTGAGCCTTCGCTTCGGTTACTTATAATTCTCGTTGAATGTAGGTTGGAGGCTATCGTTGAAAAATAAAAGTCATAGCCTTCTAGGCCCTTTTATGGTATCAAACAACTGACAAAACTTTCAATTACAGGAATTTTCTGTTGCGTGGTATTTGAGTAATATTTCACAGGAAACTGCGGAGTTCATTTTGTGCACCCTTTTGATGAATTACTAGCTTTCTCTGATAAAAATTACATCATACATAGCTGCTCCTTCTCTTTGTTTGAATGATATTTTAATCTACAGTTCAACTTTCAGATTATTGCAGTTGGTTATGCTATCATGACGACTAGAACTGTGGATCTGAACTGGAAGATGAGAGCCTTTCGAGTTTTGCCAATGTTTCTTTTGCCTGGCTTATCAACTATTATTTATTCATCAATTATGAGTTTTACAAAGATGCGTAAGTTTTTTAAATTCTGCATATTCCCATTGGTGCATCTGTTTATATCAAGTCAGCTGCATTTTTTGCTATTGGTACCATTTATTGCTTTTCATTTCATTTTTCTTCATCTATATTTGATTGTCTTCCCAAATCTGTATTAGTTTTTATTATTGCTGAAGCAGCCCACTCACACGTCAAAATATTACAAATAACTCATCAATGTGTTTTTCATGGTTATTAATAGTGTAGAAGATTAGTTAATTGGTTGAATAGAAGGGAGCCCTTAATGCTTATCTTATAACTCCTTGAGTTTAATTTCTAGTGGTGAAAGTTTTGGTTTTAAAGATGTGTTTTTTCAAAGTCCTAGGTTTGGATCTCACATACTGCAAAATCATTAGCCGTGTGTCTCCTGCTAGTATCATGATTTACCCTGATTCAGAAATAAAAAATTTGTAAAAGCTATAGGACACGAATCTTGTGGGAATTAAATTAGGTGTGGGGGACATGGTCATTTAATTGTATTTTTCTGTACAAAGCTCCCAGAATGAAAATGGATGTCTCCGCCAGCCATATGTAGCCACTTGATGTAATCTAAGCTACTAAGGTTTCCCTTTCCTAATTTTTTTTGGTTCTGCTGTATATATTTTTTCTATATTTATTT
This sequence comes from Begonia fuchsioides, assembly GCA_003255005.1. Classification (NCBI taxonomy): domain Eukaryota; kingdom Viridiplantae; phylum Streptophyta; class Magnoliopsida; order Cucurbitales; family Begoniaceae; genus Begonia; species Begonia fuchsioides. The sequence goes on from QAOC01018296.1 coordinate 41,204, forward strand.
TAGTTTAATGTATTTGTTTTGTATGTTATTGTCTATTATTACATGGGGGAATATTTGTTTTGAATTCCTGTTCCTTATTTTTGTATTTGAGTGTCCAACCACCAATCTATTAATTTGAGAGTTTTATCTCTGGATCACGTAATCATAGATTGAGAGAAAACCTTTCACTCTTAAAAAATTTTCACTCTCATTTTCTGGTATTTTTTTGGGGGCGATGTACACTTCCCCTATCCTTCTTTATTGTCTTATCATTTAAATTATAAAAATTAAACGTCTACCAAGTAGAACTTAGATTTCCTACTGTAATTTTATTGTCTTTCTTTTTAAACTTTTAATTGTACGTGGAGTTGTGTTAATAGATTCATCTGTTATTTGACTTATAGGAGATCGGAAAGATCAGAAAACTCTCGAAAGGCTTAGATCTGAAAGGCAAGCAAAAATAGATGAGCTTAAAGAGAGGACAAATTATTACATCACTCAACAACTTATTCAGGTGAAGCTTGACACCAAATAATAATGACTTCCTTGAAGCATATTTCTTTGATGTCCACTTACCTGTCTGGCATTCAAACGTATGGGCTATGATTTAAGCCTGAAACTGTTGCTAATAATTTGAAAAAAATAATGTCAGCCAAATAGAAACAATTATTCATTTCTGATCTTTTCTTTTTCATTCTTAATGCTTTTGAATTGCCTTTGGAATTCTTTTGCTCACACGTGATTGAGAAATGTAGAACAACTTTCTCCTTTTCTTTTTGTGATCGACTACTTGATAATAATGTTGATTTGTGAGAATTGAATAGGCTGATTTAGTATATCACAAGGAGTGTTTTTTAATGGGCTAATTTTAAGAAGAAATAGTCACAAGTTGCTTTGGTGCGGTGGAGCTGTAGTGGTTATCCAAAGAATTTGACATTAAGGAAGCAGATTTTCCTTATATTGTTTAGGATTTGGAAAACAGAGAGAATTTATTTCAATAGTCAAATTATATATTCCAGCTCAATTGAAAAATATGAAAATGAATGGAGTTGGTTAATAAAGACCATATAACATAAAAAATAAAAACTTATTCTGGTTTTTTTCAAATGGTTATTAGGTCACATCTAAAATATTTTTCATGTGCAGAAATATGATTCTGACCCAGCGGCGAAGGCAGCTGCCGCCTCTGTGTTAGCCTCTAAGTTGGGTGCAGATTCAGGCTTGAAGGTGTTCCTTGAGAACGAATCAAAGCTTAATGTTGCATCAGGAAAGAGCAATGATGTTGAAATTATGCAATCTGGCAGCCTGAGAAATAGAAAACAGAGTCACACACAACCTAACAGCTTGGGAGGCAGTCCGTCACTTCCTTCCCATGAGGAGACACCTGTTTCTGCTGTGTCAGATAGTCACCATAGTTCTGAGCTCAGTCAGCTCGTAGTCAATCATCACAATCCTCAGGTACTAGTTGCCAAAGATGGGGGATGGGTTGCAAAGATAGCGGCACTACTTGTGGGTGAGGATCCAATGCAGTCCTATGCACTCATTTGCGGAAATTGTCACATGCATAATGGTAAGGAGTTGAGACTCATCGTATGATCATTTCACAGTTTTCCATGGCTCCTAATTTTCTGTCTCGGGTGTTTGTACATTGTTTTTGCTTTTGTAGGGCTTGCTAGGAGGGAAGATTTTCCTTACGTTACATACTACTGCCCTCATTGCCACGCCCTTAACAGGCCTCCAAAACAATCAGATGAGCAAATTTCTGGTTCCACTATCTCGAGTCCGGGCACTGACAAATCCAGGGCCAGTGGTGATGTGGCAAATGATGCCAATCTTTCTCCAGGTGAGATTGTTCTCTCTTCCAATCAGCCCACAGCATCAAAGGCTGAGGCCGTGTCCGAAGCGATCGTCGCTTCAGTTTTAGCCGATCAGTAGACAGATTTGTTTGGGGCCCACTGATAAGTTGGGTGATATAGTTTCACTTTCATTTGTTCTTTTTTTGCGGAACTCTGTTCGTGCCTTGAGCGTGTAACTGGACAGCTGTTCAGGGTGCTTAGATTTCCGATGTGTTATTTACAGACCAAGGGCCTGCCAGACTGCCAGTTGGCGAGTTGTAGACTAAAAGGCATGTTTATAATAGGCATGGAGTTTATCATTTTTGTTTCCATGACGTGAATTAGGTTCATGCAGATGCACACATTTGTAACGTCTTTTAAAAAGCATTTAAGGAAAAAACATGCAACTAAATTTACTTAAAACACATTTATAACATGATAAGTCCAGTAAACTTTTTAAATGTTATATATATACTAAGTTAAAAATTTCTCATTCTAACCATTATTTACAATTCTTCAAAATCTTTGCTCACAGGTCAAATTTCCTTCAAACAGTAACAATCATCCTCATAAACAAAGCAATTTATCTCGTACACCTCTCAGTGCACGTCTTCCTCTCCTACATTATAAAACTCATTTATGAGCATAAGACTCAGCAAGTAATATGCATGAACATGTGCAAATATGCTTAAGTGAAACTTTTCTTGTCTTTCTTTTTTTAATTTCTATATTTTCTCATCATTGGAGCTTCCTGACAAGGAACGAGAGACCATAAACTTGAGTTCACCTAAAAAGACAACCAACTCAAACCTTTTTCAATGATATTTAGGTAACTTTCTCTTTCTTTCTTTTATTTTTTTCTTTCGTTGATTATTCGAGCTCAACCTCAAACAACCATTTGAATATTATGTTTCATATGAAATCTTATGCATGTAAATAGTTCGTAACTTTCTAGAACATGCTCAGTATGAACGTGTCAAACAATTAAGTAATATTCATAATATTAAAGTAACAATCCATCATATCACTACATTTTAAACTACATTTTAAACGTGCATCTCATCTTGACATCTAAAGCATAAAACAACATACTAAAACAAAGTTCTATTATTCTATGATGTAGACACAATTAATGGCAAAACACACACAATACTACTTACTTTGTTTATCCTTATTAAGTCTGGCTAGTAGTAGGTACAATTGTGAATCATCTTCACATCAATTACCTAAGATCATCCACAATTTTTAGAATCAATGTCATGTTTTGGGGTAACTTCAAAATATCATAACTTTTTCTGTACATCATAAAATGCTATGATTCCAAAGCTCATGTCACTCAAGATGTCTAATTTAACTTGCTTAGAGATCTAGGACATTAAATTAGTCTAACATTGACTTCAACCACGAAATTTGAAATTGTATAGAATTGACAGTTTTGTGACAACTTTAATGAAATCTGCACAACCTCTACCAATTCAAAATTTCTATCATTCATAAACATATATGTAATATTCCAACATGAATAATTAACCAATAAACAAAATCATGGAGCAAAACTTGATACACATAACCAACTTATAAAGTCATTGATAATCTCATAATTCTCATTTATCCTTAATATAATCACATGAATAACCATAATTACTCCAAACCACGAAATATAAGATCATACTTCTTGATTCTTAGCTCAATAGATTCCTTTTGATGAAAAAAATACTTCTCCTAAAAAAATTGGAAACCAATTTCAACTCCTTCCCTTTCAATTATCATCTTCTCTCTCTAAACTATTTTCTCTCAATTTCTCTTTATCTATCACTTATTCTCTCTTCAGCACGAAAATAATTGATCATCAGTCACTCTCCAATATTTCTAGATGGTTCATATTGTGAAATTACCATTTTACCAAATTTATCTATTTAATTTTACTATTTTACCATTACATGTTCTATTAATTGCTAAAATTCCTTTATTATCAGCATTTAAATCATACTTAGCTTAATCAATTAATTCACATTAGCTCTAAACTAATTCTCCAAATTAACTTAATTAATCACGATTAATAAACCTTAGTAACCACATAATTTTTACTATTGCTTTAATCATGATTAGACTATACCCTTATAGTGACATGTGTCATATTTAAATTCGTTTTTTTTTTCTACTTCTATTTAAGCATTAAGCATTATCACTTCAAACAAATTTCTAATTGCATCATTTAATATCGTAAAAACACTTAACTTGTACACTGATATTACAAATCTGCCGTGAAAACATGGATGAAATCCAATTTAAAGTCAAGTCAGTCTTCTATGGCTTCATCTAATTGTCTTGTAGACAGTTTCTCACCCTCACCAGGAAATTAGATCTAGATACAGTTAAGAATGTGCTTCATATCTTTACACTAAATTGTACTCTTTTTACAAATATTGTTGATTGGGCGGAAAACAAATATTATTCATTTTGGTTGTTGAAGCACCCAACCACATAAAAATGAGTATCACAACCACGATTGGAGAAACATGATAAACAAAATACATCGGTCATATCATCTATCAATCTCCATAATAGATCACAAACTCCACTATTAACCCACCACATTTGACACGGGGTATAATTTCCCAGGAAAGGGACAAACTTGTAACAGAAGATGTGCGAGATTGAGATTGAGATAGTGGGCCAGATTCAAATTTTTTACAAGATAATCATAGTCCTACCCAATAAGAACGTCCATTGCAGTTGTGGATTGGTGATGCAGAAGGCGATGTCACACACCATTCGTACCAAACCTGCACAATTCGATCAGACTTTCATTGCTTATTAGGTCCTAGTACACCCTAATGTAATAGAGGACAGGGTATTCATTTATCTACTATCCATTCCCCACCTACAGCTTATGCACTTTATCACAAGTTAGTGGACGAAAGATGATAGCGAGAGAGAAACCTACCTTCGTAGGACCGCAACAACGCCAGAAATGAAGTTCTAGAGAAGAGCCAGGTGGCAGGCATACCGGATTTCTTAGAGGGAAAAAAATTGCAAACCTGAATAAATGTAATTACAGATTAATGCCAAGTTGAAGGACGAGGAAGAGAGAGACGAGAGGCCTACAAAACACCAGGCACTAAAGGCACAATGGTGTCTTACTTTCATAAACATGAAGATCAAACAAATACTAACTAGAGAACATACCAGCTGAACATGTTTGGTGTTGCGGTTGATGGTTCAATACCAAGATGCACATCTTTGTATAATACCGCATCAAAATAGCCAGCAAATCCTAAAAGCAGCATGACATGCTCTGGCTCAGTTTTATTTAAATTAAAACGAAATTTATTAACAAGAACTTTATTGATAAGCAAGTATCATTTTCAAGTTCTAAGAAAACAAAAATTTTAGATTTCATGTTTCCAGGATACATTTCTGCGTATTAAATCACTTTTACCATGCACTAAGGTTGATCCAGTGCTGGTGGGTATTTCAAATCTCATTGCTTTGTAGCGCTGATTGCTCCCATCAACTGAGGGTTTTGGATGAGTAAATGTAAAGACCTACAAGAATCAACACAGAACACTTAGAGATGGAAACCAAATCTACTGATGCTAAAACTAAACGCAGATAATGATTGTAATAGAAGAATTTAGGAAGCGGATGTCAAAATTAAGGATTTACTAACAAGGGAAGCGCACACTTACAGGTTTAGGAGGAGCAAGCCTAGCTATATTATGTAATTTGACGACATAAGCAGTTTCAAAGTGAAGAATGTCTTTATGTGCCTTGACCTGCAAAGTTCATTAGTGGAATTCAGATGAAAAATAAGAACAATTAATTTTACCAAACAGAGATGGCTTGTACGTCGTTGTATAGCTTTGCAGCAGTCACTGGCTGGAGGAAACTCGTGTACCTAAAAGAAGCAAGTTGCAAGCAAAGTTTCCAACAATTACATTTAAAGAAATAACCCAACCATTAGATTCTAAATGATAAACTCCATCAATTTAATCCAGTAGCCTTATAATTAAGCACGTTCTAAACTGCTTCACAACTATGATTATACAATAGTATTGCGTTCTTAAACGAATTCACAACTATGATCATACAATTGTATTGCTTACACCATATATTACTCAATAAAAAACAAGCAATAAAAGAATAGTACATCAAAATATTCAACAAATTAACATGAAGAGATAAACAAACAGAATCGGAATCTAATGATATATATAAGTCTTAATAAGAATAACTTACGATGATGGAATGGATATTCCGTCTTCTTTCAAAAATCTTTGGGCTCCGTCAAGGCACTCAGGAGATAATTCATTATCACCAAATGAACCAAGCAATTCACTTACCTTAAATAAGAACAAAGATAATAAGAAGAAAGGCTTATCAAAACAAAGAAAGGGTGTCCTAGGACAAAGACATACTAAAATATCAGCCTTCTCAGGTGCATCCCATTGGCGCATATCACTGGAAACTATTGTAACTAGCTCTTCCCAACCCTCAAGTTTAACTAAGTTCTGCCAAATCAAATAAAGTAGTGTCACATTTCACAAGCATGCTGACTTATACTTAAAACGATTCAGTCAGTAAATAAAAGCATCACATCATAAGATACATTTTAGTATTGGCAAAGAAAGAAACTATTATCAAGAAATATAGAGCATATGCATATGTAGCAATAAAGATCAACACTATATTAATGTGCAAATGGTTTCAGATAAATTAAAACTGCTTTAAGAAAATGTAGAAAGACAATCCTTCAAAGTAAACTTGGAGATATGATGTCATGACCAGGAACATACAAAAAAAGAGACTAAATAAATCCTCCCTAATTCTCTATTTGCTTAGCTAAAATGCTTTTAATAAATTTTTAAAAGTTGAGGAACATGACGTTATAAGAATAACTGTGTATGGTGACCATAATGCACCTGGCATTAAAAGCAAGCACTAGAATGTGCAAGCTCTTTTAAGCTGTAAACGAGTCAAAACAATCATCATTCATGGCACAACTTAAAATTTATGACTCACATGGAGTGTGACAATTGCATTTGGATTTTTTTCCACCGCATAAATCTTTATTTTATGCCCATTTTCTTCAGCTGCCTGTGCAATACAGATTAAAAAAGTGAATGAAAAAAAAAGTTCGACTTGAAGCCAGTCAGAAATAAAATGTTCAATAGTCCAGAGATTACAAATGAAAATACCTGTAAAGACGCCCTCACAAGAGGTCCACGCCCTGCTCCGACAACCATTAACACCTGTCCACAGAAAAAGTTCACCAACTCTCATATCAAAATTAGATAGACATGAACATTATTTAGAGGAAATATAAAATGAGAAACATAAGAAAATTTTAGAAATACACGCACAGAAAGATATTTTAAAGCTTACCGTGGTTACCAAGGATGCCTTTTCCTCTGAGACCCTGTCTAGCAAAGCCTTACAAATTGCTCTTTGGTACTGTGAAAGAGGATAATAGTAACTATAAATACAAGACAAATACATAAAGAACAAAATGTTTACAGTTTCAAGAAATTACCTTAGTTTTTAAAGAAAAGTAAAAGAATTTTTTTTTATAAAAAGTCAAGCAAAAAATATTAAGAGTCTTCAACAAACTTACATGAACACGCTCACCAATTCTTTCTAGCACTGAAGTTATAAAATAAACATTAATTACCACTCTAAACTTTAGGATTAATGAACATTTCTTTGCTATTTCAGACTTTTGACTATCACTTTAGTCTTGGATGGAGAATGTTAGATTCTCCATAGAAAAGGGTGGGAAAATTTTGCCTAACCAGCGGGTCCCTAACCGACTCTACCCAATCGGGTTGGCATTGTTGGTTAAAATTAAAAAAAATAACAATAAAATAAAATGCAGGTCGGGTTAACTCTTCAGGGTTCAAATGTCTGGTCGGCTTTTTTTTTTAAACTGCAACCGACCTGACTACTTGGCCACAATCGTTGACAAAATCACCAAAATGAGCCTCAAATAACATAACTTCCGGCCAGAAAACAAGGAAATACACATGGTTGAGAGAGAGAGTAGGAGAAAGATTAGCTATCAGATGCATCGAGATTTTTGTTAAAAATTCATCAATTTTGAGTTATTCATTGTCAATAAAAACTTATGAGGCATCTGCATTAAATATCCCTACAATTCAGATGTTTGTACTAAAATATATTGGCAAAACTGCACGTTTAATAATATAAGACAATCTACCCTTTCGCTAATACAGCTAAAAAAAATTCACCAAAGTGCACACACATTGTCATAAAAAATGATACGAGAAGAATATGTGAATGCCAAGCTTAAATCAAAGTACTACCTGAAGGTATTTCATTGTATCTTTCTCAAAGGTCTCATAAGTTTGAGCTTCCAAATTGTCCATAAGGGGCTGTTTTGGGGAGGGGGGGTGGGGTTGGGGGAATACCATTGAATAAGAAAACAAACCAAGAGATGAAACAAGTTCTAAAATAGTTTCACATAAAAGATAAAGAAAGATCCAACTTACTTGCAAAGGCGACTGTAAAAAGTCTCTATAACCAACCTGGCAGAAGAAATTGATAAGGTCAAATAACGGATAACAACATAATGAACTCAAAATGGTGTTCACGTGTTAGAGAGAGAGAGAGAGACTGAAAAACAAAAATAAACTACCTCTAAACGTTCTTGCTCAGAGAGGGGATCCATCCTTTGGTAGAGAAAACCAATATAGTCAAGATATTTTCTAAGTGGATGTTGATGAACACCTAAATGGCCATCACCGAAAAGTGAAAAAGCTTACAATGAATTTAATATGTAGCTCAAAAAAAGAAATTATTTATGAACCAAATTCTTTACATAAAATCAATTTCAATCATTTATTTTTCCAATATTTTATTAAAAACTATTTTAGGAAAATACCTTCATTTGAAATCATCTTTAGATGTTTAAAAAGCAACAACATTCAGTTTCATAAGAAAAAAACAAAATGATCTTTAAACATAATCTATTTTCTGATTTTAGCAGCAATTGATTACATACCGTTCGGATTGCAATCGACAACTTTAGCATTATTTGTCAACACAACATCCGCATGTGCCCTCGAAATACTGTGCAATGGTTTTCCAGAAATGACTATCTGTAAGGAATCTTAAAACTATAATTAGCATGGGTTGTAACCTTGCTTTAGATATATGTTTGTAGGAGTACTCATGACATAAAAAATAGTATTGTTTTGCAAAATACATTCAAATAAAATTCCTCTACCTGTATTGAATGTTTAAAAAGGCCAGTAATTAGTTTTTGGTGACGCTTTGATAGACAGGGATAACCACGTGCATTAGTCAAAAATGTCTGCAAAATAAAATAAATAGAAGGCTCAAATGAGAGAATTTAATTAATCAACTTGACATTAAACCAAGTATATGTACATCAGTACTAATAATGGCTGCTTTAACAGGCTCTCCAAACCAGCGTCCAATAGAATCGGCTGAAGGCAGTGAATTCCTGAACAGAAAAGAGTTATATAATTGAGGAGAAGCGTAAATAATCAAACATGAACAAGTATATCTATCTAACAACTTACAAAATGTTAAGGGCAATTGACAACCGACTGTGATGTTCACAAAGTAGACGAAATGAGTTCCACAACTGCCACGAATCTATCTGAAGATCACAGAAATGAGTAAAAACATACTCAAAATATTGCATCTGAAAGCATTTCAGAGGAAGTTGATGGATGGAAAAGAAATATAGCATGGAGGAAGAACAATATAGAACAACGTATATTGAAAACTGGATCAAATAAGGAACTATTTACAGTAGCCAAGCTCACCATGTGATCGGAGTTTTCATCAGTAGAATCCTCATCAGACTTTGACAGTGGAATCCTCAACCACAGCTATAAAGAAAGACGTGTGAGAACGTATATAGCACTCTAAAAGTCCAAAATAAAGATAATGGCACCTGCATATTGTTCAGACTCTGCAAAATCTGGTTCACGCACCTAGCATAATTCCCACATGATTTCCCCTTGGGCACTGGCAGAAGGCATGCCTGCGGTATCCAGTGAAAATAATATTTACGATTCATGAATTTGATGACAAAATTAATAATATATTGATACTCTTACAATACTGTAAATGAATTTATCAGCACTTTCCTCTTTTTCAGATGTTAGCATCCATTGCAATATTTTTCTCAAATATCACACACCTGCAGAGATAGATGAGATGCCCAAGCAATTTCTTGCTTCAAAGTTATTTCTGAATCCATTCGTAGAACTTCATCATCAGAATCCAAGTCAATCCAAGAGCTAATTTTTCCTGCAAGAAGATAAAGTGATAAACATAAATAACACATATCAAATACATAATTATTTCAAAGTAGGAAAACTGCCATCGTATTTTTTTATGGTTTATCTTAACCTTAAGAGGCTAACTAAAACAGATAAAAATTAACTTATAATAGGAAAGTACAACACAAAGCACAAAAATGCAATTATTAATTAACCTAAAAAAGATTTTAAGGTAGAAACAAACAAACAAAAATGTAAAAGTAGAAGAGAAAGAAGAAGTAAGCGAGAAAATGGAGGTTATGTTCATGCAGTGGCCATCAAGAGATTGACAGCCTTTTCGATTGTTTCAACGTTATCTTTTCTTGCATTATCAGTCACCATGAGAGCCACCAGACTAGTTTGATGTTCTAGAAAAAAAACCTAATTGGTCATAAGGCGACCAAATACATCATTGGTCCCCGAATAGGAAAAGTTACACATCTAAAACTCAGATTATCATGCTCACTTGTGATAAAATGTTAATGAATAACAATTAGCACAATCTCTACACATAATGCAAAATACAACCGCAACAGAATTTAAATGCAACGGAAGTAGGTGTCCCGTGCATACCTACAACATGTGTACTCCATTGTGATGGTTTCAAAACCAAATCTGATCCTGCAAAGGGAGGAACATCAAAACCACCATTGCCTTTTTGCATTAGGCTTGGCCGATAACAAGGATTCATCTACATCATGATTTGTTAAACATGGAAATCTTTTAATGTGTGTAAACATATTAGTTCTAAAAAATGGAACTCAAAAGTTTAAGCAGAATAGTAAATCCAGATAAAAGTCTATCATCCATAAATTACTTGTCCTTAAACTTATTTTGATCTGTCATTTTTGGTAAAACTTCATAAATGCAAAACAAGCAAACTTTATGGAATGATGCGTAAATAACTTAACCACATGAAAATATCAGTAATGAAGAAAATAGACCATGCAAAATCAATCTAGAAGAATGTAGAAATGAAAGAAATTGTGTATATTATTGTTTGTTCAGAACATATGAAGACATATTTCATTCAATGTACTCCATGAATATCATATATATAATAATTAAATAGGCAAACAAATAAATGAGTTCAAGTACTACGGCAGTGAAAATCAAACGATAATAAATATTAGTTACAACGAAATAAAGAAGCAAAGCACAAACACACGTTTATGTAATTCAATTATTGAATTTCAATTTACTTAAAGGCTAATTATTCAGAGAAAATCACAGTTCTTCAAAAAGAATAACAAATATCTTATCATATAGACAAATAGTATTATAATTTGCAGTTTTCCATGTTATCTCCAAGTAGTGTGAGAGAGGAGACAAAGGAATTTATGTTTCATGAACGAAACGTGGAACTTAGAAGCAAGCAAGAATAGATATACCTTCTAGCAAATTTGATAAATTGATGACAATGAATTGTATCTTAAGGTTTAATTAATAGCCACATTATTAATAGACAGAGAAGATAATAAAAATAATATAAAAGATAACTCTATCTAAGAACAATTTAGAAAATAAAATTAATCTTTTCAAAACATTTCAAAAAAAAATTATATCTAAGATATCAAAACAAATAATTATGAAATGAAAACAACTAAAAAGATCTTGATCTTAATAGATATAAGGACTTATGGGCTTGCTTGTCCTACATGAGGAGTTAAGCTTGAAGGAACACAGTGCTTTTATTTAGAATTACAAGGAATGGGGATATCTCAAATAAATGATCTTTTTTTATTTATTTATGAATAGAAGATTATTTATGAATAACTTGGTTTTTCAAATTAACACAAACAATTTTGAAGTTCAATTAGGTTAATTTAATGTATAAAATATAAAGTGAACGATGGATCCCCATTTATGAACTATAAAAAAATTAATGTTATAGCAAGCAAGCTCGGAGAATATTTATTCAATGAAAATATTTTATAAGTAACCTTACTTAACAAACTAAAGTTAAGTAAATGAACTTGATAGGAAAAAGAAGACATGATTAGTTGGCTCGTGAATGAAAAGGCAAATGCATGAAATAGCTGGTTTCACATTCAATGGGAAATACGGTGTTGTCGCCAATGACCAACTAGTTTTCTCCTAAAAAACTTGTATGCACCGATATGTAGATGTAGATGTAGATGAAAGCCCTTTAAATGAAACTGATGATACATTAGCACTACAGAAGAGAAGGGACAAAACGTTGTTTTAGGTGAGCTTACTGACCATTCACACAAGAGACGGCTGTTTAAGTCGCTATGCGACCAGCTAATTGGCCGCCAGAAAATAGAAATGAATGAAAACGGTGAGAAAACTCTGGAAACACCGCTGAGAACCGAGACTAGTTTTCATAAACAAAAGTGAAAAAGAAAAACAAGTTCAACCAGTTTAAAAATAATATGATCATTTCTGCAAGGATTATAATCGAAGATAACCAACCAGAGGAGTGACGACGAAATCAAAACCACCGGATGACAAGTTGAAAGCCAAAAGTTGAGGAACATCGTCATTAAACTCCGCTTCTACGCCACAATAGCGAGAATCAGAGTCCTCCCCGATTCTTTCTCCGAGAGGCATTCTGAAAATAAAAGCACCTTCTCGGCTTCACTCTCCGGTTAGTCGCGCTTGTTAATTCCCTCAGCAGCGGCGAAACTGAACCGCCAGTGACACCCCGGGAGTTATACTTAAAACAGCCACCAGGGTTTAACGTTCATTACCGCGGATTCATCGGCGCCTGCTGGTTCTATACATTAGGGTTTATGACTCAGGGTTTAGAGTATGGGCCATCGGGAGCTCTGTTATTGGGCCTACATTGGGCTTAGCCAAGCCCAGTACATCAATTCTCATATGCTCGTTGCGCTTGATCAATAACCATGGACATCTTTGGGACATTTACTATAGGTAATATTAAGTTTTACTGTTTAAGATTTTTTTTAATTTATTTTTTGACATATTAAATATTGATTAATACAATAAATTGTAACATCCCGTTCTTTAATGACAGCGTAAATTTTTTTTTTTAAATCTCATTCAAAACTCTTGACTCAAAATCGTAACGGAAGCGTAAGACATTAAAAGCTATTAATATTATTATCTTCTCATACTTATAAAACACGTTATAGAACATCTATATATATCAAATTATCGTATACATGTCATAGATAGGCAATAGTACAAAACATTTAAGCATTGTTCATCGAATTACTTAACATAAGTTCTTAGTAAAATATTTAAAACTTCTTTCTTCTTTCACCCACGAGTCGTCGCTTGGTTTCGTAAACATCCCGCTCCAAAGTAGCTCCATCCACGTATCATGGCACGTGATGAGGACTAAATTCATCATTCTGAGCTTCATCACCTACATCACAAAGCTTAATTAATGAGCTTAAAGCTCAGTAAGAAATCATATCACCTACATGCCTAAAATGCTCATGTCATGTTTAAAATTATGTTTCATTTTGTTCTTTATCTTGATTCTTAACTTGATACTTGATCCTCATTCTTGACATGATAAACGGGCACATGTAAGGGAGAGAATGACATCATTTGGCCTTCCTCACGGACAGCTCACAGAGCACCATTAGGCCCGTTCGAAAAAGCAGCCAATTCAACTCCACCCCCGAATTTTCTTAATCTTGATCTTTACTTGCTTGACATTTTTTTTTATGTATAGTATGAGAGAATTCTCGAGATAGAGTATTAGCACCATTTGGCCTCCCTCGAGACAGCTCTCCCCATATCTCATTCTCAACATACGGTTGTGCGACGTTTTGAAATCATGCATGATAAAATACTTTTCGTAACTTTTCTTAAAACATGATGCATGAATATGAATAGATGCATAACTTAATTATTTATCATAGATGAACACACTTGTGAGCATAAAATATCATTCAGGCATTCATTGCACAAACATCTCCAAGATAATAATAAATTTATTTTTATTGTTCATTTCGTGTTTTACGTACTTAGGCGTTACTTATAAAATAGAAATGAAATTTAATGTCACACATCATCAATCAATCCCTCAACATAGGGCCGGTGCACGGTGAGATACACCCCAAAACAGTAATAATACGTACACAATCATATTATCTTATTAATCATACTTATTATAACTAAACTAGACATACAATTCTTAGCACACCTTTTATGATGTAAGTCCCGAAGGACAAAACACAAGCAATGAATTCTTACCTCGTTTCCAAGCTAAATTCTTATTCACTTTCCTTTAATTTCCTTGATTTGTTTTCAAGAACACCTAGGCTCCAACTTTCTCTCAAGCTACTAGAGAGTATTTGGGAAGAAAAACTCTCTGCAAAAATGAGAATTGAGGGAATGAAACTTGTTCTATAGCTTTTGGAGCTTGAATGGCCAGATAAAACTTGAAGGGTCAAGGCTGCATAATGATGATTTTTTTTTTAAACAATTTCACGCGTAGAAGATGAAAAATTTTCGGATAACTTCAAAGAGCGGTCGACACTTTATACAAGGTGTCGACCGGTGTTCAAACCCGAGAGTTTTAAAGTGTCGACCGGTCACTGTTTATAGGTTGACTGCTATTGCTTGAAAAGTTAAGGTGTCGATCAGTCACTGTTCATAGGTCGATCGTTGTTCAAACAGGTTGACCGTTGTTCAAAAACAGAGAGCATGCATACTAGAAATCGAGACTGGTTGACCTATTCTATAAGCGGTCGACCGGATTCCTCTCTCAATTTCCATCTACTAACTTGCAACACTCATAACTTTGTATGCATAGCTCCGAATTGAGTGATTCAAAAGCCATTCTTTTTCTTATTAAGTATACTTTAACTTTGTAGAAGACATAAACTTCAAATTCAGAGAGTAAAGGTATCAATTATATGAAATACTGAATATCGTTCAAAAATTCATATCTTCTTAGTCCAGTTTTCATTTGTCAACTTCTAACGGGTATAACTTTTGCACCACAACTCCAATCGAGTTGTTCAACCTATCAATCTTCTATTTTTGATGTCGTCTATAATTTCTTAGTAAATTACTTTGCCACTTAAGTTCATTTGTAGCATGATAAAATAGGAAAACTGAAACTACTCAGTTATCGATTTTCAACCTGGTGGTTGTTACTAACTGTAAATTTCTAAAACTCATAACTTTCTCTACAAACCTCCAAATTGAGTAATTTTTGTTGCTATAGTTTCATCAACTAATTCACTTAATTTCATTAGGAGTTAAACTCGTTTAAAAAATTTATCTCCTTAAAAATCAATTAATCTTAACGGTCAACATAGGTTAACTTCGTTCATCATTCAACATTGATAAAACTTAAAGTATGTGGAAAAAATCGGGTGTTACATAAATATTACATACAATTATTTTAAATATAATACATTAAAAATATTTTAATTGAACTAATCAAACTTGATACATTAAGAAATATATTAAAAAGTAAATTTAAAATTACTCATTTATTAAACCAAACAACATTCAACGAACAAATTTAAAAAGAAGTTGACATTCAATTTGAAAAATTGTGAAAAGGCTGTTTGGGCGTTCATCTTCGTACACTTCAAATTGATCTACAGAGGATGAACAACATTGACATTTACATGGGTTTTGCCTTTCCTCCATTTGACTTCTGAAAATGCTCAAAAGCTACGAAATCCTCAGTGGAAAATCATTCTTCGACTAAACTCAGAGCTAATTATTGATTCTAGGATTGAATAGCTTACCAAACCTCAAAAAGAAGACTTCATTTCTCCATATCTGACTGACCAGCTCTTATCTTGCTCGATATTTGTAGTATTTGTGATATACAATTATTCATAACCCAGGCCGATTTCAAAGTATATGATCTCATCCCAGAGCTTTTGCTCGACGCCTGGTACATTCTATCAGAAACAAAAAAGGCAAGGGCTCAATTGAATTTAAAAATATTGGAGACTAAAAACTCTTGAGTCTGGGAGAGAGAAAGATGCCCACCTTTATTGAGAACCTCCTCCGGGCGCAGCAACTTCCATTTATGACGACCACATCTTGAGCTTTCTGGAGATGGCAGTTCAAGTTACAACAAACCCAAGTATCTGCATCAGAGTAATGGTGTGAAGCACATAAGGAACTATTGAAGGTCCATCATCTTATAATGCGTATTCCTATACATTCAAAAGTATGATGTGAAGATAACGAATTCCATATACAAATGGTTAAAAAAGATTTCAATATTTAAGTTGAAAATCAAAGGTTTACCCTGAGGTGAGAATTGGATCCAGTTTCCGCATAATACTTCCCGACAAAGTTGCAATGACTTCCCTGTCTAATGATTGGAGCACAATGAAAGGCGTATCCATAGGCAAGAAACAGAATGAGAAAAAAACTAGGCTTAAGCCATCTGGAGGACTATATTCCTATGACAAGATCAAACTCCTCTCATCTACTATCAAGATTTGACAACCAAATGTGTATACAGGTCAAATGTCAAGTCAAGCTCCTTCATCCTGCATATTTCCCAAAGAGAATCTTAAATGGAACATGATCCATTGGTGGCCCAAGGGTCCACATCTGAGCCAAAAGATCAATCGCCTCCTTTCTATTACCTTGAATTTGAAGTCCCCTAATTAGTTCAGTATATGTTATTTTATCGGGTTCAATTCCCCTATTACGCATTTCATCATGTAGTTGAAGAGCAGAGTGAATGTCTCCAAAGCTACAAGCTGCGCCTATCAACAGATTATAAGTCACCAAATCAGGAAATATGCCACACAATAGCATCTCATTTTTAAGAGAATAAGCAGCGACTGTGTCCCCTGATTTTATTTGGGCGTGGATCAAGGCATTGTAAGTAAATACATTTGGCGGAACACCAGAAGCAACCATCTGATCCCAAATGGCTAATGCACTAGTGAGATCTCCACATTTTCCACGAGCATCAATCACCACATTCCATATATGGGGCTCGGGCACCAAAAAATTCTCTAAGATATGAAAAAGGAGCTCACTAGCTTTAACGATTTCTCCATAAATACAAAGACCCTGAACAATCATCTTATAAGACAGTTGGTCTGGAGTAACTCCCATTCTTGACATGATCTTATGGATACTGAAAGCCTCTTTAAATTTACCCTCTTTGCAGAAACAACCAATCAGGGTATTGTATGTAAATATATCAGGAAGCAAGCCTCTTTTGACCATATCGCATACATACCCAAATGCATTTCTGCTGTCACCACTCAAACAAAATCCATGGATAATGACGTTATACATAACAATATCAGAAGGGATGTTAGTTTTCACCACCTCCTCCCATAGGCTAAGGGCTTCAGCCATATCTCCTCTTTTAAAATAACCATCCATAAGTACTGTTGAAGAAATAGAATCTGCTATTGTTTTTTTACTATTTTCATCTAAAATGTCTCCAAGAAGTTTTCTAGCATCTCCCAGCAGACCCTTCTTGCACAATGCATACACAAGAGTGTTGTAAGTTATCCTATTTGGTCTGATGCCACTGTTAACCATTGTGGAGAAGATATAAAGAGCTTTATCCACATCATTAGATAGCGTATAACCCTTAATAATAGTATTATATGTAGCACAGTTAGGGAAAGGTCCCATTTCTATCATCTGTCCAACTATGCGATTGGCCTTCTCCAAATATCCAGCTTTACACAGTCCATTCAAGAGATAATTGTGTGCAAGTAAATTAGGAATAACACCTTTTTTTATTGCCTTTCTTCGAAGTGAAAGAGCTGTCATCAACTTTCCCCGCAAACAAAAATCCCTAATCATATGAATGTGCTTATGGTAATTTACGTCCAAAATGCATCCTTGGAACCCCTCTTCTGTCAAAGATATGCTATCCCTGGATGTTAAAGATATAAAATACTATAATTAGAGATAGAATCGCCATCTTATTAATATCATAGTTTAGATATGGCGGAAACATAGATTCGGTCAACGTGTGGAAAACTGAGACTATAGCAAAAATTCTCTATTAAAAGGAGGATTTCACAAATTTAGAACTTCCAAGTGCAGATAAAAGAGAGAAAATGCACGAATAATATCTGTCATTTATATCAACCAAAGGCCAGTCAAAATTGACAATTATGTCGTAGACACCAGGACAATGGGTCTCACTGTTTATCAAAAATAAGAGTGATCAACTTATCATATGTTCCCGAGCACTAACGAAAAGAGCTGCAGAATCAGGTTGTTTACACCTTTATGAAGAAAACATGAATTGACAAAGTGAAATTAATTTCAGTTTTCTCATAAACTTCTCCACGCTCCACAGATTAAGGTTATTTTTACTTACACTGCAAGTCCTTGACAAAATAGTACAAAAGATTACAAATGTTTGACAACCATATAATATAAGCATTGAACTCGAATCACAAGTGTTAAAAGAGGCGTTTCACAAAAGCCTCTTTTCAAACGCATAAATAAAATGACACACCTCATGACTTTCAACCGGTCCAAGGTATCCTTGAGCAATGCATCTAACACATTAAAAACTACCTCTGGGTTTCTTTCACCTTTAAAATGATTCTTTTCTGAAATAAAATCCATAGATTTCAACTGGCATTGACGAACAGCATTTGTCACTATATTGTTGTCAGTACAAGGGATTAGATCCTCATTCCCATTATACCTTCACATGCATAAATATGTCAAAACAGAAATTTTAATCAGGTTCGCCGGAATAAGAAAAGCACTAAAAAACATTTAATAGTTCTTCCATAATTTTTCCCCACCCACAGAAGTTCACTTCTTGTTCCCGATTAAGATGCCGGATGGAGGTTTGCAATCAGTCTAAGCAACTCACTTACATAAATGCAAAAACTACACAAATGAGTAGGAGACATACCCAGGCAGTACATCGACATCAGCTTTGGAGAAGAGTAGGTTAGTCAATACCCGAGAAAGTTTCTTCTTAAAGGAATCAACAGCACCATCCAAAATACCAAGCAAAAAAATGCAAGACAACGAAGACTCTCCACAAACAATAGCTAACTGATAAGCACAAGGAAACAATAAGATCTCCATATACTACAAGGAAGAATTCTGTTGTGCATTAGGTCAACCCATTAATTAAAAAAAATATTGAAGAGAACTCACCGCCATGGGAATCCCTTTCCCGCCGAATTAATCTCAGGAAGTCAAGAGAAAAAGAGCACTGATCAGTGAAGCGTTAATGGCAAACACCCGGGAGTGGTTGCAGAAGGTGGCGGCGGCAACTACGGCCTTTTCATTCTGGTAGAGCCATTGAGAATCAAGATCTGGGTTTTCTGACACAAACGAGTTCTAACCTACATCATCATTTTGGTGGGTGCAAAGTAGGGATGCACAGAACCAGACCTATAATCTTCAAATCGGGACGGAATGCTGGAAATCGTAGAATCGAGGCGGAATACTTCCTCGTTTGTGGAAAATCAGAGTTGTCTTGCGACTCTGGGGTGCGCCTTCAGCCTTCTGTGGCGCCTTCGACACTGACTTGGGACTAGGGATGGGCAACCCGACCCAACCCGCGGGTCCCGACCCATCCCGCTCTATTTGGGTCGGGTTAAAAATGAATTGAATGAGTTTTTTACCTATTTGGGTCGGGTAATACAGTTTAATTTTGGTTTTGGGTCGGGTTGAAGCTTTTTACTGAACCCGCAAACCCGACCCAAAAAAACTCATTCACTAAATATTCCTAAAATTTTCTAGGGTTCACAGTTTCACCTATTTTCTTCTATGGCAGCTCCTGAGTCGCGATTTTGAGATACTCTTCTCGCCGGCTCCTCTTCGCGCGCTCGTTGTCGGCCAGACTCCACTTCTACGGCAGCTCCCGAGTTGCAATTGTTTCGCAGGTACTTCCGCCATGATTTTTTTTTTCAATTCTTCCTGTGTTTCATGTCTTGTTTTTTTTCGGCAGTCTTTTTTTTTTCAATCGTCTGTTTCTTCTCAGCAGTCATGTTTTTTTTGCGACATAACTTTCTTCTCGGCAGTCTTGTTTTTGTGTTTTGGATGTCTAGATATGTATGTTTCTTCCTAATTTTTAATCGTTGACATGTTTTTTTGCTGAATTTTGGAACCCCGGAATCAATTTATGTGTGCTTCTGTAAATTCTTCGGCATTGCTGTTCTCAGAGCAAGAAAAGATTTTTAACCCATTAAGTTTAGCTACACATAATTAGAAAGCTACTGTCTACTGAAGTAGCTGAATTGGTTGTAATTACTTGTTAGTATGATCATTCAATCACCTTGTACTTTGATCAATATTTCAGTATGGAGAGTCACACGAGTCAAACTGATAGCACTATGAGTTCTAAAAAAAGAGTGTTCAGGTCTGAAGTTTAGGAATATTTTACATTGATTGAAGATGCTGAAGATCCGAAAGCGAAGTGCAATTATTATTCCCAACTTTACGCTTGTCACGCTAGAAAGAATGGCACATCAAATCTGGGCAGACATTTACGGGTGTGTACAAAGTATCTGGCAAACAGAGATAAAAAACAGTCGACGTTACCTTTTGTTAAGGAAGAGAAAGAAAGTTCTAATGAACCATTTACGCAAGCAACTGCACGTATGTACTTAGCGAGGATGCTCATTAAAGACGAACTTTCTATAAAAATGGTGGAGTGGGAAGGATTCAAGGAATTGCTTCGTTATTTTCAGAAGTCCTTTGTTATGTCATCACGTAAAACGATTGTAAGAGATATTGAATCGTTATACAGAAAAAAAGAGAAAACATTTGATGGATTACATAAGAAAAAGTAGTCAAAGATTTTCCTCATCAAAGGCCGTGTAGTTGGGGTTGGGGCCAAGCTCCCCCTTCTCTCTGTCCTGTGTTAATTAAAATGGTTCCTAACGGCTAATGAATTTATTACAAGTAACCAAATCCAAGACAACCTTTTACTTTGTTCTTCAAATGGTTGGATTGTTACATAATTATCATCTAATCGAAGTACAACATGATGCACCGTTATATCTCTTAAAAATGTACATATTTTAAAAACATCTACTTACTAAACAATTTATTTTGTAGTACAAGTTTGCTCAAGTTCATTGAATTAATGATAAAATCTACTGATAAATTATTAATTTTTAAGATAGTATCAGCGAATCGAACAAGACTTGACGCATTGTTACATTACCTATATAAATATATCTTAAAAACGAGCGCTTGGTAGATTATATGCTTTTGTACTATAAGATTGTGCATTATTTGAGTTTAAGGATAAGACCTACAATTAGTTTCCGCAAGTTTGTGTGTCACACTTGCATCTGTTACGCTCGAGTTCATTGGTTGAACTGTATGGTCAGGATACTGAATATAAAGGTGAAGTCTCCCATGCAAAAGTCGGGCTGGCCAAAGAAGTATGAGATGAAAATGGTATCATGGTGACATATAAAACGTAGGCTTGTTTTTTAGTTCCAAGTTGAGGCGGCTACTCGATCCAATGTGTTGAGGATGGACCATTATTAGATATTGCAATCAAATAAACTTCATAATCTTCTTAATTGCATGGTCAAAAATTTATTTCAAGCAACTTAACTCATATTTGATAAAAAAAATTCAGAACTTTTTAAAATAGGTTGAAAAAATTTTAAAATTTAAAATGACTTAAAAAACTCGAGTTTTCTTCATGCCAAATATCAATTTTGTCGGACTAGTGTCTTTCATAGCAAATGAGTGACTCAACTTACTTTTTAATTTCACAATCTTGTTGATATCATGTCTAAGAATTAACATGTCATCTACATACAACAGAAAATAATAAAATTATCATTAGAATATTTCTTCACAAATATGCAGTGATCAGAATATGTTCTAGTATATTCTTGACTCATCATGAATGAGTTGAATTTCTTATACTATTGTTTGGGTACTTGTTTTAATCCATACAAGTTCATTTTCAGTTTGCAAATCGTGTTCTGCTTGCTTTTGATTTCAAAATCTTCTGGTTGCTCCATTTAAACTTTCTCCTTTGAATTCATATGAAGGAATGTTATTTTCACATCAAATTGTTCTATCTCTTAGTTCAGACGAGCAGCAAGATCAAGAACAACTTTAATAGAACTCATCTTCACAACAAGAGAAAAAATTTCTTTAAAGTCAACTTCTTTCTTTTGAGCAAATCCTTTCACAACCAATCTTACTTTGTATCTTTATTGTGAGCTATTTTCTATAGTTTTTAACCTATAGAGCCACTTGTTTTTAAGTAATTTTTACATGTTGATAGTCTAACCAACTCATAAGTGTGATTCTCATGTAATGATTGTATCTCTTCTTCCATGACTTTTAACAATTTTTTATTATTTTCATGCGCAATAACTTCTGTGTGGCTTCCATGTTCTCCTCCATCTGTAAGGATTAAGTACAATTGTCATTATTCTTTTATTTGGTTGTCGTTCTTGCATGTATCTTTTCAAAACATGTTCAACCATTATATCTTTTATTTGATTGTCGCTCTGTGTGTGCTTATGATCATCATAAGCACCATCAATACTATCTTGTGGCACATCTTTCCCGTGATCAAAACATACTAGGATAGACTAAATTTTAGTATAAATCTCTGTAGAGGAACTAGAACACTTGCCTTTATCATAATCTTCACTAAACTGATCTTCAATTAATACAACATCTCTGCTTTGTATAATCTTCTTGCTCAATAGGTCCCAAAGTAAACCAAACTCATCTTGACTATAATCCAAGAAGATACATACATTTGTCTTATCAACAAGTTTGGATCTCTCATCCTTTGGGATATGAACAGAACTTTTATTCTCAAATAATCATATGAGACGTCTTTTTCACTTCATACTTTATCAAAAACATCATCATCAAGAGCTGTAGCTAGAAAAAGGTTGATCAAATCCATTGCAGTTTGCATAGCTTTTGTCCAAAAACTCTTGGAAAGCTTAGCATGAGAAAACATAATTCTGATTCTTTCTTCAATTGGTTTGTTCATCCTCTCAGCCACATCATTTAGTTGTAGTGTCTTAGCTAGAGTTTTATTAAGTCTGATATCATAGGCTTTGCAATATCTCTCAACTGCCTCTCATACTCGCCATCATTATCAGCTCTAATTGCCTTCAACTTCTTATATATTTCCCTTTCAACTCTAATAGGAAACTCTTTGAAGATGTCAAACACCTGATTTTTTTGTTTTTAAAGTGATACTTTAAACTTTTCTTGAGTGGTCATAAATGAATGTCACGACGTAGACTGCACCTCAAAGAGATTTATCTAACATAAAACAAACATTATTGTGAATCAAATCAAGAAGACCGCACCTCAAAGAGATTTATCTAACATAAAACAAACATTATTGTGAATCAAATCAAGAACATTTGAATTTCTATGGGATATAAATATGAAATGATACTCTATGCGTCTTTTCAGTAATACAATCAAGATAAGTCTTAAGAGACATATCCTGCAAATTCGGTAAGAATTGATTTCTAGCAAGGACCTGCATGCTCTTCTCGCTGACATGGTCAAGTCTCTTTTGCCACAAATCAATATCGATACAGTTTTTAATAACGCTTGTCTCATCTTTGTATAACTTTCTCTGTGTGACATAAAACTTATTTATCTTATTTCTTCTGACAATGAGCACGACTCTCTAGTGAAATTTCATTTACTTTCACTAAAATACTTGTCAAACTCATCAAGCTTTCTAGTGAAAATCAAATTGAGCAGAATATCGAGACATGTCTTATATCTCTGAGAACTAATTTATTTCTAAAATTAGTCTCTAAGAAAATGTCTCCAACACCCATAATCTTTGAAGCATTATTATTGACCATCTTTACACTATCAAAATCACCAAAATAGTATGTACTAAAGAAATCACTCTAAGGAATAACATGAAACGGTGCACTAGAATCAATCACCAGTGAGTATCCTGGCAAACAAGACTAACACAACCGTCATCAGAAATGATATCAACTCCACTCTTGTAACTCACTACATTAGTCTATACTTCCTCTTTCTTTACTTCTGCAAGTTCTCTCTTCAAAATTATATTTTCATTTCTCATGTGACATGACTTGTCCGAGTGAAAATATTTGAAGTCTTTTATGTTTTTAGACTTTTCCTTGAATTCTTCATTTTTATCATGTCATTAATGTTGCATTTTCTTATTTCTTCCACGTCTCACAAGCTTATGATAAAGTAGCTCACCTGAAAAAGATTTACTTTTTTTCTTTTCTTCTTATTTCTTTATTGAGTAAACTATCTTTAACCATCTTTATAGTCATTGTTCTACCTGAAATTGAGTAATCAATGAGACAACTAAAGTTTCTCAATTATCCGATAGACTATCCAAAAATAATAGTGCTTCCAACTCATCCTCAAGATTGAAATTTATTACTGCCGACTGATTAACTAATCTCACTAAGCCCCTTGTATGACCAGTCATTGTTTTCATCCTTAAATTTCAAATTCACAAAGTCTTCTAATTAACAATGTTTTTTAAAGTATTTTTCTAATATAGTGTCACTAACTTTTTTCACAAAGTATTTATTTTGATTTTCTCGACAATATGATAAAATATATTATGATAGACTGATTGACTGACTATAGCGGAAACTTTCATCTGCAATATTTCTCAATCATCATCACTCATTTATTTGTTTTTTTTTTAGCCTAACATCGACATAAATAGATATTTAAAAGAAAGAAGATCTAGCATTTTTCTTTTACAAATAGCTTAATTATGTGAGTTTAATTTTATTGTCTCATAAGAATTATACTCTTTTATTTAAAACACATAAAGTTTTATCTGTTCTTATTAGTACCAAACTGTGCTCTGATACTAATAGTCAGGAACAATCACATAATCAACTTGAAAATAATTCTCCTAATATTTTTGTGTGCTAAAAGAAAAAAAACATCATTGTTCTTGGGAGAATAATTCAAAATTTTCTTTGAAGTGGTTGTATTATCACTTTGTGTTTTGGGTAATTGTGATAATTTTGGATTATGTTAAAATTGCTCGTCTTCTCATCCTAATTAAATAATTTATTTAAAATTAAATAAATTAACATCGCTATGCTAATTTACTTGGAATGACACTAAGGAAGAACGAGGGTCCTACTATGGACGACAAAACAAGTACGAGGGGTATTTCACAAATTGTTTCCAATTCTTGAATTTCAAACCGGTGGGAACGCTAGCTCGTATATGAATTTTTTCGATTTTCAGGTTTATACGTGGGTTTTTTAAGTCTGACACGGGTTTCTCAGCTTCTTTTCCTTACCCGCCACATTTTCGTCTAATCCCTACAGATCTGGCTCGAATTGAATGTTCTCTTGCTCTCTCGATTTTAATCCTTCTCCATCGCGTTCGCATTCATCAAAGGAAGTTC
Organism: Begonia fuchsioides; assembly: GCA_003255005.1. NCBI lineage: Eukaryota > Viridiplantae > Streptophyta > Magnoliopsida > Cucurbitales > Begoniaceae > Begonia > Begonia fuchsioides. The sequence continues at coordinate 66,664 of QAOC01018296.1, forward strand.
TATTTTACGTTTTAACATCGTTTGAGTTCAGATTTGTATGTGTCGCTATCTCGATCCGGATCTTGGTTTTCTGTTTCGTCGGTTGTGGAGTTGAGGCTGTTCTTTGTTTTGGCGGATGTGAATTTTGGTGTTGCCGGTCGAGGGATTTGAATCTCGCATTTGTGGAGAACCGGGGGTAATTTCTTTTGCCGTGGTATACATTTTTATGGCCTGGATGAAAATAATGGACAGGAGGATTACTATTGTCGCTTGGTTAAATTTATAATAAAGTTTTTAGGAATCATCTAGGTTAAAATGCCATAAGCTCAATTTAGACCTTTTTGTTTGTATTACTTAAGGCAGCAGCTTTGACCATGTTTTTTGAAAATTTAACGAACTGCACATTGTGGAATGGCAGCAAAGTGTTGTAGTATTGTAAATCTTTGAACTAATTTTTTGTTTCTCATGCGTTTTAATCATCCAAGCGTTCCTCACGTTGCAGTTCTCAATTTGTGTTTCTGAGCTCATCAAATTTACTACAGGTTGCTGTATGATGTAGGATTGGAGTTCAGAGTTGAGGTGTGTAAATGCCTGTAAAAGCAGCGCAATCTTCCTACAGGGATCGAACACATGAATTCCAGACTGTTGCAGAAAGGCTGAAGAAGTCTTTCTCATCATCTTCTGAGCAAAATGGGCCGAGTAATGGTTTGAAATTAGGGGACCAGCGAACTGCAGTTGCAATTCAATCTGAATTTAACAAGAGAGCTTCCAAAATTGGGCATGGAATACACCAGACATCGCAAAAGCTTTCAAATCTGTAAGTGATGGACAAGAAAACCATGGCTTATGTTACAATGTCAATCACATGCCCATTACGAGTTGATATCTTCAAAAGCAAAATTGAGTTTAATTTAAGTTGATTCTAATCAACGTAGTTAAGTCGACAAGAAAGAGAGAAAAGCATCATTGTTCTTTTGGGAAAATACGGAAACAGAATCCTTTCATTTGTTGCTTTGATTGAGTCCTTTCAAAAGACCGGACAGATCTGCAAAAAGGACTACATTTGGATATCATCATTACTAAACAATGAATTCTCATATAGTTTTCCACATGCATATACGCTTTGAAGAAGTCCAGTTTTTTCTTTCAAGTAAAGATAAAGGGAGTGATTGGTCAACTTTGTAATGAGACGCTAGTAATGAATTGCTCCTTCGAGTGGAAGGCTGGTTCTATTATTATAGCTAGTTGTTATTAGAGTTTGTCTTAATTGTGTGTTAGACTGAACCTTTTACTTTATTGTATTTTTGAACCTATCAGTTTCTTTATGTATGTGTTTTCATGTACAGTGGCAAAGAGAACATCAGTTTTTGATGATCCCAATGTGGAAATTCAGGAATTGACAGCTGTTATCAAGCAAGGTATTACTGCACTGAACTCTGCTGTCGTTGACCTTCAGCTGCTTTCCCATTCCAGAAATGATAATGGGAATATCTCCAGTGATACAACTAGTCATTCAACCAAGGTTGTAGATGACCTGAAGAATCGGTTAATGGGTGCTACAAAAGAATTCAAAGAAGTCCTCACCAAGCGAACAGAGGTAAATTTGACCATATTTTCTCAATTAGTTTAAGTTGATAACTCAGGGAATACGCCCCCAGGTTATTGAAATATGGGATGTAATGTTTGGTACTTTGTTGGTTTCGTGAAGAACTTGAAGGTTCATGAAAACAGAAGGCAATTATTTTCTTCTGCCGCATCCAAAGATTCTGCTAATCCTTTTGTTTGTCAGCGCCCATTGGTGTCCAGGTCAGCAGCAAGCACATCAAATGCTCCTCCTCCATGGGCTAATGGATCAACATCCTCATCCCAGACATTTAACAGGTAAGATGAGTCACTTCCACCACGTTTTAAGTTTTTTATGAAACATTAATTTATACCGTGAAATTTCAACTGCAGAAAGCAGGCAGGCGGAGAGAGTCAGCCACTTCTCCAACAGCAGCAGGAACAACAACAACAGTAGTTGGTTCCATTGCAGGACAGTTACATGCAGAGCAGGGCCGAAGCTCTGCAAAATGTTGAGTCCACTATTCATGAACTGAGCAGCATTTTCAACCAGCTCGCAACCCTTGTGTCCCAACAAGGAGAAATTGCAATAAGGTTTTCTTTTTGTCTCCATTCAGCACCTTATCACGTTACTCATTAATGATAACTTACCTCTAGTAATGAAATTGCTCATATCTACAAAATGTATATCTGGCTAATAATTTATACGTATTTTTATGTTATAAGACATCAGACCTCTCATATAAGATAAAAAATGAAATGATTGAGAAGTCTGATTAAACTGTTGTTTGGAGTAAACTGCTGTGATTATGGTGGAAAGATTGTGTATTACTTACTGATAAAAGTAAGTTAATCCTTTGCATAATGGGTACTTAAGTTAGTGTGGTCATTTCGCAAAAATGTTATTTTTCAATATTTTGTTTATGTTATTTCTTTGTAGGATTGATGAGAACATGGATGACACTCTAGCAAATGTAGAGGGAGGGGAGCACAGGGAGCTCTGCTCAAGTATTTGAACAGTGTATCTTCAAATAGGTGGCTGATGATAAAAATATTCTTTGTGTTAATATTTTTCCTTATGGTTTTCCTATTTTTCGTGGCATAGTCACTGCAGAGCGAAACCAAACTGAGAAGAGAATGAAAAGGCATTTGATGTTCGTTTGAAATAAAAGAAGTAAAAGATGAGTCCTTTTTACTGATTAAAGTTTCTGGCTCAACTCGATTTGTCCGCGTGTACTGCTGGGGAGTGAAATTTATGTATATGGGAAAGATGTTGGTAGGCAATGATATTGAGGAATTGGCATCTTATGGCCAAGCCATGGAATACCCGCAATGTGTAATGTAACAATGGTGATTATTCTTTGGACATGTGGATCTTATCGATTTTTCTTTTGCATTTGAAATAAAGAACTTCAAGTGGCAGGAAAGATCTTCAATTAGTTGTTGGTTTCTCATCTGGCTAGAACTTAGAAGTAGGGAATGATTTTCTCGTTCCATTCGGTTTTGTCAAAAATGTACCCAGACATATTACTTTTTGTTTTTTAAAATTGAAACCGAATGTGGGGAAAAGAATTGCAAGAACTTAACCCTGAATCGATCAATACGGTGCAATTATGAGCCGGTTTTGGTTTTATTCCCTTAACGACATAATATATATTATTTAATTTTTTTAACAATATAATAAGAAATGGTAGATTTTTAAGATGTACTGTAGAAAAGGTCGCGGTCGGTAAAGTCGAGTTTCGATCCGACGTTTGGATCGTTTATCGAATCGGATTGTTATCAGATTCAAAGGCAATCCGATCCAATCCAAACGTCAGATTGCTGTTTATAATCGAACTCCAAATCAAAAATCTGAAATCCTCAAATCCGTAACCCTTTCTGAAATCCCGACGATCGACTCTGAACCCCGCGACGAACCCCGACGATCGACCCGAGACTCTCCCAAAAGTTTACATTATTTAATTTATGTATTGAATTTTTAGAATTGCATATTTGTTGAATTATATTTGATTGAATTGCGGTTGTGATGAAATTTAGGCGAACTAAAAATCAGATTGAGATATGAGATGAATTGTTGTTATGATGAAATTTAGGCGAACTAAAAATCAGATTGTGGTTATGATCGTTTTGGATTATAATTAATTATGGATGATTTTTTTGGATTATGAATAGTTTTGGATTATGGATAATTTTAGTTATTTTGGATTATGGATAAGTTCGGATTGCTTAGGGAAAATTTCAGAAAAATAAGATGGATATTGGATCGCTCTCTCAAAAATGCTCTCGGGAAAACGGAAGAACCGATCCGACAACTTTGCCGAGTTTAGGATCAGATCAGATTCAGATTGAGTTTTAGAGCAGATCCGATCGGATCCAAAACTTCAATCTGACAATTGTCGGATCGGATTGGATCGGCAACAATCCGGTCCAATCCGATCTGACGCCTACCCCTACTCAAAAGAAGTTAAATTTACGTATTAAAATCATTTAAAGAAAAGTTACGAGCAGATGAAAAATACTATAAAATCAAATCAAAATACAATTTTTTTTAATAATTTTAAAAATTCTAATATTGAACGTGGGGCGAGACCCGCTCAACCCCTGCCAATTCTAATAGCTGACATCTAAATAATGAATTGTAATAAATAAAGTATTTAGGTAGGAATGCTTTATGGTGTTCCAACTTAAATAATAGATTATTAATCTACGAAAGAAGATGATCAATTTGTAGCTTAAACAAACGCCAGCCCCTGCGTAGATGCATCAACACAGAGAACATGCAGCGTATGATTTTAAGGGTTTGTGAGTTGAAGGTGTCAAATGCAGAGGAAATTTCACGAATCCATGCAGTTAATTGGCGACACATGAAGACATATATATATAGATAGAGAGAGAGAGAGAGAGAGATAGAGTGAGAGAGAGAGTATAATGTATTGATAAACAGGTGCAAAAAAGCTAGAATCCTCTCGTGTATTAAAGTTTGTTGAAAAGATGCAGCTGGAACAACCATATCAAATGAAGAACAGACCTCAAACCAACTCCCTTACACGACGATCGAGTAAGAGAATGACTCTCTTTTTTCTATTTATTTTGGGGGACACAAAAAGGACTCCCAGATCAAATATTTTTGGAGATTCGAGTTTAGATGAGGCCTGAGGAGGTGAATCCTAGCTCTCTCAGAACCTCGGGGCACTCGGGGAGGGGGTCTTTCTTGAGAAAACCGAGAGGGTTAGCCTGGCGGACTGGGGTGATGATGCCATTGTTGCTGGTGAGGCTGATTCTGGAGCTTTGCTTGTAGAAAGCCTTCTGGCTGATCTCGCTGCAGTCAGGCTCGCTGCTCTTGATCAGGGCGATGGAGCAGATTTCGTCCTCGTGATCTCCCTCCACCAACACGCTGTAGGTGCCATTCTCGTCTGTCTCGCCTTCGCTGCTGTAAGTGATGGCTCCTCCTTCTCTCTGCGAGCATTCCAGTCTAACTTTGGCGCCTGTGGAAAGAAGGGTTTCAAGGATCAGAGGTTTGGGAGAAGAGAGGGAGAGAGAGAGAGAGAGCTCGTACCTTTGATGTAGTGGCTGGCCCTGGAGAAGAACTCGATTCGGCAGGTGTCGCAGTAGACTTGGCCCTCGATGAAGAAGCGGGTCTCGGCCAGGGAGAGACCGGCGAGGGATAAGAAGCAGAGGGCAGAAACGAGGAGAGCAGAGTTTGCCATTCTATCTGCTTCTTTGCTTGGTTCGGAGGAAGATCTAGTGCGTCCATTGAAGGCGAAACTGTGTCTTTTTATAGGCATGATAGACGACCTTATTTTAAGGCTGTTCTTGTTCTGGGGTGTCTCCGTTGTAGGGTTCTACTGTTTTCTCTCTTCACCTGAGGCTGTGCGATCGAATGTTTCTCTTTCTCTCTCTCTCTCTCTCTCTCTCTCTTGAAGCACCCTTTTGTTTAGAGCGTTTATTTTAGTTACAAATGAAGCAAGCATTTATGTTTATTAGAAGCTTAAATAATATGGCTAAGCTTGTCATTCAAGAGCAGCACAGCCTCCATAACCAACCAAAGCATTCAACTCAGAGACCATTCTTCTCAGACTGTCTTTGATTTCAGTGAAGAACCTCTAATATCTTTTGCCATCCTTGGCCAGCCGTCAACAGTGGCAATTCTCGATCATGCTAACAAACCAACCTTAAATTATCCAAATTTTAAAGCCGAAAACCGCTCCACTAAAAATGAATATACGCGACTTCATTTATATTTGAAAATGTTATATTATTGTTGTAATGTCTCTTGTTATACGGTATAATAATGTTCCATTTGGACTATATATTCATGAATTTGTTTTTAGATTTTACATTTCAAAAGGGAATAGACCCTTTGAAATTGTGTCATGACAAAATTGATCTTGGTCGTCGGACCATTCCCAATTCGAATGGGTTAGGTTGGGTTAAGATCGGTTCAAAACCTAAAAAATACTTAATGGAGGAGTTTTTGTTCATAGCAAATCAGGAGTTTTTGCCATCTGAAGCTGTCCCTTTAGTTTTTTGTTGTGAGAATTCGCAAGCATTAGATTTTTGGATTTCGGGCTGCCCCTCTTATTTTTTCTTTGTGCAGATTTTTAATTCTTTTGCACTTCAAAATATGGCTTTGTCGGCAGGCTTTTTTTTGTTCTCTTCCCCAACTGGAATGCTCGAGATGGCTTCCTATTTTGGATTACTTCATCGATTGTACGTGGGCATTTGGACTTGTAAAGATAAAAGTGTATCTCGTTTGCGTTGTAGGGTGGAAGATAGGTTTCAGGCTTGATTTTGGGTTAAATTCCAAGTCGCCGCTAGTTTTGGTGATTTAACATAAAAAGACCACGCGTTTTTAAAAAATCTAAAATGATCACTGCTGCTGGGGTGAGCGGCCATTACCTTTTTTTTAAATACTTACACTGAGGATATATTATCGAAATGAATTTAAATTTTTATCACAAGTCTAAAAAAATATAAAACAATATTTAAAATTTTTTCTTAAAATTTCAATAATTTTACAATTTATCATAAATATTTTAATACAAAAAATAAAAAATTCATTAAAAATACGTACGTCAATGAAATATTCTCTAAATTTAAAGATAAACTCTCACAATGTTTCACTATCACACTGCAAAAGTATTTGAACAACATATTCTCTATGCGCTGCATAATCCGTAAATATAACAGGAGAAGACCAACACAGCTCGTACAAAAATCCAACAGTGCAACATGGAGAAATCATGTTCCAAACGGGCAGAACTTTTTGAATTTTCGTCAAACGAGATTTTTGGGGCATCAAACACGGTTTTTTGGGCCATTGCTAGTGCTTAGATCGCAACGAGCACTATAAAATAGACATATAATGCGTCCAAAATAGATATTCGAATGTGGAATTATGATCGTTCAAAGTTTTAGTACAAAATCAAGCAATATTTTTAATAACCGATACTTGTAATTATTTTTTATTTGAATTTTTTTTCAAAATTGTTTTACAATTTCAAAGGAAAATAGTATACCAGTTTATCCTGCAAGTGGTTTAGTACAAAATCATTCAATATTTTTAATTACCGATACTTGTAATTATTTTTTATTTGAATTTTTTTTCAAAATTGTTTTACAATTTCAAAGGAAAATAATATACCAGTTTATCCTGCAAGTGGTTTAGTACAAAATCATTCAATATTTTTAATTACCGATACTTGTAATTATTTTTTATTTGAATTTTTTTTCAAAATTGTTTTACAATTTCAAAGGAAAATAATATACCAGTTTATCCTGCAAGTGGTTTAGTACAAAATCATTCAATATTTTTAATTACCGATACTTGTAATTATTTTTTATTTGAATTTTTTTTCAAAATTGTTTTACAATTTCAAAGGAAAATAATATACCAGTTTATCATGCAAGTGGTAGAATTTTGAACTAACGTACGTATTTTTAATGAACTTTTTTTTTAATTTTGAAAAACTATAATAAATTGTACAATTGTTGAATATAATAAATTTTATATGTGTAGTAAAAATTACAAGTCATTCTGATAATATTTAGTTAGTAAAAAAATTTTACTTTATAAAATAAAAATAAAAATAAAAATAATGTCTAATAAGCTTTTTCTATGTGATTTTATTATCTCCATTAGTAACATTCAACTATGAGTCTACTGCTTAGTAAGTAATGTTATATAAAATGTTATTTACTTTAATTTTTTGTTATTTTCTTTTCTTTCGATATAACATTTTATCATTAAAGAATCAAGAATGATACGAGGCCTCCACATTTATGTCTCATTTAGCCAAAGATGGCAAACTCAAAATCTTTAAGATAAGAAGCTACACCTTTATCCCTTTACCTCATGACGTCAAATTCCAATCTATCCTCGTAATAACCAATTATATACTTGATACCAAAAGGCGAAATCCCTCGACTCCAGGACTCTCACACCCCGACCCGACAGCATGTGAGAAGGTAAGTCACAGTGACTCAATAGGCTAGAAATAAGAGTTCTTTCGATATAACATTTTATCATTAAGGAATCAAGAATGATACGAGGCCACATCTGTGTCTCATTTAGCCCAGTATGGCAAACTCAAAATCTTTAAGATAAGAAGCTACACCTTTATCCCTTTACCTCATGACGTCAAATTCCAATCTATCCTCGTAATAACTAATTATGTACTTGATACCAAAAGACAAAATTTCTCTCCTCCAAGACTCTCACGCCCTGGCCCAACAGTATATGAGGGGGTAAGTCACAGTGACTCAATATGTTAGAGATGAGAGTCCTTTTACCTGCGTCCACAAGGAGCTACCCCACATTGGAGGTAACAACTCACACACTGCGACTGTCAGTCTTCGAACCGTGAAACTTGATACTAACACTGTCATCTTTGAACTAACTGAACTAAGCCCGTGCGGACAACCAATTATGTACTATATGAATAAGAGGCTGCATCTTTGTCCCCTTTACCTAGGACGCCAAACTTCAATTCCTTCTTATCTTTCTTGTTCGTGGAATGCCTAAAAATTTATGTATGTAAAATCATTTTCTTTTTTTTTTTTGTAAAACAACTATGCATGAAATGTCAAATCATTATTATTTGACCTAGCATGAAATGAACATATAACTTTCATAAAATTATGCTCCCCAATGACAATATGCATCCTATACTTTAAATAAACACAATTCAACATTTCTACTTCTAACCATCACGTGATTGTCCTACCTAGCAATATATCATTCACTCAATATTATTTCCCTGTTGTATATATTCAATAGCATAACATATCCTCGAATCAGCACATTACAATTCATAAACACAAATCCACAAAGTAATATCATGCGTAAACTACTTACCATAACATGTTATGATGATAGCCTAATGCCCCAAGACATGAAAGCAATACTTAACTTAAGTATTTGGCTTGATGTATAAAACTTGACCATTGTCTCTTTTCACTTAAAAATTTAAAAGTAAGAGCACCATAATTAAAATTGAAAATAATGTTCACTATTTTACACCAACTTCAAAATACCACAACTTATTTTATACAACTCTAAATGCCTTGATTCCATAGTCCACATCTCACTCCATGTGTCTAATTGGCTAAAATTGCCAGGCAATTGAATGATGCTATCATGAATGTCCAGAACAAAATCCGCAACTTTCTACAACATGCATAAACATATACTGATTCCTAATTTCTTCCATGTATACAATTGTAACATGATTAACATTTATAGAGAATCATGTACCATAACTTTTAAATTTCATACACAATTCATATTACTTATCATACCATCATTTATTTTAAAAAATCACCATTATTCTTGAGCTAACGATACCATTAAACATGATTAATCTAAACTACTTAGAACACAATCTTACACAATCTTGCCTCATGATTACTTTCTTCATTTTTCTCCACAGCTTTTCTCCTTCTCTCCCTTTCTCTTTGTACAGCCATGAAGATGGCTTATCCTAAGACATTCTCCAACTTTTCTATATAAGTTTTAAAGTTAAAATACACTTTTGTCCAACTTATCACTTTAAGTTTATCATTTTGTCCTTATTTGTCCATTTAACTGCTAAATCCCTACATTATCATTATTAGTCGTATTTAGTTTAACTGGTTAATCTAGATTAGTGCGAAACTAATATTTAAGATTAACTTAATTAGTCATTACTAGAGTATCTTAATTACCCCTTAATTTTTCACTAATTATATCTTAATAATGATTCGCTAATCCAATAGTAACATGTTCATTGGTTTCACTACTTTAATACATAAAACATATTTATTTTATTAGTTTTAGTTAATGACAACTTATTTTTAACTTGATTATCCATTAAGAGAATAAATAAGGTGAATGTTATTGGTCACTCTGATTTAGATTTTGTCGTGTTGATTCTTAAAATTAAGATCATGATAATATTTTTATGCTTGCCGTTGAAGTTGTATCTTCGAGGAATGCAAAATAAAGCTTGACTACCACTAGATGTTTAGTTTGAGAGATTTTTTTTAAGTTAATTCACTTGGTATACGGCTGAAGAGTTTTATTTTAAAGCTAAGCATTGTGGATTCTATTCGCCGATGAAGATATATTACAGCAATTCAACTATAGTTTATATGATTAAAAACAAAAAATAGAAGAAAAAAATTATATCACTATTAAGTATTTAACAATAAAAAACGTCTGAAGGATGACACAATGGTCGTTGAAAATGATCCATCTTGACACAACCATCAATCAACGCGCTTCATTTTTGCAAACTTTACGTTGTATCCATTATTCAAAGCAGGATTTAAAATTCCTCTCAAATTCATTTCGTTGAACTTTATTTATTTATAAAATAAAATTTAGAAGAGCAATAGAGAAGGTTGAAATACTCTCACCCTCAACATCTTATGTAACACCCCTTTTTTTTTAGTAACCTAGGCCTGTATGAATATAGCACCTTATAACAAGATTAGAATATGTCTTCAGAGATAATAGATGTTGATGTGATATTACACTTTTGAAATAGTAATTTAGATGATTTGGAAACAAAGTTGGATGTTGGAATAAAAGTTGTTAAGTGTTGGAGGTTTGTAGAGAAAGTTATAGGTTATGGAAAATTTTAGGTTGACACAACTTTGTGTTGGGTCGACATAACTTTGAAGTATCCATCTCTGGAAAATTTTGGGTCGACACAACTTTTTGTTGGTTCGACATAACTTTGAAGGAACCGTCTCTGGAAAATTTTAGGTCGACACAACTTTGTGTTGGGTCGACATAACTTTGAAGTATCCGTCTCTGGAAAATTTTAGGTCGACACAACTTTGTGTTAGGTCGACATAACTCTTAAGAATTCGTCTCTGGAAAGTGAGAGGTCGACACAATGGTTTGCTTGGGTCGACACAATGGTTTGCTTGGGTCAACACAATGGATTTGGATGTGTCGACCGCCCTTTGAAGATATCCAAAAAACGTTTCATATTCCACCGTTCCACGCGTGATATTATTTAAAAAGTTCATTATTTCAGCCTTAACTATGACTCAGCTCACCCTCTCCCAAAGTTCTCTCTGATCTAACATGAAAAATTTAGGATTTTGTGATAAAAGTGTGAGGTTTTAGTGTTTTGAGCAAGAAACTTTGATGTTTAAGAATTAGAAGTGCAAGAGAAGGAAAAGCTTACGACTCAAGCCCTGAGGTACTCGGAAATACCTTTAAGATATTCATTTTGATGTTGTAATGACTTATAAAGGATGAAATTTATGTTACATGGTTAAGAATACGTGAAATTGTGAAGGTAGTTTTTGAGTATACACTTATAAGTCATGTTAACCAGTTTCTGAAATATAAATTTTACAAAGTCTTTGATTTACAATTTGGTCATGATCTTTTCTAATGATGTGTAGCCAACATTTTAAGGTTTAGATTGATACCTTATTCATTCTGATCCGATTAGTGTAGTGAAAGTTGTGTATATCGGAAGTTGAGGTAAAAACAGGGTATGCACTATTATGGCCATGTTATACCTGATTTTAAAGATGTAGAATTTATGAGACTTGTAAGTAAGAATCTGATCACAACGTCTTCTAAAGAAATGTAGTAGACAAAATAAGGAAGAGATTGATAGCAATTACATGGAATTTGAGTATAGAAAGAGTTATGAGCCCCGAAAGTTAGATGAAAAACAAAAATAAAATATTGAATACTTATTTTAGTTAATTGTGATTTTTAAGGTGTTCTTGAAGACAAATCAAGAAAATTAAAGGAAAGTGAATAGAAATTCAGCTCAGAAACGAGGTAAGATTATGATGCATGCGATTGGCCCTTAAGTGAGACTACATTATAAAGATTAAGATTACTGTTCCTTAATGCTTTGATAAATATATTGGATTGTTTGGTGTGTAATGCACAATACACCGACCTCAATTAATTTGAGGGTTGTTTGTGTTCTTGATTAACATTGTTTGTTAGATTCAATGATATGATAAATGCATGTTTTGTTTATTAAGTATTGTACATGAATCATGCATCATGTTTTACTCAAAACAACGAAAATGAATTTCTCATGCATGATTTTCATAGACAACAGAATATGATACGAAGAAAGAAGAAAGGAAGCTTCATGAATTCATGTAACACTTTGTTGTTGAGGAGGGATTTGAGTTGGTTGTCTTTCGTGGACGTCATAGTTAACCTCTTAATTTCCCATCATAGTTCGCCTCACAATAATCTCATAGCTACGGTAACTAAAGAAAGAATGAATGTCAAAATTGAAATGAAACTGCATAGTTTTACAAAAGTTCATGCATGTTATACATTTTATAGTTTTCATGTCTTACTGAGCTTTAGGCTCATTAGAATGACTTTATAATGTAAGTGAGGAGTTTGATGATCAGAATGAAAATCAATGATGAATTTCGACCGATAGACGACAAAGTGTCGACCGACGTTGTAAAAAGAGTCGACCGGTATAATGTAACGACTAGAATTTCTATATTTAACGGTAACATCCAGTCGACCTTGGAAATACTGCAGGTCGACCAGAGGTAGTTGTTATAAGGGAATTCTATAAATTGTAGGAGTGCACCCAATTAAAATGACATTGATGCGAATTGGCAACTTAATAAACACATTTTAGGTTTTCGGAGTTGTGAATACTCTCATAGTGGTATCACAATTTATCGATAAATTGTTGGTATTGTACGAGAATACAATATAAGAGATAAAATTTTTAGTATTACGTTAGATAATATTTCCGCTAATGATGTTTGTGTTAATCAATTTAAAAAATATTTTCATTTCGATAGTACTCAGTCTTCCCTTTTTTATATGCGGTGTGTTTGCCATGTTTTAAATTTGATTGTTAAAGATAGCATGCAATTTGTATCACCGCATATTGATGCAATTAGAAGTGCAATTTCGTTTATTTCTTTGTCAAACGCCCGACAACAAGAGTATCGAGAATTTTGTAAAGCAGCTAACCTCAAATCTAGAAAACTAAAAATCGATGTTTCAACTCGGTGGAACTAAAAATATCTAATGTTAGAAAATCCTAGACCGTATTGGAACGTCATTTGTGATTTTATTAGTCAAAAGACACAATGTTTTACTTTGCATACGTGTAGTTGTGATATGACTAATCTATTTTTTGAATTTTTGCAACCATTTTTTGAAGCCACCAAAGAATGCTCGGGACTTTATTATCCGACTACGCATCTTGTGATTCTGTAGTTCGTAAGATTGTCTTGGAATTTGAAGACTAGCCGAGAACGTTGTACATTAGAAGTTTAAGAATTTTTTAATTTCTTGTACGCGTGTTAATTTGTGATTTCTTGTAAACGTTAACAATTGTAATCAATGCTAATGTCGACAATGCTAATGTAAGCAACTTTTTATTCTTCAATGAGAAGGTCATTTTCCTGAAATTAGAGTAAGTGTCGACCACAATGACACATGGTGTCGACCGCATAGCTATATGGTGTCGACCACAGATCCACTTGATGTCGACCTGATGAATACAGTGTCAACCGCATATATACGAAAGTGTTGACCGCACCTTCGCCAGGACGTTGGAGGTGTCGACCGTATACCAAGGTGTCGACCGCAGCCCATTCCAGAACGTTTTATGGTGTCGACCGCAAACTAAAGTGTCGACCGCAAATTAATACATAGTATTTTATGGTGTCGACCGCATATGAAGTTATCGACCGTTAGTTCAAGGTGTCGACCGCATCATAACTAGGTGTCGACCTTGGGCCCCATTATATTTCGATTCATACAATCCATGATTATTAATTGTTAACTCTTTCACGAATTGATTTCAAATTAGATGCTATATATGTTGAATGCGATTGATTCAATGTTTCGATGCTATTGTTTTGGAATTTATTTGTTATTTTGATTCAATACTATTATTTTCGTGTTTCTTAGGCATAATGAAGGCGCTAAATACAAACGTTATCATGCAATTTTTTTTTTATTGAAGAAAACAATAGACATAAAATTTTCATCAAAATTTAAAATTACATAATACCGAAAGCTATAAAACTTCAGTATACGAAAACAAAATTTCTATGTTGGGCTCGTCTAGCTCGGCTTGTTTAGGGTCGACTGGCTCGGTCCGACTCGCTCGTTTAGGCTCGAGGCTAGCGAGCCAAATTTTTTTGAAAAAAGCTCGAATGAGCCGGCTCGAATAGGCTCGACAAGCTCGGCTCGTTTGGCTCGACAGACTCAACGAGCCGGCCGTCCCGGGCTCGAGTTGGCTTGAGCCTGCTCGATTGACACCACTAGTTCGAGCTATTCCTTGACTACCAGTGTTCACGAGTCACCTGCCAGCCGGCTCGATTTACACCACTAGTTCGAGCCATTCCTTGAGTACCAGTGTTCACGAGTCACCTGCGTTGTTAGCCTATTCAGTTGATCTCGGATGGAACAATGTCGAATCGTTTGATGTCTCAGGATCCGTCAGCAGATTAGAGGATCCAACGGCGCATTCTAACGGGGGCCGGGACACGCGGAACGATTCTCCAATAGTTCTATTTTCCATTTTTCTTTTTTTCAGAACCAATTTCTTTCCCTTTTCGCGGAAACTGTTCGTAAACTACTCGAAGTCGGAGACCAAATGAAAAATTTAAAAGTAAAAAAAGGATAAATTGCTATGTTTTCCGTTGCACGGAGGTCGAAGTGTTGTAGGATGGCGAGATCTCGAAGAAGGACCACTCCCCTTTATTCCTGCCTGATAATCGTCTTTTTCTGATTGAGCTTCGTCTCCCTAGATCTCCGATAACAATGGGGTTTTGATTCACTTTCGCAATCAACCCATAAAACTGCTTATTTCCCGTTTATTTCCTCTGTGTTTCTATTTTCTGTTTTCTGGAGTGAAGGACATGTGAGCTCCGGACGCCGAATTTGGGCTGTCGGATCTGAAGTTTTCCTCCATTTCCTCTCACCCTTGGTTGCTCTACCCCCTTTGGTTTGCTGTCATGGATTCCATTTTCTGCTCATCTCTTGGATCTAGAATTTCATAAGTTTCTCTGCAGTTTTAAACGAAATCCCACCTTTTCCTCCATCGTACGAGGATCCTTAATGTCGGCTTAGGCGTTCCTGCCCATATCCATGTCCAAGATCTAGCGTTCACCTTCACCGCATGGCCACCAATTGCTTACCCGTGAGTTTGAACTTAAATTGAATCCGTGTTCTTATTTTCACAATGCTGAAGCAGCTATTCGGTAAACTCCCCCGAAAATCATCGAAATCTGACCAGCCCGAGTCACCTCGAACCTCGACACAATCATCTAGTTCAAGTGCCCGGAGCAACTCCGCTCCGTCTTTCCATGGAACATACAGACCAAGTGCTGAAAATTCTGCCTCCGGCCGATTGAGTTCCGTTAAAAGAACCTCCGCCGCTGTTTTTCCGGCCAGCGTTGTGGCCGGAATAGAGCCTCTAGTGCCATTCAAAGACGTGCCTGGGCCCAAGAAGATTAATCTTTTCGTAAGCAAGCTCAGCCTATGCTGCGTAACCTTTGATTTCTCCGATTCTACTAAGAATTCCGCTGAAAAAGATGTCAAGCGGAAGATATTGCTTGAACTGGTGGACTTCGTTGCTTCTGGGAATGTAAGATTTAGCGAACCCGCCATGCATGCATTGTGTAAAATGTGCGCTTTTAATCTGTTCAGAATCTTTCCGCCCAATTATCGGTCTGCCATGGGTGTGGACGAAGGTGAAAACGACGACGACGAGCCAACTCTAGATCCCGCTTGGCCATATTTACAAATTGTATACGATTTACTGCTCAAATTTCTCCATTCTTCTGGTGTTGATGCAAAGGTTGCAAAGAAGTCCATCGACCATAACTTCATTTTAAAGCTGCTGGACTTGTTTGATTCAAAAGATCCCAGAGAAAGGGAATCCTTGAAGACTGTTCTTCACAGAATATATGGAAAATTCATGGTTCATCGCCCTTTCATTCGGAAGTCCATAAACAACATATTCTTTCGATTCATATTCGAGACCGAAAGACATAACGGGATTGCTGAATTGGTGGAGATATATGTGTTAAGTCTTGAAAAAGACTTAATTATGTCTATTAAAGTTATGAAAATTGTTAGACTTTGAGTAATGAATTGATGGATTTTATGCTGGAAGCTGTATTTGGTGCTGCAGCTCACGCTACAACACAGAATCAGCGGGCAGCAAGGAAATTATGTAAATTTCGGTAATTCCGAGATTATTTTGATCTGCCCGATTGGTTACCTATTTTGCAGGGATTATGCTGGACAAAGATGGAAAGCAATGAAAAGAAAAGAGATAAGATCAGAGATATTTAATTGGCGGATTGGAGAGAGAAGAAAATCTCCACAAATCAAGGGATCCCGAATTTAGTTAAATCTCCACAAATCAAGGGATTCCGATTTCTGTTTTGGAAAGAGAAGATTG
>QAOC01018296.1:92947-165034 GCA_003255005.1 Begonia fuchsioides
TAATGATGCAAGTGCCACATTTATTTGTAAATAAAATTTTCAATAATATTTCATTTTTTATAATGATAATAATAAATATTTTTTTTCAATTATATTAAATATTCTAAATACATCTTACCTTACTAAATGTTTATTACAATTTTGTATTTTATAATAACAAAACAACTTTTTAATAAATGAATATTTGACTCGTTCAGCTTAACTCGATGAGATTCAACATGCTCGTTTCGCACAGCTGGCTTAGGCTTAAGGTTCTAGAGAATGTTTAACCTAAATTAAAAAAAAAACTAAGCAGGTTCAGCTCGACAGTCTCAATAAACTTAACAAAATCAATTCAAAAAAATCAACAAGCTCAAAGAGATGATTTTTTTTCAAGTTTACCTTGGTCGAGCCAACTCTTTTGATGGCACTAGCTATGACCCATGGTGAAGTAAACAACTAACATGTTTACTCAAAGTTTATATGGCATCATCATCCATCAAGATCGTCCTGTCATTGTCCATCTAAGTCCTGCTACCCTAAACAAAACTAGTAAAAAAATGAAGCAATAGTTGAAATGGCAGAATGGGGGGAATCAGAATCTTGTCCTTTCTTTCTCCCCATCTCCGTATTTATATTTTACTCTTAGAACATATGGAATTCAGACTATGAGCATGGGAATGGCATGCATGCAGACACAGATCTGCATGCCATATCATGCCAACTTATGCTCGAATCCCGGGACCCTCTCCGCTTCGACTTCCGAGCTTTCTCCCCTCCCGTCATCTTCCCGGCGACTGACCGCCACTCGCCCCCTCGTCTCTGATTCGGTCGACTTACGTCATCTGCAGAGAAGTGGCGAAAGGCTTGTTAATGTTTAATTAATTCCCATCTGTTTGTCTTGTCTCATGACGATGGGTATGAGTAAAGCCAAGGTGCGAGTGAGGCGAGAATGTAAAGGCGGTGACGCCAGACGTAAGATGCAGACAATCAAATCTTAAACTTGTATCAACTTTCTCTCTCTACAGATCTAAGTCTGTTCTGTCTGAGAGAGTGGCAGTGACTGAATCAAAGCCGTCAGTAATGAGAGACAGAGAGAGAAGAAGAGAGGGGAAATGACGCAATCGAACGTAACGCATGCGTGGAAGCGTGTGAAAGGGATTTGGAATTGAGCTCTCTTTGGAGCTTTCTACGTCACTTGGTTATGGCGGCAGGGAGAGACAAAGGGCGGAGGAGAGAGAGATCGATGGGAGGAGAGAGAGAGCTCCATCGTTGTCTCAATATGAGCGGTGACCTTGGAGAGTGTTTCTTCCTTTTCTTAATTCCAAGTTATCCATGTTGTGTGAAAACTATTGTTCGTTTAGAAGATTGTATATTCAGAAGGCAGACGATCATTTATTCATGTCGATCCTCAAATTAAGAACTCAAATTTGTAGAGTAAAAAACATGTTCCATGGATGAATCTGCATGTACAACATCAGATTCGGTGAGAGTAGGAAGTTGAATCCTAGTCAAAATTGAAGCATTTACATTGAAAAAAAGGTGTTATTCTAGTAGCAACAAGTTAACTATGTTTTTAGTCTTGGAGTTATTCAGAGAAGAGTTGTTCAGTGTGGGAAGCAGCCGAAGCCGGGGTCCTGGTCGTCCCCGGCTGCCAACCTCCATTGATAGCCGATATCTTGTGCGATCTTCACAGCGTCAGCGCCCGTTCCGAGCAGGCCTCTTCTCGTGAATCCAACGCAGTACAGCCCATTCTCTCCCTTCCACCCGTTTGGAAAGGACAATCTCGGCATTCCGTCGTCGTTGAAAAGCTCCGACCTCTGCACACATACCAAATCCAGTTATTTCACCCTTTCTTGTCCGTGACATGAGCTGTATTTGCATGGAGAAAAAAAGGGTCCTTTGGCGGTTTTTCCACTCTGAATAACAGTACATTTTTATTTACCTTGAGCCACTTCGGAACATTGCTTCTGTAGCCGGTAGCTAAGATTATGGAATCGAATTCCTTCTCTTGCCCATCCACAAACTTAGCTCCGTTACTGGTGATTTCCTTGACTCCTTCCATAACCTACGAGTAGTAGTACGACAGTGTCAGAAAAGCACGTCGGGGAAGAACGGAGAATGGCTACCTTTATTTTCCCTGATTTGATCTGCGAGAGAGCTCCGACGTCGAGAACTGGCGTTTTCCCAGTGGCGTTTTTGAGTTCGATCGGACCTGTTTTTGGCCGCCGCAGGCCTAGCTGATCTGTGTCGCCGAGAACGAGATAGGCAGCGAGAAGGAGAAACCTGTCGACTAATCTTAGAGGCAGCCATTTCAAGAGTCTTGTCGCGATTCCGAACGTTGAGAAACCAAACATTTCTCTCGGAAGAACATGCACCTACGTAGGACGAAAATAAAGCTTAGCCACCGAGGCGAAACTCAGAAAATTTGACCGCAAAGATGAATAGATATCTGACTTACAGTGTTTCTTACGACGATATGGGGATCGGCATTGTGTCTGCAAAGGTCCAGACTAACTTCCATGCCGGAATTGCCACAACCAATTACTAAAACCCTCTTGTTTTTCAAATCGGACCCTGATTTATACATACTGGTGTGAATCACAGATCCACGAAAATTCTCCATCCCAGCAATTTCCGGCTTCACCATCTCCGCATTCTCGCCGGAGGCGACGATAAGCCACCGAGAAACGTACTCAAAATTTTGAGTACGAACTCTCCAAAAGCCGCGCGAATCAAACTCTGCGAGTCGAACTGTTTCGTTGAATCTAGGGTGAATGGAGAAGTGCGAAGCGTATGATTCCATGTAGGAGATGAACTGGCCCTTCGTTGCGTACTTGGGGAAATCTTTTGGAAAACCCATTAATGGTAGCTCGCAGAAATGCTTGGGAAGATGAAGCTTTAGGCGATCATAGGTTTTGTGTTGCCACAAAGAAGCCACACAGTCACTTTGCTCGACAACTAATGAAGGAACTCCATGTTTAGACAGACAAGCTGAAGCAGCAAGCCCGGATGGTCCTGCACCTACAATTATAGGCCCATTCACCCACAAACGATTCTCTGTCTTTTCTTTTCGTTTTTCACAAGAACCCATCGAAGAAAATCAGTAGATACAATGGAGGAAAGCTGCAGCAACTGAAAATAAGAAAGGATGGCAATTTTTTTCTCGGCTCTGTTTCTAAGTTCTCGACACCCTGTTTCTCTGAGAATTTCTTGGGGCGGGTTGGGTCGAATTTAAAGGGCGAGTACGCAGGTGATGAAAAAGAGTGCGGGTGCGCAAGTAAATACAAAGGGCTCTTCGATACCAGAGTCAATGCAAATAGAATCAGGGGTTGTGGTCTGAGCAGACGTCGCTTATTAATGCATAAAAACAGAGGCGAGAAAAACAGAGATTTTAGAGAAAGAGAGAGATTTAGAGAGAGAGAGAGATTTAGAGAGAGAATGAGAGGTGTCTGTCATATAGTGGAGGCGTAAAGGTTAAGAAAAGGATTTAGGACATGCTCTCAAGGCTCTTTCTTCGGAGCATCTGTGCAGGCAAAGTGATTGGGTGAGTAGTAAGTGAGGGCACTTGGGGAAGGCGAAGAAGACGATATTTCTGCCCGTCCGATTCTCCGCATGTAGATCCAATAATAAGTGACAAGATTCGAATATTACACTACTATAATATAAGAGTTGTTATCCTTAATATTGAGATAGCTCCTTAAGACATCAAGAAGAAAGTCTTCTATCTCTAGACTGTTAAATTACCGTAAGTCAATCCTTTGCCAGAAAAATTTTCCGTTTTCTTTTACTTCATTTTTACTAATTTATTAAGTTGAGAAAGTTTGACCACCGGCAACTCAACACGCGTGCTAACACTCAACCAGGGCAGACGCCACGTGTGGAGGCGTTTGATGACGTAAGGGTGAAGCTAGCCGTACGATGACGTGATGCTGGTTTATATAGATGTCACGCAGAGATTAGGGTTTCGATAATTAGGAAATAGGGTTGTACGTACGTGATTGTACAAGCAATGACTATTCTCACCTTTTTGTAGGGTTTGACTATTCTTACCTTTTTGTAGGGTTTGATAAAAAACATAAACTGTATTATAATTGTTAATTTCAATTTTAATTTTTAAAAAATTATAATTTATGTATTGTCATAAATTTTTAAAAATAAAAAATTGTGACTCAAAAAAATTTTAAATTGAGTAAAATTCGACATAAAGTCTAATAAAATCTGATATAAATATTAAAATTAGTTATAAATCACTCAGTTACTTAAAATTTGACTCATATATAATAAAAAATATATATTTTGTTATTATATTTTAATTTTTTTAAATATAAAATAAAACTATGTTAAAATTCGAAAAGAACTAAAACTGTTGGTTCCGATATCGATTCTGGATCTATTTCGAGATGAAACCAAACCGAACTTGCCGGTGTCTGCCCCTATGTTGTGGTACTCAAACTGTACATGCTCTTTTGGCAACTTTTTAAAGTACAAATTAATTCAAACACGTTTACGAAATTTATTTTTGTTCTCAAATTTTATTTTTCACGACGTTTGAAAATAATTCAATTTGGTTGTTCTTTGTATGCAATTGTAACACGTGACACACAAATATAAAAGTTAAGTGGGTGAATGAACTTAGATATTATGGTAGTTAGGGATGGGCATGAGTTGATTTGGGTCGGGTTTTTAACCGACCGGTACCGACCCATTTGAGCTTTGGTCCCAAACTCAAAATCAAAGACCGACCCAAAACTCGCACTCTCTGAGACAACCCGACCCAAACCCATTTGGGTTGGGTCGGGTTGGGTTTTTGGTCCTATTAAAAAATTCATTCAAAATAAAAATATCCATAAAAATATTCATAAAAAACATCTATCAAAATGAAAATATCCATCAAAATAAAAAATTCGTCAAAATAAAAAACATCCATCAAAATAAAAACATCCATCAACATCCAAACATTTATAGAAAAAATATTCTTCAAAAGAAAAATATTCATTAAAATAAAAACATTCCTCAAAGTAACTCGTCAATTCGATTCGGCTTTCATTGTCCATCATATCTTACCCTTCTCAATCTCATCTTTTCTACAAAATCAAATAATACAAATTTTTTATTTACATTCATCATATACAAGCTAGATGATATTTGATAAGTAGAATAATTGATTTACCATTTACCTCCATTATTTAATAATTGTTGGCATATTTTCTTGTACTTCTCCATTTTGAGATTGACGAATGTTTGCTGCAAGTGCTACAAAATAAAAACAATATAAGAAAAGTCAAATATTATTAAGGATATGACGTAAAAAAATGAATAGACATACCTTCGTCAATAGTTTCATAATCATCTATCACATCTGGATTAGTAGGAAAAGTTGTACGAATCCTAATTTTATTCAATATATTACTTTTTATTGTGGGAAGTTTTTACCAAAACTACTGCAGACTCTTCAATTAAAAAGGAAAAGCAAGAGGCATTCACAAGCACTTTTGATTTTTCTCAAACAAAGCAGTTAACATTGCTCCTCCCAAACGGAAAAGGCTTTAAAACAACATTTATCAGTTTTCACCATTTCTGAACTGTCATCGTCCATAAACCCGTCATCACAACTAAACTAAAGTTCAGAAGTAAATTAACTGCAAACGCCTCCCGAAGCTAACATGCTTCCGGACGAAAATCAAAGTCCAAAAAATTCAGTCAAAAAGAGCAAAAACGACTTCGAAATTCCCATCAAAATACGCAAAACAGATTAAAGAACGGAAATGCGAAACAAATTAGCCGCAGATTTAATCGCAATAGTAAACATAAGCAAACGAAAGCCAGACAAGAACAACAGCAAACTAACATTAAAAAAACACAGAAAACGGCGAAAGAGTCGTTTCAGCAGTCGGAGAAACATACCGGCAGAAGGGAGAAAAACAGAAGACGGAAATGAGAAGCAAATAATCAAGTACTCTCAGCCCTAGCAGTGGAGGAAATAAGGAAAACAGAAGACGGAAATTACTTTCGCAGCTAGCAGTGGAGAACTAAGGAGCGTCGGTCGTCGTGTGATTTTACTCTCAGCCCTAGCAGAAATTAGAAAAAAGTTATAGCAATTAAATGAGTTTTGGGTCGGGCTTGCGGGTTTAGTAAAAATAAAAGCCCGACCCAAAAACCAAACAATAAATAAAAACCCGACCCAAATTTAAAAAAACTCAAATTTTCTATTACAAACCCGACCCAAAAGTTACGGGTCGGGCTGAGATCGTGGGTTGCCCATCCCTAATGGTAGTTCTAGAGGGTCAACGTGTCAAGTGTAAATGCTTGCATAGGAAATAAAGGTATTATTTTTTGTAAATAATGATAAATTTAGTTTCTATTTTTCAAGATGAGGTGTCCTATTAGTCGAATTCACATTCAGTTAATGTAACGAAAAAAATTAAATTTTAATAATTATTTATAACATTAATTAATGTTGTTCAATTTGTAATCAATTTTCTATGATTTGCTTCCTGAACGTGTCAAATCGGTTGCCATTTTTACACGCTGAAACATGACTTCGAGTTGTCTCAACGACGAGGGCCTGAACAGCTGCGCCGCTGTTGGGACATCCCGTACTCTCCCATCCACGGCGAGAGAACGGCCTCGGAAGATTCTCCGGGACGACTGTCTCCAGCATATTCCGCCGCCACTGAGGGCACATTCTTTTCTCGCTCCACCGTACACCTTTCTCGTGCTTGGAATCAACGCTAGACAAAGGCTCTTCCATCGCCGGAGCTATACCCCCACCGCCAAATCCACGAATTCATAGGCAATTGCCATGCTCGCCAACTCCAAAACGCTTCGCCGTCGCGACGATCCTTCATTTCCCTTCCAGCTCAATCAGATCATTTCAAAGTAACAAACAGAGCCGCGATGCATAATTTGTGCTAGAACGGAACCTCCCATTTTGATTTCTGATTAAAAAGTGAAAACTCACCACAGATTTTGAATCGAGCTGGCGGAGGAAGAAGAGCGAGGATGATCAGGCAAAGGCAGAGGACTGCAACAACAAATGGCAGCCATACCCATACGTTCACCAGAGAAATAAATAGACGATTTAGGTGGGAGGAACAGCGACTGCAGCGGAGGGAGGCGAATGGAGAAACGTTTGGAAGTCAAAACCAAGATCACTATTCAAAGACGACGCCTTCCGGTTGCTTGCCGTCTTCTACAACTCCTTGTCTCCAATGGCCGGACGCGTGTCCCTCTTCCAGAACCGGGCCACTCACACTGGTCCAGGTATTGCCGCCGGCCCACTACGTTAATCCACCAATCGAGCGAGATTTAGGTATTTTTTATTTCCAGTGCCTACAAATGGGGGTCTACTTGTCATTTGAATTTGGTATCCGCCATAAAAGTCCAGCTTTAATGCTTAATAACAATAATGGTGGAGTCATCACCCCCGTCCACCTAAGGCTAATATTAACACTAACGCCGTACCTTCCTCTTCTTCTGCCTTTCCTTCTGCGTTCTACCCATCTCGGGTTCATCGCCAAAGCCTTTCTTTCTCCGATTTGCTCTCCTCATGAACTTGAACAGTTTTTTTTTTCTGGGGTGAAATCGGACATCTCTGATATTCTGAATCCTCGCTTGTTTTCTCCCTTTCGAGATCTTCAACGACCAACTTGTCAACTCGTTGACGAACCACTGCATTAGGCTTGGAGAACTTTTGAAGTTTTGTTTTTTGGGATATGGGTTGACTGGGGGCACATAGAAAGTCTCTCACTCTACCCTACTTGAATTAAAATACCCTAGACCGATTATCGTACTGTTTCATTTTGGAGTTGTTTTCTGCCTTGCGTGACCCACGTTGTAGTTCCCCCAACCGTAACTCCCCCGACTTCAGATTTCAAGCGTGATTTTCGTTGGTTAGCTTCCGCCATTTAATTTGTTGCTTAACTCATTCCTCGTCTCTAGGGATCCATTCCCCGCTTTTTACATTATTGGATTGGGGAAGTGATGGTCGGCGACAATGGAAGGCAGTAAAGACGGTAATGTTGACTGTGGGAGCTGCTCCAAGGAGGATCTGCCTCCCATTCCTCTAGCGGCGGCCTATCGTCAGTGCCGGAGCACCGATAATGTTCTACTGCCCTGTAAGAAATCGCTCGTACGCCACCAGTCGCTCGTAAGTTCCCCTGCAGTTCTACTCTTTGGACTGATGTTTCAATTTTGGACTTAGCTTGTTCGTAATGCTCAACTCAAATGTTCAGGAAAACACACGGTTTATGTTCTATATCCCCTATCTTCTTCGTTGATGGCAACTAGTGATCTACTTTCCTTTCTTTGGAAGATTGATTTTATTAATGAAGGTGGTCATTTTGACTTCCTTGGATCAAATTTTGGTTCTGTTCTAAAGCTACCTCGTACTATCGTCAAAGCAACAATGTTGTAAAAGAAAGAACAAAGAAGGAATTAGGGTGCGAAATTGATACTGAGATTGTTGGTCTCAGTTGGTGACTGACTGGTTTCCTTGGTAGATTTTGCAAAGCCAAAAATCTTTTTTTCTAGACTATGTAGAGTAACATCCTTGCAAGGTCGTCTCTTCCCCAGTCCAGTTTGATGGGTCTTTATGGTCATAAGATTGTGAGGGGAGCAAGACTTTATCCATGTATATTGC
This sequence comes from Begonia fuchsioides, assembly GCA_003255005.1. Taxonomy (NCBI): domain Eukaryota; kingdom Viridiplantae; phylum Streptophyta; class Magnoliopsida; order Cucurbitales; family Begoniaceae; genus Begonia; species Begonia fuchsioides. Next base: position 101,571 of record QAOC01018296.1, read on the forward strand.
TACAGAAGTTTCTGTTTTTCCTGGACTCTGTATCGTGTTTTACATGTCTCGAAGCGTCCATTGCTTTTATGTTTTAAGGTTGTAATCTATCTGTTGTAAATATTGGCAATGTTGCAGATGAAGACCAATGCATTGGACGTTTCTCGTGAACCTGTATTCAACAAAGATAGCCGAGATTTGAACTTCATTCCCACGGTTCGTTCAGGAGCATGCACCGACATTGGCTTTCGTAGCAGCATGGAAGATGCATATGTTTGCATTGACAAATTTGCAAGTGCGGACCCGATTGAGAATTCTAATAATGGACCTAGTGCTTTCTATGGGGTATTTTTTGATTACTTCAGAGTTTGATTCATTTATGTATTAATCCTAACTTTATATAGTTTAGGAATGATGTCTATTAGGAGTCGAGCTTGAATGACAGATATCTGCGCTGCTTCGATGTAGCTTTAACTTTTGAAGCCTAGAGCATTGGTTTTTTGCTTCTAGGTTTTTGATGGACACGGAGGGAAGCATGCTGCAGACTTTGCTTCTTACCATTTACCTAAATTCATAGTCGAGGATGAAGATTTCCCCAAGGATATTGAGAAGGCTGTTGCTTCAGCATTTCTTCAAACAGATACTGCCTTTGAGAAAGCTTGTTCGTCCAATGCTGCCCTTGCATCTGGCACCACAGCTTTGGCTGCTCTTGTTCTTGGAAGGTTAGATCTTGTATTAAACTGTTAACCTCAAAGGACTAAAGGATATTTTGGACTTGAAGAGTATATACATGCCTTGGAGCCATTTTTGGCTCCATGATCTTCATCTGCTAAATTTTCAGATCTCATAATAATCAGATTTTAAAATTATATTCTTGTTTTCCAATGGCAGTTCATTGGTAGTGGCAAATGCTGGAGACTGTCGAGCAGTTCTCTGTCGGCGTGGGAAAGCCATTGAAATGTCAAGGGATCACAAGCCCATTTGCATAAGAGAGAAGAACCGGATCGAGGCATCCGGAGGATATATTGATGATGGTTATCTCAACGGACAACTCAATGTTGCTCGAGCTTTGGGAGACTGGCACATGGAAGGAATGAAGGGTCGAGATGGTGGGCCCCTCAGTGCAGAGCCGGAGCTCATGTCTACAAAATTAACCAAGGAAGATGAGTTTCTGATAATAGGATGCGATGGAATATGGGATGTCTTTAGGAGCCAAAATGCGGTCGATTTTGCAAGACGGAGGCTTCAAGAGCATAATGACCCGGATTTGTGTAGCAAGGACTTGATTGACGAGGCTTTGAAGAGAAAAAGTGGAGATAATTTAGCCGTAGTTGTGGTCTGTTTCCAATCTCCGCCTCCGCCGAATTTGATCGCCCCTCGAACAAGAGTGGAGAGGAGCTTTTCTGCTGAAGGACTAAGGGAGTTGCAAAGCTTTCTTGACAGCTTGGAAAAAGTGACTCATTGATTCCATATTCTCTACTTTCAAGTATTTTTCGGCCAATCTAAACTTTAGGGTCGGATTTAAGGCATTGTGATGGAATCTCGAGTTTGACTTGTGACATACGAGGCTGCAACATTTGTAGGATTCCTTGTCTTTGGACTTATATTTAGAAAGTAGAAGTAACTTCATCTTATTAGCTTCAACTTATTTGTGTGTTTAGTCTGCTCATTAGGTTCGTTTTGAGTTAGAAGTAAATGTCGTAACAAAGAAATTGAAGTCACGATGCTGAAAATGTTGCCCTATTCCGCATAGAACTTAGTCTAAATTTCCCCTGTTCAGGGTTCTTTAAGCGACCATGATTGGCGGTTGCATTCTATCTGTTTCACAACTTCCTCAACATATCATCAGCAGTTGACAAGCAAATGTTCGATTGGTCTGTGTTAGAAAATAGAACCTATTCTCTTTTGGGTCATTGTCAATTTGGATCTTTGTCCCCTCTACTCCTACGTTGCGAGCTGGCTATTTATGATGGGTCGTCGTTCTGTGTGACCAAACTGAGTCCAGAACATTTGCTGATTTGATCTCCTTTTACAAGATGTCATGATGTTGATTAACTGCTGGGACTCAAGCCCTGCGCAAATCTGAAGTTTATGAAATCAGTTTTCAGAGTCGAACTAAAAGAAAGTGATAATATAGAGTGAGAGGGAACATACAAATGATTCTTGAAAAGTAGCCGTGGAAAGTAGCAAAGTGGTCTCGGGTTTAGAGCGAGAGAGAATTGCTCGATCCATATGGTGATTTAAACGGTGCGGTCCGGATTGAGACATTGCCTTGAGGCCACTCAAATGTGAGGTCCCTCCTCCATTAAATGAGGGCCACGCCTTGCCCGTTTTTTTTTATTTCACACGTCGTGAAATCTCTATAAATAGAGGTTGAGAGAACGAAAATCTTATTCATCTCGTCATCATTCAATCTCAAGAAAAGGTATTCGATCATCTGAAGGAGAGAAATTTTTTGGAGGGAGAGAAAAGAAAAAGTGTGAGAGAAAAATAAGTGTGACATTTTTGTGCACATTGTGAGTTCTAAATCACCACTCTTGATTTCACACATCGTGAAATCTCTATAACTAGAGGTTGAGAGAATAGAAATCTTATTCCTCTCATCATCATTCAATCACAAGCGAAGGTATTCGATCATCTGTATGAAAGAAATTTTTTGGAGGGAGAGAAAAGAAAGAGCGTGATGGAAAAATATGTGTGGTGTTTTTGTTCACATTGTGAGTTCTAAGACTGATGATTTCTCTTAGTGAATATTTTCTAAAATATTTAATTCTAGAAAAATATTGTAAATCCGATTTTTCATAGTGAGATCTTTCTGGACTCGGTCCATGTGGTTTTTCCCGATTTGGGTTTCCACGTAAAATTCTCGGTGTGCATTTTTGGCATTATTTCATTTACTTCTTGGCCGTCATATTTTTACGGAGCATAAATATATTCTTGGTATTTTTTGGATCACAATCTGTTATCGTGTCTTATACTGCCTAGTTAGTGGTGTAATTGTACTGTGTAAGTAGTTCTGGCTAATGCAATACTTGGTATTTAAGTGGTCCGTTCGTGACCCACCTCTCTTACCTGAGAACTACTTGGAAAGGTAATTCTGTCGATGAGACTGTCAAAAGCGTCTTTCATGGGATCAGTACTCTCCACGTTTTTTGGTGAATAAAGAAATAATATTCAGGTGGATAATCGGGTTGAATTTCCCAACAAGTGGTATCAAAGCCTCGTTATTATGGCGGGAAATGTTGAAATTGAAAAATTCAACAGCAATAATTTTTCGCTATGGAAATTAAAGATGAAGGCGCTATTACGGAGAGATGGTTGTGCTATAGCCATCAGCGATAGGCCGACGAATGTTGAAGATGAGAAGTGGATCAAAGCGGACGAGGCTACTACCGCAATTTTTCATCTTGCTCTTGCAGATGAAATTTTGTCAGGTATCACAGAGCTGACAACCGCTAAGCAGATATGAGATACGCTGACAGAGTTATATGAATCAAAGTCAAATTATAATAAAATTTTCTTAAAAAGAAAATTATATACTCTTTGGATGTTAGAGTCGACAATGATCACAGACCACATCAATACTCTAAACACCTTGTTCTCGCAACTCACAGCAATAGAGCACAAAATCGACTCAAATGAAAGAGCCGAACTTTTACTTCAGAGTTTGCCAGATTTATACGATCACCTTATTATAAATTTGACCAACGGTACTGCAAAAACTTTGACGTTCAAAGATGTTGCAGCTGCTGTTCTAGACGAAGAAAGCAGACGGAAGAACAAAGAACGTGCTTATGTAGATGTCTTATCAATAGTAAGAGAAAGACCAAGAGAACGTGGGGCTTCTGGAGCCAGCACGTCAGGAATGACAAAATCAAAAAGCAAAAAAAGGATTAAGTGCTATCATTGTGGTAAAACATGCCACATGAAAAAAGATTGCTGGAAATTGAAGAAAGAACAAAATGAAGAAGGTGTTAAATGAGAGACGAAGAGTACAGCTGCGACTGCTTCTGATGGTGAAGATGTAATTATATGTGAAGATGCTATCAACCTCATGACTCAGGAATCATGTTGAGTATGTGACTATGATGCATCTTATCATGTTACGGAAAAATCCAAATATTTTACATCTTACACGAGCGGCGATTTTGGCACTGTCAAAATGGGGAACAATCAGGTTTCCAAAATAGTTGAAAAATGTGACATTTGTATCTACACCAACACAGGCTGCGAGTTGGTGCTTAAAGATGTCCGACATGTTCCAGATATTTGACTGAATCTTATATCAGTTGGTGCTCTTGATGATGCCGGTTACAAGAGCAAATTTGCTAATGGTAAATGAGAGCTTAGCAAAGGCTCGCTAGTAGTAGCGAGATGAATCAAAGAGTCTAGTTTGTATGTGACTCAAGCGACTGCAAAGGAAGTAGCTGCAAATATTGCCCAAGATAACTCAATGGAGTTATGGCACAGACGATTAGGTCACATGAGCGAGAAGGGACTTCTACTGCTTGGCAAGAGAGAATGTCTGCCACATCTCAGACATGAATATTTGCCAAATTGTATTCATTGTTTGACATGAAAACAACACAGAGTTTCCTTCAAAAAGAATTCTGCATCAAGGAAACCAAACGTGTTAGAAGCAATCTATTCAGATGTTTGTGGTCCTATGTCAACAAAAATATTAAGCGGTGCTCTATACATTGTCACATTTATTGATGATCACTCAATAAAGGTTTGAGCTTACACACTCAAAACCAAAGGCGATGTGTTTAACGTTTTCAAACAATTTCATGCTCAAACCGAGCGGAAAAAATAGAAAGAAGTTAAATTGCATCCGCATAGACAATGGTGACGAATATATAGGATCCTTTGATGAATACTGCAAGATGCACGAGATCAGACATGAAAGATCAGTTCCAAAGACTCCTCAACAAAATGGTGTTCCTGAAAGAATGAACAGAACGATCTTGGAGAAGATAAGATGCATGTTATCACATTCAAAACTGCCTAAAATATTTTGGGGAGAAACAATGAAGACTGCAGTAATTATCATCAATATGAACCTCTGAATGGAGAAGTGTTAAACATACTATGGACAGTAAAAGACGTCTCTTATCAGCATCTAAAAGTGTTTGGATGTAGGGCGTTTGTCCATTTTCCAAAAGACGAGAGGTCAAAACTAGACAGCAAAGCTAAGGAATGCATATTCCTTGGGTACAGAATTGATGCATTCAGATACAAGCTTTGGAGTCCAACTGACAAGAAAATTATCAAAAGCTGAGATGTTGTCTTCTTTGAAGATCAAACCATTGAAGACAAGAAGAAAGATGTGGAGATCACTAATTAGCATCTTGTAAGAGTTGAACCGGTGAAATCAACCTTTGACGGAGGAGATGCCGGAGAATCTAGTGATCAAGTAGCTAATGAAATTGACCAAAGAGAGACAGATATCTCTCTTGAATCAGCTACAGACTTAAGGAGGTCAACAAGAGATTGTCAACCATCAAAGAGATATTCTGTCAATGAGTATGTGATGATTACAGATTGTGATGAACCTCAGTGTTATGAGGAAGCTATGGAGCATCAACAAAAGAATAACTAGTTAGATGCGATGCAAGATGAGATGACATCATTGCATGAGAACCATTCTTATGAGTTAGTTCAACTTCCAAAGGGGCGGAAGGCACTCAAGAACAAATGGGTATACAGGCTCAAACTTGAGAGTGAAAGTTCTCAACCAAGGTATAAGGCTAGAATAGTTGTGAAAGGTTTTGGTCAGAAGAAAGACGTTGCCTTTGAAGAAATGTTTTCACCTGTCGTGAAAATGTCATTCATACGAGTGGTACTAGGATTAGCTTCAAGTCTCAATTTGGAAATCAAGCAACTCGATGTGAAAACCGCTTTCTTACATGTTGAACTAGAAGAAGAAATCTACATTGAACAACCAGAAGGGTTCGTTGAAAAAGGAAAGGAACATCTGGTTTGTAGATTGAAGAACAGCTTGTATGGACTAAATCAAGCCCCGCGACAATGATATAAGAAGTTTGACTCATTTATGGTCAATCAAAGATATAGGAAAACTTCTTCAAACCATTGTGTGTTCGTGAAACGGTTCGCGGACAATACCTTCATAATTCTCCAACTTATTTCGACGACATGCTGATTGTGGGCTGTGACAGTGAAAAGATTACTACGTTAAAGAAAGAACTTAACAAGTCTTTTGCCATGAAAAATTTAGGACCGGCGAAACAGATACTTGGGATGGTATCACACGTGATAGAAAGAACATGAAGTTATGGCTATCGCAGGAGAAATATATTAAGAAAGTTCTCAGTTGATTCTATATGGATAAGGCGAAGCCGATCAGCACTCCACTTGCTAATCATTATAGACTTACTTCCAAACAAAGTCGTTCTACTGAAGAAGAAAAAGTAGAAATACAGAGAATTTCATATGCCTCAGCAGTTGGCAGCTTGATGTATGTTATGGTTTGTACGAGACCTGACATTGCACATTCTGTTGAAGTAGTCAGTCAGTTTTTATCAAATCCAGGCAGAGAGCATTGGAATGCGGTAAAGTGGATTCTGAGATATCTTCAAGGTACTTCTGAATTCAGTTTGTGTCTTGTAAGTAAAGAGTCTTTGTTAGTAGGCTACACTGATGCAGACATGGCTGGAGATATTGACTCTAGAAGATCAACATTAGGTTATTTGGTTACATTTAGAGGGAGAGCTCTATCATGGCAGTCAAAGAAGCAAAAATCAGTTGAAATTATCTACAACACAAGCTGAGTTTATTGCGACGACAGAAGCATGCAAAGAAATTTTGTGGATGAAAAAATTTATGGCAGAATTAGGTCATCAACAAGATATATATATCTCATATTGTGACAGTCAAAGTGCTATTTATTTAAGCAAGAACCCGAGCTTTCATTCGAAGTCAAAACACATAGATATCAAATATCATTGGATACGATAAGTGTTGGACAACAAGCAGGTGTATCTTGAGAAGATTCACACAGACAATAATGGCTCAGATATGATGACAAAGATCTTGCAGAGAAATAAACATGAATTCTGTAGAGACTCGGCGAGATTTGAGATAGCTCATCATAAGTCGGGAGTTAGAGATTTGTGAGGTCCCTCCTCCATTAATTGAGGGGGCCCAAAATCATTAATGGAGACCTTATAGGTCTTCATTTTCGGCGCCCATTTCCTTCTTTTCGGCGCCTAACAAGCACGCCTCGCCCGCCTTTTTTTTTATTTCACACGTCGTGAAATCTCTATAAATAGAGGTTCAGAGAATGAAAATCTTATTCCTCTCAGCATCATTCAATCCCAAGCGAAGGTATTCGATCATCTGAAGGGGAGAAATTTTTTGGAGGGAGAGAAAAGAAAGAGTGTGAGGGAAAAATATGTGTGGTATTTTTGTGCACATTGTGAGTTCTAAATCACCACTCTTGATTTCACACGTCGTGAAATCTCTATAAATAGAGGTTGAGAGAACATAAATCTTATTCCTCTCGTCATCATTCAATCTCAAGCGAAGGTATTCGATCATCTGAAGGAAATAAATTTTTTGGAGGGAGAGAAAAGAAAGAGTGTGAGGGAAAAATACGTGTGGTGATTTTGTGCACAGTGTGAGTTCTAAGAGTGGTGATTTCTCTTATTGAATATTTTCTAGAATATTTGATTTTAGAAAAATATTATAAATCCAATTTTTCATAGTGAGATCTTTCTGGACTCGGTCCCCGTAATTTTTTCCCGATTGGGTTTCCACGTAAAATTCTCAGTGTGAATTTTTGGCATTATTTTCTTTACTTCTTGGCCGTTATATTTTTACGGAGCGGAAAAATATTTCTGGTATTTTTCGAATCACATCTGTTATCGTTTCTTATACTGCCTGGTTAGTGATGTAACTGTACTGTGTAAGTAGTTCTGGCTAAGGCAAGACTTGGTATTTAAGTGGTCCGTTCGTGACTCACCTCTCTTACCTGGGAACTACTTGGAAAGGTAATTCTATCTAGGAGACTACCAAGAGCGTCTTTCATGAGAATTAACCTGATCAGTACTCTCCACGATTTTTGGTGTTAAAGAAATAATATTCAAGTGGATATTCAGGTTGAATTTTCCAACATCAGACACCTCGCCGTATATTTGCGTCCGCAGGCGGCTCCGTTGTCCCATATCCCCTCTCAGTCCGACACGAACATGTCGTTTGACGGAAATTGAGAAGGGTCGCTCTCATAGCAGGCCGTTGGTGGACCAACGTATGTAGTTTAAGATTTAGGATTACCTGGTGTGGTTTATTGCAATTAAATGATTCTTGAACATACGAGAATAAGGAGGGTTGTGGTAGGCAGCTCTGCCTGCAGAGGATTGATGGAGGAAGAAGAGGCAGAAGAGGCAGAAGAAGACGAACATAGATAGAGATGCGGGTTGGATTATAATATTGGCCTGCCATAATGAAAATGGAAGATTTGAAAGTCAACTTACAAGAAATTATTGCGGATCGAACTACAATAGTGCCAGTTCTTGGTGGGTGCATCAAGAATAAGCGCCAAAGATTGGGAATTTGGGTCGTACTATCGTAATCTAAACATTCGAGAAACTTAATGTCATTCATGGAAAAAAAAACTAAGATTTGCCACCTAGAAACAGTTGTGCTGACTACTCCGGATGGCCATGGCAGATCTTCAAAGTTTCAATGTCTGTCTCTCAACATGCATGGCTTTAATCAACAGAATACAAGATAGAACGATTCAAGATTCAACTGTCGATGACTTGGTCTCTCATGCAACACAAGATCAAGTAGACATAGATAAGGAATCGACACTGAAGCTGGGGGAGATCAATCGAAAAAAAGGAGAAATACATAACGTAATTACCTGGCTAGTCAAAAAGATTATTGAAGCTCCGAAGAAACAAAATGGAGGGTGGCTATGAAAGAAATGCTAAGAGATTAATAGAAAGAGAGAGAGAGATTGCAGGGATGTTGTTGACGATCTGTGATTAAGAGTTTTCAGTTGTTTGTTAAATTCAGTTTTTCAAACGTGGGCAGAGTGGAGGATGAGTGTAGAAGAATCGTGTGCAGAAGTTATAATTAGTTTTTATAATTTTTAACATCGTGGGTAATGAATTTGTATTGTGGGTGGTGGGTATGCATCGTGTGTGTCAAGTTTTTATTTTAAAAGTCATTGTAATCGTTTCAAAAAAAGCAAAGAAGAGAAAAACTTTTTTTTTCTGAATTCCAGTAAAGTTTCGTGTTTGGTTTTGGAGTGACTTTGAGTTTCAAATCTCCTCTCTGTTTGCCCGTGTCTTCTAAATTTTTCTAGCGAGCTACTCCGGCTAATTCATTCCGATCATTGGTGAGCAACAATTGGTATCAGAGCAGCGTTGCTTTATGCCAAAGTACCTGAAACACGAAACAATGGTATCAACACATCCCAATCAATAAAGGAAAGTGGAAGTGTTTCGTTTCAATGTCTGGTGCTGACAACGACAAATTACACGACGTGAGCGATCAAAATGGAAGCGATTATGGAAGCCCAAGGAATCTGGGATATCGTTGAGAATGGAGAACTTGATGATACAGACCTCAACAGAAACAAAGCGGCTCGAACATTTATTTTTCAATCGATCCCAGAAGATGTTCTTCTGCAGGTAGCGCAAAAGAAATCGACAAAAGATGTCTGGGATGCGTTGAAGATGAGAAATCTGTGTGCATAACGTGTTCAGAAAGCTCAATTGCAAACGTTGAAGAGTAATTTTGAATCTCTGAGAATGACAGAGAACGAAACGATTGATGCTTTTGCTGAAAAATTTAGTGGATTGGCAACCAAATACAGCAACCTTAGCGAGACTTTGAAGGATGCTACCTTGGTATGAAAACTGTTTGATTCAGTTCCAAATAGCTTTATCCATCTGGTAGCTTCGATCGAGCAGTGCGCATACATTGAAGAAATACCATTTGAAGAAGCAATTGGAAGGCTTAAAGCGTATGAAGAATGTGTCGAACAACGAACTATTAAGACAAATCTAGAAAACCAATTGTTACTCTCCGCCAATGAGTGGCAAAATCGACAGAAAATGTAAATATCGATCTCCAAAATAAAAAGAATCGCATCCACATACCTCAAATTGGAGAGGTAGAGGCCGTGGCCATGGGAGAGGCCGTGGGCGTAGAAGAGGTGGAGGTCGGAGAGGCGAAAATGCACACTCGCAAAATGTTGATGCTGGATGTAATACCCAGAAAGATAAATAGCATATCAAATGCTACAATTGCCAAAAGTTTGGACATTTTTCATCAGACTACGAGAATCCAAAACAACCACGCACGGAAGAAGAAAACTTGGCTCAAGAGGAGGAACCAATATTGCTGAAAACAGAACACACGAAAATTTTGTGTGATCTGTTCTAACTGAATGAAGCAGACACCAAGCTACAGAAGAACGAAGAAAATGAAATCTGGTATATAGATAATGGAGCGAGTAATCACATGATAGACAGAAAAATATTTTTTGCAAAGCTTGATCAAAAGATATATGGGCAAGTGCGTTTTGGTGAGAATTCTACAATCAAAATCAAGGGAAAAGGAAGAATTGTCTTGAAATGCAGGAATGGTGAACATCAGACAATCTCCGACGTTTACTACATTCCTTCATTACGCACAAACATCCTAAGTTTGAGACAACTAATAGAAAGTGGAGGTAAAGCAGAATTTCATGGCGAGATTCTAAAACTATACAACGACAAAGGCAATATGATAATGAAGGTAAAGCGATCAGAAAATCGACTTTACAGAGCAAAACTTTAAGTCGTTAATCAAATCTGTCTCTTGGCGACGTTTGAAAATCAAGCATGGTTGTGGCATACTAGATTGGGACACAAAAATTTTCAATCACTCGAAAACATGGTGAGGAAAGATTTGGTTCATGGTGTACCAAGGATCGAACGCCCAAATTGACTGTGTGAAGACTGCTTAGTCGTAAAACAAATCAGAACTATTTTTCCGACGGAGACACAATATCGAGCAAACAAGCTGCTAGAGCTCATTAACGATGACTTGTGTGGTCCCATTAATCCACAAATTCAGGGATTTCCTCTAAAATTCATTGCTCCAAAGATGACACATTGAAGTATAAAAATCGGCGTTATGTGCCAAAAGATTCAACGCTAAGGAGAGATATATTAATCGAGGCTCATTCTTCTGTATTCTCGATGCATCCGGGAAACACGAAAATGTATCAATTTTTAAGGAAGCATTATTGGTGGCTAGGCATAAAAGAAGATGTAATAAAACATGTCGAATTATGCCATATGCCAACAGGTCAAGGCCGAACACCAAAGGCTTGCTGGAATGTTGCAAAGTTTTTCAATCCCATAATGGAAATGAGAACACATAGCGATGGACTTCGTAATTAGATTGTCAACCAAGGCCAAAGGACATGACACTATATGGGTTGTGGTGGATAGGCTCACCAAATCAGCCTATTTCTTGTCAATTAAATTAAGCTCGGGTATGGATAAGTATGCAGAAATTTATATCTAAGAAGCTATAAGGCTACATGGAGTTCCGGCGTCTATAGTTTTGGATAGAAATTCAAAATTTACCTCCAAATTTTGAAAGAGTTAACAAAAAGCAATGGGGACCGAGTTAAGCCTAAGCACGACATTTCATCCCCAAACCGACGGCCAAACGAAGAGAACGATTCAGATCCTCGAGGATATGTTAAGGGCATGCGTATTGGAATTCCAAGTGTTGTGGAGCAAGCTTCTACCCTTAGTGGAATTCACGTATAACAACAGCTACCAATCCACGATTGGAATGGCGCCCTACAAAGCTTTATATGGCCGGAGGTACAGGTCGCTATTAAACTAGGACGAAGTCAGAGAAGCCCAATTCTACGGTCTTGAGATTATATAGCAAACCAATGATCAAGTAAAAGTGATACGAGAAAGGATGAAGATAGCTCAAAGCCGACAAAAGAGTTATGCATATCAAAGAAGAAGGGAACTAGAATTTGGTGTAGGAGATGAAGTTTTCCTCAAAGTTTCACCATTTAAGGGTGTTAAACGGTTCGGTAATAAAGGAAAACTTGCTCCAAGATTCATTGGCCCCTTCAAGATAGTGAAAAGAATTCACAATGTATTTCATGTATCCATGTTGAGAAAGTGCATCGGGATCTCGAGGAAATGGTCGAACCGAGTAACATTGAGATTAAGCCGACCTTAACCTATGATGAAAGACCAACAAGGATACTTAATGCAAAGATCAAGGAACTAAGAGGCAAGAAGATTCCTTTGGTTAAGGTACTATGGAAGAACCATTCGATGGAGGAAGGTACTTGGGAATGACAAGAAGACATAGAAAGGGATTATCCCGAGTTATTTGGCATGTAACAAAATTTTAAATAAGGAGGGTGGATTGTAACACCCAACTTTTAGATGTACAATAACATTATGTGAATATAATATTTTATGGTTAAATAATGAAATGTGCTAAGAAAAGATGAATATGGAGATGAAATTACATCTTATAATTAATGAATTCATGAATCGGAAATAATAATGGTATTTACCTAATTTCAAGGTTTTAGGGTCTTAACATGAAGTTGATTTCTTCTGACAGAATTTAATAGATTAGTAGATGAAACTACAACAACAAGAATTCTTGATTTAAAAATGTATAGAGAAAGTTATAAATCTTAGAACCCAAAGATTGGAATAAATACTGGGTTTGAATTTTGTAACAGAGCAGTTTTTGTGTTACAATCACATCATGCCTTAGAAGAGCATCACTAGCAAAATGTTCTTCTAAAAAGTTGTAGTAGACGTCCAGATAAGAATATTGATAGGCAGATCAATTCTATTGGACTTTTGGAGAGAAAGTTATGTTTATTTGAAGTTGGAAAAGGAAAACTGGACTATAGAATTATGAATTTTGAGCAATGTTTGGTATTTCGTATATTTGATTATGTTAAATGCATAATTTAAAGTTTAAGTCTTCTAGAAAGTTACACGAGACTCAATAAGGAAAAGATGAGATTTTTAACTAGTGAAATCCGAGTTGTGGAACGAAAGTTATGAAAATTTTAAAAGGGGTCACCCCTTGAAACTCTCGGGTTTTATTAAGGGTCGACACCTTGAATAAGAGGTCGACATCTTATTGCTGAAATATTGACTTTTCAATGAAATTTTAGGAAAGTCAATCCATGATTAATTAGGATGGACCAATATGGAAGTGCCACATGAAAAGGATGGTGACACCTCATGCATGAAGAGGTAGTGAGCTTGAAAGGTCACACCTCATGATTGAACTACATGACTCTTCACCTTCCAAATGGATAAAATTTGTTGGAGTCTTTAGCTATTAGCCATCACGACCCTGAGATCTCTCTTGCATCTCTCTCTCCTCTCTAAAATCCTCTCCAAATTAGTACAAGATTTTTGGTATTTAAGGATTAAAAGTGCAAGGATGAAGGAAGACCACGAACTTAACTTTGAGGTACAGAGTTTGTTATTCAGCAACACCTACTTTTATTCTAGATTAGATTATAAGTGATGGAAATGGCATTATATGGTTAAAATTGCATGAAATTGTAAAGATAGTTTATGGGTATACAAATTATAAGTCATGTTACCCGATTTCTGGAATGCAAGTTTTATGGAATCTTCAAGTTAGAAATTGGTCATGATGTCGTCTAATGAAGTATAGCCAACACTTTAAGGTTAAAATTGGTACCTTAAGTGTTTTGATCAGAGTGTTGTCGACAAAGTTATGAGTGCCACAAGTTTCTAGTGAATAGGGTATTCCGAGTTTGACTTATATTGTTTTATTTTATGATGTTAAGGTATATAAGCAAGCTCATTGGATCATTAAGGATTCAGAATACCAAGCTAAAGCTAAGAAATCCAAGTAAGTAATCATTGCATGTGTTTGACCCTTGTGGGACTACGTCACAAAGGATAGGACATAAGGATGATGTGTTTGATTACTTAGATATCCATTAAGTAAGAATGTCTTAAGAGTTGTTGTTTTTATGATAATGTTATTAATGATATTATGTTGGGGTGTATCGCACCGTACACCGACCTAAGTGCTTTGGGTTTGATTGGTGCTTGATTGACATTGTTTGATGTTTATGTATTATCATAAGTCAAGAGTTAAGTTAAGTCAAGTATACTATGAATGTTTATTACGGTTGACATAGGGGATGTTTGATGCATTATGTTGCTTGTACTTAAACTATGTTACCATGTCATGCATATGTATGAATCATGTCCATGCATCATGTTTTATTGAAGATACGAAAATGTTTTCCTATTCATGTTTTCAAAATGTCACCCAACAGATGATGAAGGTGGTATGAGACACATTCATCATTCAATGCATAAATGTATGTAAAGTCAAGATCAAGTTATGAGAGAATGTGGAATTGGCTTCCTCATGGAGGCCATATGGTGCCTATTCACCTTCATACAATGTGACGCCCACACATGTCAAGTTAAGTTAAGACAACAATAAAAAACGAAATGAATGTGCATGTTTTTTTGAAGAAACGTCATGCTCATGTTAGGCATATAGGCTCATTCGATTACTTACTGAGCTTTAGGCTCATGGGTTATGTTTTGTGATGTAGGTGATGAAGATGAAGTTGAAAGACTTAGCCCTCCCTGTTCGATGGAGGAGGTAGATCCGGTGCAGGAAGCTTGAATCGTTAAGTGCCGACCGGTGGGGACATCAAGATATACATTTGAGGTATTTTGGAGTGTTTACCTTTGAACAATGACGTGTTTTAAAAGTTTAGTTTCGTTAAATGATGTTATGTAAAAATGTTTATTATGTATATTACACGTTTTGATTAAACTATATGTTATATGAGGTTTGCAATATTTTATTTGATGAGTATTTTGATTAACAATGTCTTATTTCAAGTAAATGTCGGGTTTACTGCGATTTCTTATTAAAGTCTTCCTCTGTGTTTGCACAAAAAAGAAATCAAGAGGAACATTTTTAAAGAAAGAAAAATTTTACCATGATCATTTTTAAGAAAAATTTTACGGGGTGTGACAGTAACAGACGTAACACCATATGAAATTTGGAAGAATCGGAAACCGAACTTGGAACACATTTGCGTGTTCGGCTGCGTAGCTTACGCAAAGGTACCTGCCAAATTTCTTTCTAAACTTGATGATCGATGTGTGTGTGCAGCTCATCTAGGAGCAGAACCTGGAACAAAAGGATAAAGACTCTTCAACCCATTTACGAAGAAGATCGTAATTAGTCGAGATGTAGTCTTTGATGAAAACGATCATGGAATTGGAAGGATTCCGACCAAGCAGAACCAGTTAAAAATTGGATGGATTTTATAATGTATGTGCATCAAGTAACATTGTCGCACACATCTCATAATGAAAACTTAAGTGATCACAGACAAGCATTCATCAACTCCCCAATCAGCAATTCAGCTAGAAGAGAATCAGAACAGTCAGATTCCGACGAAACTCCAGTGAGAGGATATCAATTGTTATCTGATATTTATGCACGAACTCAACCAATTGAGTTAGATGCAGATCAACTACCACTTACTGAAGAAGAACCAGAAATGTTCAAAGAGGCAAAAGACGATGAGAATTGGAAAATCGCAATGAAACAGGAGATTGAAGCAATTGAGCTAAATGAAACGTGGGTGTTGATGAATTTACCAAATGGGCAGAAACTCATTGGTTTAAAGTGGGTCTACAAATTGAAGAAGAACCCAGAAGGTGAAATCGTGAACACGAAGCCAGGTTGGTGGCGAAATGTTATGTACATAAATAGGGGGTAGATTATGAAGAAGTTTTTGCACCAGTTGCAAGAATAGAAGACCGTACTAGTACTGCTCGCGATCGGAGTTCAACAAAACTGGAAGGTACACCATTTATATGTAAAATAGGCTTTCTTACATGGTGTATTGCAGGAAGAAGTCTATGTTAAACAGCCTGAAGGACTCGTGAAGAAAGAGGAAGAAGACAAAGTGTATAAATTGTACAAACCGTTGTACGAATTGAAACAAGCTCCTCGAGCTTGGAATGGGAGACTCGATCAAGCACTGAAGAAGTTGGATTTTAAGCGATGCACCCAAGATCAAGTAGTCTATCAGAGGAAGATGAAAAACGATCTCATAATCGTCGGTGTTTACGTGGATGATTTGATCATTACAGGATCAAAGGAAGCTGAAATCGGAAGATTCAAAAAGCAAGAACGAGTTTGATATGAGCGATCTAGGTTTACTTCACTGCTATTTGGGAATCGAAGTACAGAATCACGAAGATGGAATCACTCTGAAGCAAACTGGATACGCGAAAAGGATTCTGAAACTCATAGAGATGGTCGACTGTAATTCAATTTCTCATCCAATGGAGGAGAAAATGAAATTGACGAAAAACGGTGAAGGGAGTTCAGTAAACGAGACAAAATATCAGAGTGTAATAGGTTGTCTTAGATACTTGTTACACACTCGACCGGATTCAGCATACTTTGTGAGGATTGTTAGCAAATACATGGAGTCTCCTAAACGCAACCACATGTAAGCAGTAAAATGAATTTTACGTTATGTGAAAGGAACGATCAATTGGGGACTTGACTACAACAAAACTGAAGACAAGAATATAATCAGATATAGCGACAGTAATCTTGCAGGAGATATTGACGACTGCAAGAGCACGAGTGGAACGGTGTTTTATTATTCTGGGAATCTAATTTCCTGGTGTTCGGAGAAACAGAAAATAGTGGTCTTGTCATCGTACGAAGCAAAATTCATGGTCGCATCAGCTGCAACATGCCAAGCAATATGGTTAAGTCGATTGCTCGGAGAGTTGACCAATATAGAAAGTAAGGAGGTCAAGCTGAATGTCGATAACAAATCAGCAATTGCGTTAATGAAAAATTCAGTTTTTCATAGGAGTAAACATATAGACACTCAATATCATTTCATACGAGAGAGTATTGAAATGAAGATGATAAAGGTTAAGTTTATTTGTGGAAAGTTTATTTGTGGAAAGCTGCAGCGATCTGATATTCTTACCAAAGCACTCGACAGAGTGAAATTTGAAGAAATGAGAAGCATGCTTGGAATGAAGAATTTGTCGGAAATCAGAATTAAGGGGGAGAATGTTGTTTGTCAATTCAGTTTTTCGAACGTGGGCAGAGTGGAGGATGGGTGTAGAAGAACCGTCTGCAGAAGTTATAACTAGTTTTTATAATTTTTAACATTGTGAGTAATGGATCTGTATTGGATCTGTATTGTGGGTAGTAGGTATGCATCGTGTGTATCAAGTTTTTATTTTAAAAGCAATTATAATCGTTTAAAAAAAAACAGAGAAGAGAAAAACTTTTTTTCTGACTTCGAGTAAATTTCGTATTTGGTTTTGGAGTGACTATGAGTTTCAAATTTACTCTCTGTTTGCTTGTATCTTCTGAATTTTTCCAGCGAGCTACTCCGGCGAAGTCATTCCGATCATTGGCTAGTGACATTTTCGAAGCTAAGGAGGAAGATCATTGGTTGTCCTTCCGAAATGACAAATGTAATGCACACAAGGCAAGGATTTAAAACGCATTTTCCGTGGATTTTCCTTAAAAGCAACAGTTTTTATCACATAATGTTTTTGGTCGGGAATCGAACTTGCTGGTCTGAACTGAAACTGGAAAGCTTCCAATCTTGTGGGAAGAAGAAGAAGACCACCGTGCCTGGAAACATCCTTTATCATGTGATAAGCTGTCTGGATCAGACGCATATCTCCATTCTTATGTTACTGCTGTCGCCGAACTCTTAGCGAATGCCCTAGCCAGGACATTCGCGTACTTTCTACTGAAACTACTTGTATCATCGGCCACACGAGACAAGGTTGGAGGTGGGTTCCTTTTGGTCCACAAGAGTGCTTGTCGTGATGATCAACCTGCATTTGGGTTCTTGATTGGCTGCATGAAGACGACGATAGCTTAAATCATTATCCGCTGATAGAAAACTGAAAACTAAAGAGGGCTTTAAAACTGTTGGACTCCATAAATTATAAGATCGTTTGTTGGAGAGGATTCCATGGTGAAGGAAGAGACTCTATTTTATTTGTAAGCAAATAAAGAGAATGAATAGTAAAAATTATTTTTATTTTTAAAAAATTATAATTTATACGCTAATACTTATTTTTATGAGTAAAAAACTGTGAAACAAAAACTGAGATCATGAGTCAAAATTTTTTTAACATCAATTAAAACTCGACTCAAATCCTAATAAATCTGATATAAATCCTAAAATTAATTATAAACTCACTCAATTACTTAAAACTCAATCCAAATATAATAAAAAAATAATAATTTATTATTATATTTTAAATTTGAAATAAAATCATGTTAAAATCAGAATCGTTGATTCTAGTGCCGGTTTTAAAAATTCAAAACCGTGAATTTTGATTCCAGTTCTATTTCGGGATAAAATTAGGTTGGCCCGGCCCGAGCCCCACATTAGTAAAAAGCACATTAAAATTGAGTTTTCACAATTTAACAAAGTTGTACTTGTGTTTGAACTAAAATTAAATAAAATACATAATTTTTCAAAATTCACATAAACATCAATTAATCCTTTTTTATTTGCTAAAAAAGAACAGAAATATGTCTTCATTAATCATCGAGAAAAATCTAAGCAATCTGGTCCTCTGTAAATTGGGGAAGGAAGAGAGGAAGGGGAGAGCGCGATTCCCACTCCGCGATGTCGTCGTTTTTGCAGGCTTTCGTTGACCCCAAGAGGAACTGGCTCGCTGCTCAGCACATGAAAGCTCTATCGAAGCGCCTCCGTCGCTATGGTACTCTATCCCAAGCTCAAATCCCCCTTCCTTCAGACTCTAACTTCGTTCTTTTTTCTCTCTTTAATTCAATCTGAGTATCGCGCGCAGGACTTCGGTACGACGATCTGTACGATTACAATTATGATCTGGACGTGAAGGAGGCCCTCAGTCGCCTTCCCAGAGAGATTATTGATGCTCGTAATCAGCGTCTCAAGCGCGCCATGGACCTCTCCATGAAGCACGAGTACCTCCCCGAAAATCTTCAGGTTTGACTCTATTCTGATCTTTCTCTGGAGCCAATCTTATCGCATCCTATAATTCGTAATTTTTGTTAGCAAATGGAAAATTTTGTATTGGTTTATATAATCTATTAATTGCGTCTATCAATTAATATCACTGGGATTTAATCCTTATCATTTTTATTTTCTTCCATTCGATTGGAAGGGAATGAAGTATTTTCAAGCATCAACTTTCTCAAAAAGATGCGTAAACAGCTGCAAGTTGGGATTTTTCGAATTCACATGGATGTCAGGATATTTGCATCCACAAGTTATTATCTGAACAATGCTTCTAGCTAAGAAATGTGTTGATCAGTTAATCGAAGACATATTTATAATTTTTGTACATCTTAAATTTGGTTGATGTGATTTGCCAATTAAATTTTGTAGGCATTGCAGACGCCCTTCAGGAGCTATCTCAAGGATATGCTTGCTCTAGTAAGTCTTTTCATTGTCGATACCAAAGCAATTTATCGAGTGATGCTTCCCAATTTTTTGTTTTTTAAAAATTTGAGTATGTGGATATTAAGTAAGATTACTGTACTATAGGAAATACAGCAGGACCCTTTGTATATTTATTGTTCATGGATTGCAACCTTTTATGAAATTGGTAGACATTGGAAATTTTGTGCAGCTTTTGACTTGCGAAGAAAAGAAAATTGTTCAAAGATCGCTATCTAATTTGTGTGTAAAATGTCTTGGACGCACATCAGGAATATACTGTAATCTCAGAAAAACTTAATGAAGATACTCCTAAAAGTAATTACATGTTATTTGATTGTGTTTCATGATTGTTTTCCAAATTCTTTCTATTTTAAATATAATGTGCAAAAAAAATCACAGGTGAAGAGAGAGAGAGCAGAACGGGAGGCGTTGGGAGCATTGCCTCTTTATCAGCGAACTCTTCCTTGAGCCTATTTTTATCATCTGTAATTTTTTATCGAAATGCCTCCTTATGGAAGTGAACTTTGTTATGGCATGATCATATCGAAATGGTTACAAGTCTGGTTGGATGTTTGTTTTCTCTCTTTCACCAAACGTTGTGGTAGCTGTTTGTATCGGCAATTTTATGCAAAATAATCAATGTAAGCTCATCCTCAAATTGCTTGTGGATTCTGTGCCAGAAGTTATAGCCCTTCATCTATACTTGAGTTTTCCAGTTATCGATCCTTAGTTTTCCAAACTCGGAAAAGTATGAGCTTGATCGATGCGATGGAATGTCAAGTTTTCAACACTCTTGATTTTTTATTTAGGATCCTGCAATACCCTCCATATCATTGGTTCGGTGAAGTAGTATGCTTATTAACAATCCTAGTTATATGGTTCCTAATTCCACTTCCATGATTTCAAAAACTCTGAAATAAAAGTTCCTTGAATTATTTTCATGTCTCGTTGGTGTCGAGTAGAACACCAAAACCTATGGACTTTTCTTTAATACCGTTGCTTATGTTTATTTCAAGGACCAGTTGTATTTTTCTTTTTTAGTAGTTAAGGGTGTGTTTTATCCTGGATCTGGATATTCACGTGGGATTGCTACTAATAAGTATTTGGGATTATCTTTGTATTGCTAATATATTCGTCTTTGAGATCATTTATGTTACATTTTATGAAATATGAAATTAAGTTTGTGTTTTCCTTGAGAATTATAACTTGCCTTTCGTTATTATTAGGATCTCTGAATGTGAGTTCATTGGTGAAGATTATATGATTTGAGTGCTTTCAACGTATGTGTCCCATTCTAAAATTGTAATGTCGACACACTTGGTCATCTTTATTGATAAATCAGAAGAAGTCGTTTGGATCACATCTCTACAAATTGAAATGGGTCAGAGAGCTTCAAAAGTTGGTACGAAGATTAAGTGCATTTTTTCTAATCTTTTGGAGAAACAATGACATGTTAAGAGGGTTTATTTGACACTAACATCACACGCGCTTCTGTTTTCCTTGCATTATGTGGTTTGGTTTCGTGGATCGCCTATCTTAAGGAATTGATATCATGGCCCTTGCCCAACCATCTCTGATGGGTCACTCATCACTGTGGATCTATCTTTAAGCCGGGATTTGGCGTCCATGGTTCCGACTCCCTTTGCTGCCGAGCCGATAGAGGTACAACGAATGAAAGTTGGACCCTCTTTTTGATGAATGAAGTAGATAGTATAAGATTCATTTGCATCTGATTTCATGTTCGTGGTATTGCTCTGGCTGGGGTTCACAGGTGAGGTTGGTTAAGTGGGCGAATCTATCTATGAAATCTGTCATGAAAGTGAAATGTGGATGAGAAGAAGAGTTAATATGTCGTATAATTCTATCCTAAAAATGGGACATTCCATGTGACTTCAATATCCCCATTCAATAAATGTGAATTATCTACTGTTCTTCCATCTCTCATTAAATTGCCGTATAAATGATTAATATGTCGTATGAATGATGAGCGATGGAGGCCCTTCCATCTCTCATTAAATTGCACTGGGAATAGGATAGGTGTTGACTCTAAGAACAGCTCCATCTATTGTTGATACTTGATAGTAGTTGATAGGTAGCAGAAATGAAGAAGAGATAGGAATGATCTGAGCTTGGTATTAATTTTTTACAAGTTGGAGTTGGTCATCAATTCCTGTCATGAAACATTAGTTTCATTATCAATCTGAAATCGGGTATTCATAATTAAGGAGACATCCTCAATTAATGCCAATAGCTACGTGTAGAGTTCGATATTCGTCGGATCAGCCCTCGAAACGTGAGTCTGTTCTGTAGGCCAGGGAACCCTCCCCTCCCAAAATCTGACCATCTGAGCGCCGCTCTACCATATCCGACGTGGCATTTCCCTTTTATTTTTTATTTGTTGGCAGGGGTGGTAGTGAAGACTAAAGAAGTAGAGATAAAAGGGGGGAAGAACGGATCTGGGTTTTGGGAAAAATAACAGGTGGTGGTTCCAACCGGCAGGAGATCGGTCCTCCACTCATTGAGAGGGTTTGACCCACCTCCTGGATTTTGTATTTATTATGGGGCTGGGGCTGGGGCTGGGCTCATCTGCGTGCGAGCTTTGGCTCAGGAAGAGCCATGCTTTGATTTTATATGTAAACCAGATTGGATTGTGTTTACGAGGGTGGGGTGATTGGGGATTCTGCCCCCGATCCAATCTGATATTTGTCCTCTCTTTAAGACTGGGGCTTGGGGGTTGAGGTGGACTCCAGTCTCCGCCTCTCCCTACGTCGGTGGACTTCACCCTTTTTCTAAATATCATGTTGCTCCTTGGCTTTGCGAAGCTCGTCGAGTTCGTCGGCTTGTTTCTCTCTTGGAATAGATAAGAATATCGAACATGTTTTAAGATAGGAAAATTAAGGGTTCCAAAGATTTGCATAAGTCAGTGAATGGTTATCTTTCATCTCATAAAATAATTTGGTAAATTTGATGATGTTCTTCCTGGTTTAGGCGCAACAAACACACGATGACAGTCAATGCGCTTGGTTTGCGGGAAAGTTTTGATTAATTTTAGGTCTTGTCAGACTGGTTTAATATCCCTGTCTTCTTCTCGTCTTTAACACTGAGTCTATTATATCCAAATATGTTCCATCGTAACACTAAAACATGCATATAATCAAAACCTCTCACTTCAGTTTTTTCTTGATTCATACACACTTGGCTCATGTGAAGGGATTAATCACGATAACTTAACGGTCTAGAGATGTAAAGTTTTTATCTATTATCACAAGAAACAATTTCAACATTGAAAGATTAAACTTTCACACTTTAACATTGAAGGATTAAACTTTTACACTGTGATGGCACAAACTTCAAATCGATCTAAATCTAAAATCCTTAAACTAACTGAGCTGCCGTGTCTGCTACTTCAGTTTTTTCTTACTTGTTTCTTGCTTCACCCTTGTTTCTTTCTGTATCTATTGTTTTTGTGTGATGAGTTGAAAAGACGAAAGTAACCTCCTTGCTTTTGGGCACCACATGTGACGCAGAATAGGGTCTGTCTAAACCCATCCCCATCGCTCACCGCCTGAGGATGCCCTGGATTTACGGAAAAGAGATGTCTGTCATTTGCAACACTCAATCCTCTCTTAATCTTTAATATTAGATCATTAATGCTTCTTAGGTATTGTACTAGATAGAGAGATGTAGAATGGCATAATCAGTAATTGCGTTTAACAACAGGGGCTATATCCGCAGAAGACATGCATATAAACTGAAGCGCCTCCAGCTCTCTCTCTTCATCCCAGTCTACCTTCCCTCTTTTGATCTCAGGCTACGGAGATGGCAATGCCCACCGGTCTCTGCTTGGCTGTGCTGCTACTGTTCGCCGTCTTTCCCTCTTCCTCCTCCCTCATCATTGACGGTATCTCTCCTTCTTCGTTTATTTGCTCCTTAAGCTACCTGCGCTATGCTTTTGGTTTCTTCTTTTCAGCTTCTTCATTCTCTCGCTGATATTATCAACTTTTCTGTGCTTGTAGACGCCATTGAAGTGTCCGTCTCCGGTGTTCTTTGACTATTTTTTGACGACTCAGTCATGAGTTTTGTCGATGATCTCTGTTTTTAACTTGGTAGTGGTTGTTCGAGTTCGCTGGCTGCTTTTATGACGCAGTTATTTTGTGATAGTGACGTGTTTGAAAATTTGACTGCTTTGGGTTTTGATCAAAATAATTTAGTCTCCGCTTCCTCTGCCTCAGTTGCTGATATTGCATTTTCTGGAAATTCTGTCAACTTCCTCGAAATAACACCCCTTTATGTTGCAAATGTCTCAGGCTACTTGCCGAACGGGAATTTCGAGATCGGCCCGAAACCGTCGGATCTACATGGGACGGTGGTGCAACGGCGCAACGCCATACCCAACTGGGAAATCTCCGGATTTGTTGAGTACATTAAATCCGGGCAAAAACAAGGGGACATGCTGCTTGTGGTGCCGGAGGGAGCCTACGCCGTGCGGCTGGGCAACGAGGCTTCGATCAAGCAGATTCTGAGAGCGATCAAGGGAACCTACTACTCCATTACGTTCAGCGCTGCGCGCACTTGCGCTCAGGAAGAGCGATTGAACATATCAGTGGCGCCTGACTGGGGAGTTCTCCCCATGCAGACTCTGTACAGCAGCAATGGGTGGGACTCTTACGCCTGGGCCTTCCAAGCTGAGCAAGTAAAGCTCGAGTTTATCATTCATAATCCCGGCGTTGAAGAGGATCCCGCCTGTGGCCCTCTGATCGACTCTGTTGCCATCAAAGTTTTGTCTCCTCCCAGACCCAGTCGCAGTTTGTTCTTCTTCTTCCCTCTTTTCATTTTTCTAATACGTGGGAACCAGGACTGATTTGTTGCACCGGATTTTCCGCAGCTAATCTACTGAAGAACCCGAGTTTCGAAGAAGGTCCGTATCTGTTCCCAAACACTTCCTGGGGAGTTTTGATCCCTCCAAACATCGAAGACGACCACTCTCCTTTGCCCGGTTGGATGGTGGAGTCGCTCAAAGCCGTCAAGTACATCGACTCCGAGCACTTCTCCGTTCCGGACGGCAAGCGAGCTGTGGAGCTCGTCGCCGGAAAAGAAAGCGCCATTGCTCAAATAGTTCGAACAATACCCGGAAAAACCTACGTTCTGACGTTCGCAGTGGGCGACGCGAGCAATTCCTGCGAAGGGTCCATGATTGTGGAAGCATTTGCCGGAAAAGAAACTGTTAAAGTCCCTTACGAATCGAAGGGGAAAGGTGGGTACAAACGGGCTGTCTTGAGATTCGTGGCTATCACTACCCGGACCCGCATAATGTTTCTAAGCACCTTCTACACCATGAGAAGCGACGACTTCTCGTCCCTCTGCGGGCCCGTCGTCGACGATGTGAAACTCGTCAGTCTGCGCAGGCCTTCCCTGCCTGTGGATGACCGGATTTGAGCGAATGGCTACTGAATGACGGCCATCATATGTAAGGCAGTATTATGAATATCGTAGGCGGATTTGGAGTTTCTGTTGCTGTTTTCCCATCATAATAAGATGTGAACGAGAAAAGTTATGGCTTCCAAGCTATTTGGGAGGGGAGATGAGGGGTGGAAAGGGTAGGGACGATGAATTTTCAGAGATGAAAACTGGGTTGTATGTGTACGTATACCAATGTGGAGAAATTGACGAAACAGTATTGTGATTTTATCAATTGTGTATTATCCATCCATCTCTCTTCTATTTTTCAACTTGTATTAACATTAACCAAATATTACGCTGTAAATTACCCTAAAATTAATCGGGAAAATAATGGAGAAGACGATATTTTAATAATCCCTTTTAGTGTAGTCAAATCAATCGTCTTTTAATAGAATCGTCAGTTTTTTTATCTAGCGTAGATAATTTTGGTCATTTTTTACGGCGACAAATGTAGCGCAGAGAAGTGTGCCACTTACGGGTGGACATAACCGATCCAACTAGAGAAATCGACTCAATTCGAACGAGTTAGATCGGGTTCGGTTGGTTAGAATATTTAAAAACCCTTAACGGGTCGGGCAGAAACCAGCCGTGCGGGTTGCGGGTCGGTGGCCCAACAAGGTCAAACCCGATTGCCCAACCCGTTAGGTTGTAAACAAAAACCCTAGTCTCTCCCTCTCTTTGGTCTTCTCCCGACTCCCGACTCCCGCCTTTGCGATTCTCGACTCGACGACTCCCGACCATCGATTCCCGACTCCCGCCTTTGTGACTCCCGACTCCCGCCTTTGCGATTCTCGACTTGACGACTCCCGACGACTCGGTGATTGCCGACGACTCGGCGATTCCAGATCTTCGTCATTTGTTGTCTTCTGTTGTTGTTCGAGCTTGACCGGTATTGTTTTCGTTTTTTTTAATTTATTCCGAGTTTCATTTATTCATTTATTTGTTGTCTTATGTTGTTATTCCGAATTTTCATTTTCTGTATTGAAGATTAGTTAGTCGTAGTCCGCACTGCAGTAGAAATTCATTTAATGTATTTGATAATCATGTTATTGTGCAATTTTGTTGAGATTTATTGTTTTTATCGTGTATATTATGGTACTGGATTTAATTTGATCAACTTAAATACATTACTAACTCGATCAAATATGGTTGCGTTTGGAAATAATAAAAAGACCACTGGGATAGTTCCCCTTTGACTGCAATTTTTTGTACTATGTTGTCTGTTTGGTTGTGAGAGTCCGATGTTGTTTGTTTCTTGAATTTTGTCGTTCATGCTATCTATATGCGGTCGTGCTTTTATATGCTTGAATTTGGTCGTTATAAGAAAATCATTTTCATAAAAAGAGCATGCAATTTCCTCAATATTTGGGTTGTCACGGCTAGGGGAAAGCACACATTGCATTTGCATCTATTTTTTATTCTTGTAAATAATTTTTATTTATTTTTATCCTTTTTCAGGTGCACAAGTAAATTTTTAAATGGAAAGTATGTCGAACGAGAAAATAATAGTGGAAAGAAAATGACGTTGAGGTCGGATGTTTGGAACCACTTTACATGGGTCGAAGATAGTGATCCCAAAGATCCTAGGGCCAAGTGCAACTATTGTGGTCACCGATACGCTTGTCATACAAAGAGAAATTATACCTCTAATATGTCAAGGCATTTGATCACGTGCAAAAAAATATTTACGTAGCCAAGATGACAACCAACAGAAATTACCATTTACAAAGAAAGAGGGAGAATGCTCCAATTCGAGTGTTTCAACTTTTACTCAAGAAGGCAGACGAAAGATTCTTGTAGAAATGTTAATCACAGATGAATTGCCTATGAGAATGGTAAAGTGAGAAAGTTTCAAAAGATTCTGTGACTATTTTCAACCTTCTTTCGTTGTGCCTTCTCGAAAAACAATTGCGAGGGATATCAAGGCAATATACAATCAAGAGAAAAGTCGACTGATAGAGTACTTAAAAAAAAGTAAACAAAGAGTTTGTTTAACTACTGACACTTGGACGTCGGCTCAAAATACAATTATCTAGTTTTGACTGGACATTTTATTGACGGAGATTGGAAATTACACAAGAAAATTTTAAATTTTCGTCAGATTGACAACCACAAAGGGGAAACAATTGGAAAGTTACCGGAGACGTGATTGGTTGATTGGGGCATCGACAATGTTTTTACTATCACGGTAGACAATGCTTCGTCAAATAACGTCACCATCTCATACTTAGTAAAGAGTTTGAGACAATGGGAAAGATTAGTTTTAGATGGAGCTTACATTCACATAAGATGTTTTGCTCATATCGTTAACTTAATTGTCAATGATGGGTTGAAAGAGCATCAAGCTTCAATTGGTCGAGTTCAAAAGGCCGTAAAGTTTGTCAAATCATCACCAGGACGATTGCAACAGTTTAAGACTTGCATTGATCTCATGAAAATTACATTCAAAGGAAATGTAACACTAGATGTGCCTACTCGATGGAACTCAATATATCTGATGTTAGAGCATGCTGAAAAGTATGCAAAAGCATTTGAAAAACTTGAAGGAACTGATAGTCAGTTTTTGTCGTACATGGGAGAAGGAGGACCTCCTACCGATGAAGATTGGACAAACATTCGGGAATTTTGTAAGTTCTTGAAACTGTTTTACGATGCAACGATCACAGTTTCAGCTTCGTTGCATGTGACTTCTAATATGTATATTAGTGAGGTTTGTAAATTGAAGTTAAGTATCCAAAAGTATGTCGACGGTGATAATGAATTGTTGAGACAAATGGCTATTGGAATGCAGAATAAGTTTGATAAATATTGGGGCAGTTTCGAAAAGATAAATTCTCTCGTATTTGTAGCTATTTTGCTGGACCCTAGGTGCAAAGCAAAAATGTTGAAACATTGTATGACCATTCTGTTAGGTAACGATCGAGCTGCTGAATTTATGCAAGAAATTGAAAATGTCGTTCAACGATTATATGCAGAGTATAAGGGAGATTCAATTCCAAACTTATCAAGCCCAACCACTGAGAATATAGGAAATCCTTCAACTTCCAATGATATTCTCTTGCAGACATTTTTGGACAATTCAATTGATGGTGAGACTAACGCCAATATGTCGGAAATGGATGAATACTTGAGTGAAAAACAAGAAAAATACAGTAACAAACTAGACATTTTGACTTGGTGGAAGTTGAACGCTCATAAATATCCAATCTTGAGTCAAATAACAAAAGATGTGTTGATAATTCCAATTTCGACCGTCGCTTCAGAATCAGCTTTCAGTTGTGGTGGGCGAGTTGTTGACTCATTTCGGACATCCCTATTACCGAAGACCGTTGAAGCTCTTATATGCACACAAAGTTGGATTCGTTCCAATACTCCAATTTTGTTTGAGCCCGTTGAAGATTTTGAAACCATAGAAGAATGTAATATATTTCAGAAAACATAGAGTCTCTTAAACGACTCTCTCTCACTATAATATATAACTCATTAAACCTATTAATTGTGAATTCCATGTATTTTTATTTCAGAAATTGCAGCTAACAACGCAAGGATTGACAACGAACCCGAAGGCTTTATGACGATTATTGATTAATACTCTACTTACTAGTTAGTAGTTAGTAGTTTGTTGTGTTCTTACTTGATGAATTGTTTACTTTGAATACATTTATTTTAAATGTTGAGTTGATGAATTGTTTTAGAATTTTAATGTGTAATTGATGCATATTATTATTATGTTCTTAATTAGATGGATGAAATAATTCTTTTTGAATGTTTACTCGATAGATTGGTTTACATTTTTTATATATAATTGATGTAATATGTTATTCTAGAATTGTTGGGAAATCATTAGTTTTTAGGAAATATATTCAATTTTTTATTTTTTTTGAAAACCGATTAACCGACCCCTGCCAACCCACTCTGAACGGGTTGGGTCGGGTTCGGGTCATCTCGTTAACCCAACCCGAACGGGTTATCGATGCAGTTATTATCGGGTTCAGGTCGGGTCGAGGTTTGGGCCAACCAGACCGAACTCGACCCATGCCCACCCCTAGTGCCACTGCGGTTTTCTCCCAAGTCCCAGCCGACTTGCTGAGCTTTTGGTCCAGCTTGGCGAGTCAAGCCTCATCAAATAGGTCAATCCTTTTGTGACCCTAAATCCAAAGTCTCATCGAATGGGTATGAAACTATCAAAATCCACCTCTTTTTGTAAACATCTTTAAACTGTACGTTTGAGGTAGAAAATAGAGAGGACCGCACAGAAAAGCTTGTGGGAAGTTTCTAGGAGGTAGGGCAAGGAGATTATTCTTGATTTCTTTACTATTCTTCTTCTTTGTAAAATGTGTAAAATGTGTAAAATGTGTAAAATGTGTGCTTGAAATAATGATTGTACAAGTATGCTTCTTTCATTATTTTCAATAGAGAAGTAATATGATTTAACCAACCAATGTAAGATAACGTCCCAAACCCTTAAATATCTAGGATAAAATATTAAAAAAAAAAAAATTCAAAATGTATCAATAACCCCTAGCGAGGGACAAACCACCATCGACAAGGGAGCTAGCTGGGAACGGAATGAGGGTCCACCAACAAATGGACTAGAGAAATATATCAATGGATGGAAATTCAAGTACTTTATGAAAATATGGTGTAGTGGCGGAAGAACCAATTCTAAAAGTCTAAATGAATATGAGTTGAAAAGATGAACCGATGTATAATAGTAGTGTTGGTTGCAAAGAACAAGTGAAGAACACTATGCAAGTGTATAACGATGACGATGTTGAAGTTCAATCTTTATGAAGATTAAAAAAATGAATCTCATCTACTAACGGCAGTATGTGAGGATGATTGTTCATGACTACTTCACGCATCGATAATAATTAATGAATTTACCATCCAAATAAAATATTTGGTTGATGAACACATGTGCGCTCCACAAGTGGAAAATCGGCTTGCATCAGGGAAATCGATTGCTAGAACATAAGCTCATCAATTCAAAAGTCATCCTTCATGAGATGTACTTTCTATCAAAGATACGATAAAGAAAAATCATATTATTAGAATATTTGCAACTGTTGCAGTAAACGGTAGAAGAGAGACTCGTAAGATGAATGAAGGGTATGGCCTCGACTAGTACCAAGATCTATGCGCCTATGGAGATGAGATAATGTGATCTAATCTTGGAAGTCGAGTCAATATTCAAGCAATGTTGTTATACGGAAGTTGTCGTCAAGCCGTCAGTCAATTTGAAATAATTTATGTACCCATGCATGCAAGTTGTTGTAAATTATATGAGACCAAATATTTACATAAATAATTGTTTTCTCAATGGCGCAACTCCAAGTCATCTTGTCACTGCATTCGAGGTAGATAGAAATGATGAAACAATCTCCTTGTTGTGGTGGAGTTAGAATGCATAGACTCATGGACGTGGTTTCTGCTGCAGCTAAGAAGATGTATAGACAGTAAGAGGGATTGGGCGGACCGTCATGTCAGATCAGCAAAAGATATACGTAGACGCACTTTCTGAGAGCTTATTACTTAATTTTTCATTGAGAAATTTATTTTTTGTAGGGGTTAGCTAAAGCAGTTCATGAGACCATGCGATTTGTAAAACATCATTTTTGTCTTAATCATTTTTGTCGGCAATCACATGTTCGAGGTAAGTGACGGGAATGAGCAGTAGCGATCGACATAATTAGAAAATCGTGCAACTATCACTAACGGGACACGATAAGTATCTCGTGTGTACATGATAGTCCACACATGCAATTCATGAGAGTTTTGATAGACGATTACGCTAATCTCTTCTTCCATAGATCGACTTACTTGAGTATGTACTCATACTCTATTTGGCACATTACTACACGCTTTATGTGGCCAATAGTGGATGACACTAGCAGACTCGAAGCCTGGCAGACTCGAAGCTCCATTCATCCAGCGTAAGCCTGATTGGCCCAAGAATAATAAAATATCAAATGTTGACGAGTCCCAGTCACGAGCCTCGACCTCATCTTCACTTAGCGAGCATGGGTAAAATATATTCTAAAACATGTGGGCAAGCCAATCACAACAACTGATCGTGTGACAGACGAGCTTCAACATCTGTAGTTGGGAACCTAAGAAGACATTTATGTGTTTCAATATCGCTCCCGAAGAGGCTTAAGCATACCAGCCCGTTGTTGTGCCCGAACCCACTCGCAGGTCTAGTTTGTGGCCCTCGTTGACTAGATGGAGACATCGTTAAATGTCACTTATGTAATTTATTTTTATGTCAGTCAATTCACAGTGCCCAAACATTTCATACATACACGACAAACACATATAAAAATATACAAAAGCATATATACAAACCCCGCATAAATAAGAAAATCTCAATAATGCATATACATAAGCAAACGATAAATAATATACATACATCATAGAACGATCAATAAATACAAAGGTCAATCATCTATGTACGAAGGTAAAGGTGGTGGATATGCTTGTGGAGGTGGTTATAGTTCGCTGATGTCATGTGGGAAACTAAAGTACGTATCAAGGGACCGCGTCATCCATGTCAACTGGTCATGGATGGATTCTTAGCGTGTGCCCTGATGCAGCTACATCTCCCAAACCTCATGAAGGCGATCCCACATCTGACACTAAGCAGACTCTTGATCTTGTTGTTGTAAGCTCAGATGCTCCACTTTCTCATACAACTGTCTCCACTGCATCATCTGTTTCGCATGATAGATCATCATCTGCTCCATCAATGTCCATACTGATGGATCATGCATCAATGAGGGATGTCCGGTCATAGGAGGCGATGAATGCCGAATGTACGTGCATAGGCTCCTCATCTTATGTATTTGTAGCCTCATCATCTAGATTACTAATCTAAGATTAGTAACAAGTTTTTGCGTGTAAGCAGTCTGAGTAGTTTGCTTTGTGCAAAAGGCTGCATATACCCAAATCTCATCATGCTCTACAAGACTCATCTTCTTAATAGGAGTCTTGTCAAATGGGTCTATAATTCTCAAGTGTCTGATGAGATCATCCTTAAGAATACTGTATCCAAGCCTCTGGATAAGCATGTAGATCAATACATCATACGAGAGGTTCTTCAAAATTCCTCTTTGCACTTCCGCCACGTGCCTTAATAATAAGTACTCCGGGTTGAACCTCCATCAAGCGTACAACATGGAAATTACTTATATGTCCATGTAACTAATGAGGTCACGATAGTCGTCATATAAGATCGTCCAGGTGATGATGTTGTGCACGATCCTCGCAGCAACGGTCAGGTCCTTCGAACTGAATTTGCGTCAGACCTCAATATCGTCATCCTTTAATATTGATCGGAGGAACAGTACTCATAAGCCATCACGAATAAACTCACACGGCAAGATGAATGATCATATGCATCGCTGGTCATCCTCCTCTTCCTTAAAGCACTTGATTGATATCTTCTACCGATATCATCACCTCATTTCCAAATAAAAATATATTCCCGCTGATCTCTCTGTACACAGGCAGCTCTTCTCAACATATTTTTGAAGGCCAATCCTCTCGAACAAATCACTAAGGCTCATTGTATCAAACATTGCAAACACAAAGGGCTTTGGCCGGATAATTATCCGCTGGATATATACATCGCAGAATGATCGCTCCTACTATATCATCCTAAACTCTCATGAATGAGCATGAATAGACGACCTAGGCAAAAATCGACGTGGTTGGGAAGATCGAGATAACACAAGCTCAGATGATCCCTCTACCGACATTTTTGTGTCATCTCTAAGGTCAGGTCTCGTGGGCTTTGACACTCGTTGTTTCCATCCAATGGTAAGATGTATTGAGAAAATTGCAAATTTTAGAAGAATTTTGCTAAGCTGTGTCTTCTAAAAAAATATGAAAAAATTAGAGAGTATATATAAATTTTTAAAGAGCAGAGGCCCGACTAGGGGCCATTTGCCCTCGTCCCCCGTTATGTGAACCCCCAACACCTCGATGCAGAAGCGGTGGGCTTACTTGGGGCTCCGACAGGGGATTGACCCGCTGCCCCTATGCCTCTCTAGGTCGGGGGCGAAACAGGGGGTCCACTCCTGGCTTTGCCCCCGGTCGAAGGTGGTTTGCTCCTCGCTAGAGATTTTTTAATATATTTTAAAGTTCAAGATTTTTTTGATATATTTTTTTGAAGTTAAGGGTTTTTAGATATTTTACCCAAATATTTATCGTTTATTGTTTAATTTCTACTTTCTGGATTTATTGTTTACATCTAACATTCAAGACGATAATTATTTGTATATTCTCTTGTTCTTCGCAATTCCCCGCTTTTTGATAAAGGAAGATGTGAGGTTATTTTCTTTATGTAGATTTTGATGTATACAAGTGTTTTGTAGTATGCTCCATCATCTAAATCAATGAAAAAAGGTTTTGATAAGTTTTAAAGTTCATATGTTACATTCATCTTGATATTTGTAATTTATATTGATCAATATTGCATTAGTCATGCTTCCCAACTATTCATTCTCTTCATGAGATGTTAATGCTGGTCATCAATAGTTGAGCAACAAGCCTAATGCCATTTCTCTTTAGGTTTAGTTATTGTATACTAGATTTTATTTAAGCCTAAATATGTATAAATCTTTCAAAATGTAAATTCTTTTCTATTAATCTTTCAAAATATAAATTATATATTTACTGCTCATTACTTTCTTTCTATTACACATTTTTCATTCTCATAAGACTTCTATCATGGACCAATATCTTTTTCATATATGGACTTTGGATTCTTTGCTCAAATTTTGAGTTCTGTACATGATCGTCATTGAACTCTAACATTGTGAGCCCTATCTTAGAGTCGTGACATATTTTCTTAGTGTGTCAATCTTGTTGGTATAAGTTTAGAGAATTCAATGGTGATATTTTTAACGATGTTTAATGAGCATGAGAGAATATCTAATCATGTTAGATTTTTTCCTTTAGAAAGTATAAGATGGTTCAGAGAAGGAATCTTGGTTGTTTAGATCAAGGTGTTGATCTTGTTTCCTCAATGTTGAAGAGGTAAATTTTGACATTAATGAATCCTCATTTAAGTAAAACTACTAATTTATTGTTGATAGTTTGTGCCATAGCATCCGTTAATATTTTTGGATATCAACTCATTTTTAGTTTGTGCGCATCCTTGATGAACTTTGAATGAGAACAGCAACTCATATTTTAAACGGTATAGTTAGTTGGTGGTGGGATGTAGTAGATGTCACTGTGAACATGTAATCTGCCACTTATTGAGTAGACAATAAATTTTTATTCTTTTTTACGATGAATTAAAACGTTTATGATTTTATTGAAAATATCTTGTAAAAAGAATATTTAATATTTTTAACATGTTTATTAAGTTTTTGACATTTAGATTAACAAAATTAGACATTCTTTGAGATAAAAATGTCAAGTCATTGTTGTAAGGGTCGACCAAAAACTTTAGAGAAAAAATTAATATTGCATCCTCTCTAGAAAGGTGTCGCCAAAAATCTGAAGGGTCAACCGGTAAAGAAATGAGTCGACCGACAACCCCCGGACAAAAATTGAAGAATGAAGCAACATTTGGAAGGGTCGACCGAAAATGAGAAAGAGTTAAATCAAAATTGGAAGGGTCGACCAAAACTCCAACGATCAGATTTTTTTGTCTCACAACGACTCGTTGAAAGGGTCGACCATAATTTTCAAAGGTCGAACAAAAAACTCCTCGAAAATGAAATTATAAATAATATCTGTAAGACCCCAAATTGCATGAGCAATAGCTCCTACTTGTAAAGGGTCATGTGCCATAATATTTGCAATTATCATCCCACAAGCATAAACAATTTACATAAAATTTGAAATCCATAACAATGAAGGATCAAGTCTATGATATCTTACTTTTTGATAGATTTCAACACACTTGTGTTAGAAGCCCTAAATGAATTAGACAAAAATAACTTGAGAAAAAGAAACGTAGACCGCTTTTGAATTAAGTGTGAAAAACTCGACATCAATCAAATATTATTGATGGAACCTAACTTATTAATAGGGTCAATCTTGCTTTATTTGTGTACTACTGCTTTGGCTATTCGTTTATTTGAACACGTAAACTTTCAATTTTTACAGTTAAGCCCATTCTAAAATAGTGGAATGTCAGTTAAAATTGTCATAGATGATATTTTTCAAAAATAATATTTGAAAAAAATGTAGAATTTGCCAATTAAAGCTTTGGGGTCAACTTTAGAATTTGTGTTTATGGAAAGTGTAATGTTCTTTGTTATCATTGATTTTCCTGAGCTTGTTTTCTTGAATATCTCGAATGATATTAACATTTGGTGTCCCTGTTTGAAAGATTCTTTTTGAGATTTCTTCAACTAGTCCATCTAGCGATTCTTGCAACTTTTTAATTCAGGAGACTGTCATTGAACTTCTAATTTCTTACCATTGACCATTTCTTTTGGGTTTAACAAGAGTCAATCATTTAATCTTTGATAATTCTCTTTCAAATTTAGGGCATTTGATCCAACAGTTGTCTCAGTCTCATCTTAGAGTTCTAGGAAAAAAATGCAATATGTCCACAATAAAAGATTGCAACCTAAATTCAATAAACATAGGAAATAAATAAGTGCTATAGCATTGAATGTATTATTACTTTCGAAGAGTCATTCGAGAGTTACTCTCTTGTCATATTATTTTGACATATTTTTTGTCGTATTGTTGCATAATTAACTCAATTCAAATAATAAATAATTATTTATTAAATATATTTGAATTGAC
Organism: Begonia fuchsioides; assembly: GCA_003255005.1. Classification (NCBI taxonomy): domain Eukaryota; kingdom Viridiplantae; phylum Streptophyta; class Magnoliopsida; order Cucurbitales; family Begoniaceae; genus Begonia; species Begonia fuchsioides. Next base: position 137,329 of record QAOC01018296.1, read on the forward strand.
TCAATTACGAAATAACACTTCAGAAGATATAGCAAGAGAGTATAACAAGAAAGTAATCCTACAATTACTCTCACTCGAAACTACAAGAAAAATAATCTTCTCGGTAACCTCTCTACTATTTTTCGATCATTCACTCTTATTGTTTAGTTAATTAACCTTCAACTCGGTAACCCATCTATTTATAACGAAATATTACAAATTTTGGAAGGAGGGTAAACCTGCTGAAATAAACCAACCCAAACGAACCAACTTTGACATATTACATTCAAATTAAATATTAGAATTGGTAATGGGGGCTTAATGTTCTGTCTTCAGACGCTGCTGTGGGCCTAACAAATTCAAGTTCTAGAAATGGAGCAGGCCCAACTGACCCGAATCCAGAACCGGGATCCCAATTCCCACGTGAACTAGGGATGATTTCGTAACTTAACTGTGATAGAAGCTTCATGGTATATAGCTAGGTATTTTACATTCCCCTGTGATTTTTCTCCAATCGTCTTCACTGTGAACTCTAGGGTTTCTTCTTCTACTCTCTGCTCTCCTCTATTCTTACTTTGGCCATCTAAATTACTTATTTCTTGCCGGGATTAAAATTTTGCTTTTCAATTTTAGTGGTTCACCATTCATGATGTACATTTGTTCCAGGATTTGTAATTTTCGTTGCATTTTTCATTTTCCTTACTTTTTCCACATTTTTTTGCTTCTAGTATTGCCAGGGTCGCTTAAGCCTGTTAGGGTTGGTATGGAATTTGAGTTTATTGTTTGAAATTCATTTGTCGGTAACATGATTTTAATGTTTGAAGTTCATTTCGTAGAAAGTTGATTCTAATGATTGTTTTAGCTGCTTTTTTCTCGTGACCTAACTGTTTTTTTTACTCCCACACATGAGTTTTATAGTAGTTTCTTGAATTTTCCTTATGAAGCATAACATAGTCTCTCTTTCATTTCCTTCGGAATTATCATTTAGTATGTGATTTAGTCTAATGTTCTAGATATGGTTATTGTCATTGAGCCTGGTTTCTAGAAGAAAGTGAAGTTGAAAGTGGCAAAATGTTGATGGGAATACATTATAAGTTATATTGATATTTTTAGGATATTACAAATGAAAAGAAGACCTATCAAATAGATTGTTAATTGTTGCTTACTATGTTTTCTGTCTTCAAAAAGTTTGGAATTAGTTTTTATATTGAGTCTACTTTATCTCTCTTTCCCTTATAGATGATGTATTTTCAAATGTAGGATCAAGTAAATAAAAATGGTAAAGAAGAAGAACCCTTTGGTTTTTATGGATGTATCAATTGATGGGGATCCAATTGAGAGAATGATTTTTGAGGTACTATAATTTGAAATATCATTTATATTTCAAGAGCTAGCATCTGCGTAGATGCAATTTTGTTAAGCAAGATAAAAAATTCATCAGATATATAAGTGGTCTACATATTTATAATAATTTTTCTCTCAATATCTACTAACTATTTATTTTTTGTTGATGTTGCTACCAGCTTTTCTATGATGTCGCACCCAAGACAGCTGAAAACTTCCGTGCTCTTTGTACAGGTACCATCTATTTTTCAGTAGCTCTGATTTACATTTGAAGCATCATTCCTATTTCTTATTTTTCTTTTCTCTTGTGCCTTATGTTTATGTTCCAGGAGAGAAAGGAATTGGGCCTAAAACTGGAAAACCACTGCACTACAAGGGATCTTTCTTCCATCGCATTGTCAAAGGCTCTATGGCACAAGTATGCTGTCTTCATCTTTGTAATTCTGTTTTTTCTTCTGCAGATGAGATTATGTCTGTCTATATGCTCCCGCTCCCTTTTCAGGTTAAAAGTAACTTAGAGGTGGTATGTCTTTTAGTTGGTTACCCTTTTTTATGCTGTAGGATACAGGGACGACGATCATGACTGCTTTTGTTGATGTAGTTTTGAGGTTGTACTTACCAAATAGTTAATCCTTATAATATCATCTAGCTTTGTCATCCAAACATTGTAAAATATCTTTATCTCCATCCTCATTCATTGATTGATCAATGGTCTTTCTATGGTGCAGGGAGGAGATTTTGTCAAAAGAGATGGTGTGTATAAGCTCTGCTTATTGACTTCGTTGGCTGTTCTTTAAGTTATGCATTTCAAGACTGGTTTTTTCTTAGTAGCTACATTATCTAAGTAGTTTTCTGCAGGATCCATCAACCCTGATAAATCTTGACTTTGGTTGGTGTATTAAAATTAAAATAGACTTATGTTGTTTGGAAATTGGAGGTACTATGTCATATCCCTCAGTGTATGTGTCCCATTATATGGTGGGCTTAGACTGCTCGGTTTGCGAATGAATAAAATGATATATATATATATATATATCATTTCTTGGTATTGACCTTTTGTCTAGGCAATTTTAATATCTATGCACAAAATACAAGCAAAAACTCATGCACGTACATTTCTTAAGAATATAAGAGAAATATGGCTATTTTGTCTTTTGAGCACCTTCTCAGATACTATTGCAAGATATTCCTAAGACAGACATTTTTTGTTGCTTTGGTTCCTTGAAGGGAAGGCTATATGTAATGTTCTCATTTGTTGCTCAATGGAAGGGAGATACATGTCTCTAACCTCTATATAATTACATCCAATGATTCGAAAAGATAGATCTTAGAGGTTTGCCCGGAACCATGTGAACATCAATAGCAATTCTCGGTTTATTGCCAGATACTTTGCCATATGCAATGTACAGTGAATTTCCTTATTTAAGTAATATCAGGCATATATTCTTAAGTTTTGTTTTTCTAGAAGTTGGATACAGTTGTCGATGTTAGTGTAAGAATGTTGAATAATTAAATTGACTGAAACAAGGAAATATTAATTTAATCATCATGCTCTTTTCTGTTTTCAGGAACTGTTGGAGAAAGCATATATGGAGCGAAGTTTCCAGGTGGGTTAATTTTCTCTGCAAGTTAAGTCTGAACGATGAAACAGTTTTTTAGATTGTTATGTGGATAAAAGATTTCTTAGATTTTGATTTTTCTTGCTGCTTTGTAACAGTGATCTTTTCCTAATAAGTTTATGAAAAGGCTCTGTCGACATTTAGGTGTCGAACTAATATATTTTACATTTGAAATAATTAAGTCATTTGTTAATCAAGAGTGCATGATAGAAAGTATCTGTTCTTAAATAGTTTGTTGTCATGTCAACATTTAGGCCCTGAAACAATTTTGTTTTATATTTTAATTATTAAAATAGTTCGGTTTTTATAGTCATTTGTGTAGTCTGTTTAATACTTGTTGTCATATTTATTGATCCATCTATAACTCTTATTAGTTTCTTGGTCCTTGATGGAGTCACTAGTATTTCTATAGGTTGTGTACCCCTCCATGTATTGTTAAACTTGTTTTTTTTTTCACTTGAACTAAATATTGTGGCAATGATTTCTCAGATGAGTTACCTCGATTAAAGCATGACGAAGCAGGTCTTCTATCGATGTTTGTGGCTGACCGTGACAATTTAGGTTCTCATTTTTTTGTTACTTTTAAACCTTGCCACGATCTGGACAGGTTGGTTTTTTTGTTTTGTTTTTCTTATATGCAATATTTTTTTTCAACATGCACATCGTCACATTCTTTTTCTATAAGTAACATCTTCAAAATTTGTAATATCCTGTGGAATTTGACCTATTTTAAACAGGAAATGTGTGGTATTTGGAAAGCTGGTTCAAGGATTTGATGTTTTAAGAAAGACTGAAGTTATTGGCGACGAAGATGGTTCTCCAACTGTGACGGTTAAAATTATTAATTGTGGTGATTATACTGAAGGTAACAATATTCAGCTAGCCAAATCACCATATTTGGTCAATACCTTCAATTCAAAGCTCCATGAGCTATTCTTATCTTTTTACTACGTTATATTTGTTATCATGAGGTGATTGATTGAATGCATACATTTCGGCATTTTCTTAAGTTCCTACCCAACAGTCAACAGCGCAACATGTACCAAATCACTATTGTTTTATATGCAGATAAAAAGAAAAACAGCAGAAGCAAAACAAGGAAGGATGCATCTTCAGAAGATGATGAAGTAATTAGAAAGAGAAAGCAGAAGAAATCATCTAGAGATAAGAGGAAGAGGAGAAAATACTCAACATCCGAATCAGAGAGTTCTTCTGACACTGAGATTGAATCCTCGGAGTCTGAGAGTGATTCAGATTCAGATTTTTCATTGTCATCCGATGATACTTCTTCAAGTGATTATAGACCTAAGAAGCGAAAGAAATCTTCTAAGAAAGACAGATATCGGCGTGGTCGAAGGAAGGATAAAAGACGTGAGAAAAAGAAGCGGCGGCTTGATAAGCGATCCAAGAGGAAAACTAAAAGGTTTATAATTGGAAGTTATCTATATTTATTTTTAGAACAAATTCAGTTTTCTGTTATTTATTGTTAAGTTTATCCTATGCTCACGTAACTTTTTTTTTCTGGAATTATTCAGCATTTTCTTTTAATTGTAATGAATTGAGTGTGGTACATTTTTCTGTGGATCATATCCTCGACGTAATTTATTTAAGACTGTAGGAGTTGGATTATGTCCGTGCAGGAATTGAACTGTGTGCTTGAGGAAATCTCTTTTACACATGTAGGAGTTTTTTGTGCAATGAACACAAGTGGAACACTACGGAGTGTTTCTTGGTTGTGTTAGATGCTTCTATTTTAGAACTGATCTGTTTTATTTTTTTTTTTCTTTGCAAATTTCATGAACTATTTGTATCCAATTTTGATTGATGATTATAAGAATTCATGAACTGTTGCTAATGACAAGTTGGTTTCTTCAAAATAAATAATATCATAGACTTTTGTGTTACTTGCATAATACTCAATGTTAAGACTTTTTAATTTTCATTTCCATTAATTAAATGCAAAGTCTAGGTCTTTCAATCTGAGTTGGTGGGTTGATGTCTTTTCTTTGCAATATTTTCATTAAACGCCATGCTGATTTTCTCTTATGCTTTCTTAAGGGCATTGGATAGTCTTACAGATTCTGAGAGCGAGAACAAACGTGAAAGTAACTTAGCTAGTGATGGTGTAGATTTTCGTGGGAAAGAGGAGATGCATGGAGAATCCTTAGTCAAAGCTCGTACGTCTTCCTGTTATTAGTTTTGCTTCCCTTTTGGATTTTATAATTGTGCCATTACTGTGATTTGTCATTTTATATTACTATCACCTATCCTTTGTTAATTTTTCTTTCATATTTTGGTATGTGTAAATGGCATTAAGTTGTGTTTTATTTTATTTTTTCTTTGAAGGCTTAGGAAATTACTCCTAGAAAAAAATAAGTAATTGCTTTATTCTCATCTTTTTTTATGCTCTCTTCATTTCACATTATTCTCAGTTTACTGATCTCCTTCATTTTATTGGACCTGTGCAAAATGGCAATAATTGTAGTATATAATTGTAATCACATATCATCTTGCAGCCAAAGAGGAGGTATCCCCTGTCCTAAATGTTCATCATAAGAGAAAAGATATAGCAGATTCAGTTGTAAATGATGATGGGATAAATCCCCTGGAGAATGGAGAGCGAAAGAGCAATGGAATTGCTGCGTTGGGTTCTGTCTCAGACAGAAATATGGAAAGACAACCGGATGTAGTAGATGATCATCCAGGAAAATCTAGGTCGACTTTCCATTCTTGTCACACCCCAGTTTTTCTTTATGCTTACAGATTGTTGCAGATCCGATAGTTTACTAAAAGTTGATGAGCAGGAGTCGAAGCTTGAGTCCTAAGAGGGCCATGAGTAAAAGTATGAGTATTAGTACCAGGAAGAGTTTCAGCAAAAGTCCGAGTGTGAGTCCAAAACAAAGTACGAGCAGGAGTAGGAGTGTTAGTAGAAGTCCACCTCTGCAACCTAGAAACAGGAATGTGAGGAAAAGCCCTATTAGAAGCGATAGCAGTAGGAGCCTTGTCAGAAGCATCAGCAGAAGTCCGGATCAGAAAGGTCAAGGCAGTCGTGGGAGCCCACCAAGAGCTAGGTCTTTGAGAAGCATTAGCAGAAGCCCCACAAATCTCAGTAGGAGTCCATCTAGAAAAGTTGTAAGAAAATCAGTCAGCAGAAGCCCAGCTAGAAAAAGCTTAAGCGGAGGTCCAGTCAGATCTGCTCAAAAGAGTGTCAGCAGGAGCTCAGGCAGACTGCTCCCTTCAAGAAGAAATGTTAGCCGAAGTCCAATCAGACAAAAGAGCTATTCAAGGAGCCCTGGTCCTGTTCGCAGGCCAAGATCGCCCCCATCTGATGGAGGGCGAAGTGTATCCAGAAGTTTGTCTCCAGATGGATCACCCAAACGCACAAGGAGGGGAAGGGGTTTCAGTCAACGCTATTCTTATGCTCGAAGATATAGAACCCCCTCAGTATCTCCAGTGAGGTCTTATCGATACAGTGGTAGAATGGAGCGGGAAAGGTTAGCCCAATTTTTGTGGGTAGTTCAATATTACATACCAAATACACTTCCTTCAAAATGTCTTCCCTTTTCCAGATATTCCAGTTACAGAAGGTACTCCCCTAGGCGCTACAGAAGTCCGCCCAGAGTTCGATCTCCTCTAAGGTGATAGAAGCAGATTTTTTGTTTTGTCTCATTGTTTTACAAAGCACACATGATATACCGGAAAATTATGGAAAACAAAGTCATTCTACTGACCTAAGTTTAACTGATGATGATGGTATAAACAAGTTCGTTTCGTGAGTTCATGCTGTACATGGTTAAATTATCTACTTTTGCTATATCTAACTTGTAGATATAGAAGCAGAAGAAGCAGGTCACCTACTGTATCACGTAGTCCCAGGTACAGAGGCCGTCGTTATAGCCGGAGTCGCAGCCTGATTCGAAGTCGCTCCCCAGTTGAGACATCTAGGTATCGCCCTTCTCTTCGGGTTGAGCGTAGGAGATCGCCTTCAAGGAGCAAGAGTCCATCACAATCAAAGTCCTCACTTGACTCACAGTCCCCAAAGCGCACTAGCAAAGTTAAGTCAGTGTCAAGGTCGAGGACAAGGTCATCTTCGAGAAGCCCAGATGGGAAGAAGGGCTTGGTTTCATATGGTGATGGTACCCCCGACTCAGCCGACAGGTAAAAATTAGGGGAGACTCTTTACATCTAAGACCAAGTTTGCAATGACTTGAAGCGAGCAATTTTGAACTGCTGAAAGAACGCTTGTGTACGGTGCTCTCGTTGAACTTGTATGGTTCTAGGATTTCCTTAGACAACGTGGATATGCTATTTTCTGTGTTGAAGCCTCGTGGCACGTGGCAATTTCCGGTGCAATTAAATCAACTCAAGTTTCTTTATTTCTCAAATATTTGAAACCTTTTTATCTAAATGTCGAACTGTGTGGGTTCTAGCAATGGCATGCGAGTTGTGCTACTCATGCTCATGTTCTACTCCATGACTTTAGGCACTGTGAAGTCTGAAAAATGGTCGATCTACTCATTTTTGCTCGACATGGAGGATCTCTGAAGAGGTTTGGCAATGGATCTGGAAGGGGTCCCTTGCATGACCTTCTTCACGTCGTACTTGACAGAGAACAAGGCACAGATGAGCGCTATCAACGTGGTTGGATACACATAAACAGACTTGGTTGGATCCGTATTCACCGGTTTTTCCCAGGATTCCTTCCTTGACAAGTCCCCATATTACCAGTAGTGTTCCAAACATGCTCATGCTGCCTGGTTTGAGGAGACCCACAAGTGCTCCTGCCACACAGAAGTAGCTTCCAGCAAGAACCTGCCAAATTCAAATTTTAAAGGTAAGCAGATTGTACTGTTTTGCATAAGCTACTTCTAAGTCCTAAAAGTAGCAAAATGGGCATGATTATGGTGAAAATAAAAGTTCATTAGCATGAAATTAGAATTATTCGCAAATCAAACCTGAAAGACTGAGCATACATGACAAACTATGCGATAGAGCTATATTCCAATGTCTCACCGGGAAAAATTTTATATTTCTGAATGATGTATGGCCAAAACAATGAAATTTTCGGACATTTTAATTTGGTATTTTCATTCAAAGCTGTGTCGACAGTGCTAATGTGTTCACATTGATCCAATAACCCGATTTGATTCATAAGGTTATTTGAAAGAAAAAAACAACACTAGTATGAGAAGTAGAACCTCCAAACGTTGGAGATCAGTGATGGGAGAAGCTTCCTTGACACTGGTAAGGTTATAGATATTTAAAAGGCTGTCCCAGCTTGGAATGGTCAAGGTAGAAACAACGCTATTGGTGACAGCTCCAGGGTAGAGAAGTGCCTTGACAACTACAGCAGGAAAGATCGCACTTGCGATCAACTGAGATGAGGTTACATGCAATGGAGTTGTACACATGCCAGATCTGCATTGAATTCTGTAAAAAAAGAGAAAAAAGAAAACAAATAAATTAATTCACATGATCTAAAAATTTACACGTGACTTTATGAACTATTTCTGATAGAGAACTATTCAGGCATGCTACTTTTGATTTGAAAAAACATGGATACTCCATGCTCATCGTCTGTAGGAACTTAGAATGAATGGTCAGTTATAATCTTGTTGAATAAATGGTCCCTTGCATGATCTAAAAATTATCGATATAATGATTGGGTAAAACCCCAAAACTTGAAATAGGAATAAGCTCCGTCCAATTGCATTCAAGGAAATGATGTTGGAGGAAAAGAGAGGAATTCCGTTCAATCCAGTTGAGTGAAAACAGATAAAGTCAACAAAAATACGGGGGAGAAACAAGAGTGGTATATTCCAACAAACGAAACAACTTAGAAGCAAGAAAATTAGATTAAAGAGCAAGTTAACGAAAGTGAAGGGTAGTAGATAGAGAAAAGAGATTAGACCTGAAAAGAGGGCTCTGAAGCAAAATCAAGAAGAAGTAGAGGCGCGAGGATATGGAGGAGAGATTCCTCAGCCAGCCCCTTGATGTTGGGGTAGACGGGGACGATGAGTTTGCCACGATCCAGGGTCTACTCTGAGCGGAGAACCGGAGAGAGAGAGAGAGAGAGAGTACAGAAGTACAGGCCCATTGAAGCCCAGTATCGAGTACAGAAATAGAGGCCCATTGAAGCCCATCTATGATTATTTTATTAATCATTAAGTTAATATCAATCACACTGCACGTGCCACCTGATCGACCCAATAAATATCTCCAAAGTGGTGGGGCTCACTCCTCACGCTTTCTCAAAACTGAGCAGCGCCTTCAGTCCTCCTCGTCCGTCCGATTGGATTCTTCTCCTCATCTCGCGGTTTCGAATGCCCCACGATTCCTTTATTTGAACCCTCCGATCAACCTCCCTTCTCCTGGCTCACTTTGCACCACGCTCCTCTATCTCTTAACGTCGATTTTATTCATCCAACGACGTGTGGCTACACTCTCTGGCACCTTCTCTTTTTCAATTCATTTCATCCCCATTCTGGTGGTATCTCTTTTCCTGTTCAACATTCTCTCTCCCCCACCCCCCCTCTCTCAGGGCCACCCGTCGACGAAATGCAAGAACAAGCCACCAGTTCAGTCGCTGCCAGTTCTTTGCCTTCCAGCAGTGAAAGATCGTCGAGCTCTGCTCTTCAGCTCGACGTCAAAGAAGGTATTTTACATCTTCTTTTCATGAGTCTCTGATTTCTATGTCTTGCTGTTATGGCTTTGAGTTCTGGATTCATGGGTTCTTTTGGAAAGCTAACTTCATCTTCGCTTTCGTAGAATGCATTTCTATCTTCGATTCGATTTATTACGCGCTCCTCACATTTTACCCTCTGTGCTCTCTCTTACTTGTTTGACTTTGTGATGTGCCTCCTTTTCTTCCTCGCCGAGCGGACTGCTTACGGCTCCTAAGATTTTTTATGATGGGAATCAGGTATGGAAAGTGACGAGGAGATCAGGAGAGTTCCGGAGTTAGGCGGGGAATCAGCGGGAGCTTCAGCATCAGGGAGAGGGACCGGTTCTGCGGCAGGCTCTGAGCTTGCCAGAGTGGCCCGGGAAGGCCAAAGGAAGAGGGGAAGAAGTCCAGCTGACAAGGAGAGCAAAAGACTGAAAAGGTAACCAAAGCCATTGTGGCAATACTCTGTCGAGCCCCGTCTCTCTACCAAATAGTGAGTTTATACGCAGAGACAGGCATTTGGGTAATGACTTGGTTGTTTGGTGTTGGTTGGGGAAAAGATTGTTGAGAAACAGAGTGTCAGCGCAGCAAGCAAGGGAAAGGAAGAAGGTCTACCTAAGTGACCTGGAAACGCGGGTGAAAGAACTGGAAAAGAAGAACTCTGAGCAAGGAGAGAGGCTGTCAACTCTGCAGAATGAGAACCAGATGCTCAGACAGGTATTCCCATCTAAACCATCGTTTCGTCAATCAGCTCAGACTCGAACAGAGTTTCACTGTCATTTTGGTCCGACAGATTCTGAAGAACACAACTGCAAGCAGGAAAAGTAGTAGCAATAGCAACAACGCAGATTAATCTTGTACCAAGCATGGAAAGTTAACGCATGGTGTCAAATGGAGGAAGCGCTCGAGTAGCTTGATAAGAACAAGTCTAATCTAGTGTTGGATTGGAAGTTCCTTCATAGGCTGCACTACTCTGGAGAGCTCAGCCGCAGAATGCTTGTCCAGCTTAGGGATTGCACTTCACGATGCTGCAGCTACGCTGAGCCTGCTAAGAGAGCATTAACAGGAAGGGATCGAGGCTTCTGATTGTATGTCATAAATAGAGGTGCTTACAATCTGACTCGAACCTTGTAATCGAGCATGAAATTAAGAATGCCTTTATCAGCTTCATATCGAAATAACTACTATTATTTATTGCTTCCAAATTGTAAAAGAGAGATCTCCCGCAGCAAAATTTGAGTGTTCCGCTCTTACCCATTATTCGCAAAGAGCCAAGAGCCGGCAACTCGAATATAAAGTTCAAGACACTGTTATAGATCTGCCAAAAATAACTTACGCCCGAGATGAGTCCCAGAAAAGAAAGATTATACGAAATGACAAACTCAACACGTTCTTCGGAAGGATCGGCGGGCTACTCCTTGTCATCTTGCTCTACCAGTATTCTTTTGCAGGCCTCATAACACATGAAGGAAATCCCGGCAGCCGGGACCAGTTTCATGCAGCTTGGGCCGAGTCCTCTGTACAAGCCTCCGACGCCTTCTTGTTCAAGAATGGAGGCAAGTGCGTGGATAACATTCTTGTAGACCTGTCTTCCACTCAAAGATCCCACTTGCATGTGCTTGCGAGCCACCTCGAGTGGGAAAGTGGCGGTGCTTGAAAGTGCTCCGGCCGCTGATCCTATCAAAAGAGTCTCAATATTGCCAATTTTCTCCAGCTTCGAAAGTTTCCGGTACGCTTTCCGGAGGGTGTCGTAGGCAAAATAGTTGGCTGCAGCATACGGAATCACTCCGATGATGCTAGGCCCGAGGCCTCTGTACAATTCCCCAAACCCCTCTTGTTGAACTATTTTCACAAATGCGTCTAGTAGGCCGCTATACGCATCTCTCTGCAACAAAAATAAATGAAAATTAGGCTGAAATCACGATATTCATACTCAGCCCACTTCTAGTTTACCTGAATTGTCAATCGAGTTTTGAGCAACTCGAGAGGATATGTGCAGAGTGTCGAGCTCACTCCGGCGCAGGCACCAGCTACTAAGGATGCAGGAATAGGGAGTTTCGGTTGCTCCCCAGGCTTCGGTGACAAGGTCCTGTTGACCGTGTCATAAGCAAAGAGCTGTGCAGAATGGAAAATGACAAATCAGAGTAAGAATCTTTCTACACAAATAGCTAAATTTACTCATGATTGAAAAGCTAATCTAACTCAAGAGTTCTACTACGTACTAGGACGCTGCAAAGAATTACTAGCCAAGCCACTGAAAAGAAGTTTAGAATCAATGAACTATACAGAAGACAAGTTTTCACAAAATATCCATCCAGGAAGCTGAACCAATATAGCTTCCCTCCTCGGAGATGAGCTAACAGGAAGAAATTATATTTCCCCTTCTATGGCGTTTCGGAAAGAAGAAAATCCAGAAATGGAAAATGTATACAGGTCGAGAGAGCATCATACCAAGCACTGCAGTACAGTAAAGTCAAAAACTTGAAGCTAAACAAGGGAAAGGCAAACCTCTATCGCTTTGCTAGGGGCTACGCGAATGACATTGACGAAATTTCCTCTGAATAATCCCTTCCATCCATCAGTCTTCATAATATCATGGAACACCTCGGCGGTCGAATGCCCGCTGCTTCCCACCATTAGATGCGTTCTTATCGTCTCCAATGGCGCTACACAAGTCCTCGACACTGCCCCAGCTATTGCTCCGCTTACCAGTCTTCTAAGGGAAGGATTTCCAATCTTAATCTTCAATTTAAGACCGCTATTCTTCTTCTTCTTCTTCTGGACTAGCAGTTCCTCTCCACCCACTATTGGAATATCTTCCTTCGGAGAAACGTATTTCACGTACAAATCATGGTAAGGGAATTTCACGCCGCCGCCGCTGCCATTGTCCCGGGAATCGGAGGAATTTGGCGAAACCTCGAATCCCATCCCCATCTGACCGACGCTGGCAAATAATCCACCGGGGTGGAAATACCCTTCCCGATGATTCCATTGAAACCCTAAATCAGAAGCGGAGAACAACCTCTCTCTATTATCGACAGAAATTTGAATTCTGTCTCTACTCATCGTCAATCACAACAATGAGTAGAAAAGGGCCGGCTTCTCAATATGCCAGAATGGTTGAAACTTGAATCAGGTAGAACAAAGGAGCCAGCGGCGGAGACCTAAATTTACGCGAACTTTATAGAAAAGAAATCAACAGAATTTCAAAGATTAGATTCTTGGCAAATGGAATAAAGCAAGAAGAAGGAAGAGAAAGAGAGAGGGAGAGAGGAAGGAGGCGGAAACCTAGGAAGAAGAAAGGAGAGGTAGGTAAAAATCTTCGTTTCACTCCTTATAATCCCAACCTACTCCCGCTATCGCCATCGGTAGCGAGGCTTATATATGGCGTCCATCCATCTTTAAATGGAAATCCTGGCCCGAAAATAGGTTTCGCATAATCATTCAATTGGCTGCCGTAGTTCAAACCATACCAGAAAAATTTGCAGATCTAGCTCGCTGTAATTCGAATTCAAGATAATGATTCGTTTGAATAATGTAATCTTTGTTGCTCCCTCCTGTAATTGTCACAGTCCTTCAACTTCAACCAGGCGTAGTATAAGGACAAAGGCTCAACCATATGCTGAACCTAATGTCGTTTAGAACCTCCATTTCTTAGTTTAGGATCTTCCTCGCCCACTCCGGCGCCGATGAATTCTAAACTTGCAGGATTTTTTCAAATGAAAATGACGTGATGTTTTTCTAGTACTGGAGGAAAACGAAGAATGGAGGACAGGCGATGGTGGCATGGGATGAGCAGACTTGCTGGTTTAAAAAGCTTGATTAAGAAGGGTGGATCCTCCTTTCGTTCAACGCCAGACGCCGCTTCGACCAATAATTTTAAACATCGCAATTCGCACCCACCTCGAACTAGACTGAGAAAGTCGATGAACATTGACAGTGGCAACATCAAATTTCAAAGATTTTGGTTTTGGTTTTGGGTCTATTTGACAAGACCCTAGACAAGCAAGCAGCAGTCTCTTTCCAGTTTCCACCATGGCTGTTGGCTAGACTGCTAGAGCCATCTGTTATGCGAAGAAATAAGCTGATTTTCGATCTCGCACATAAAATGGCGATCGACTAGTTTCACTCGGAGAACACCCTCGCGGCCATGGCCAGAATCACTAATCAAATTCACCAAATGGTGATCTTTTTTAGTTTCTTAGAACATAACACAAAGAAGAATTGAAAGGATGATGATAAAAATGGAGAAGGATTTTCAGATTCTCGGGCTCACTGCGAGGTACAAACCCGTGCTCTTGAACCAAAAAGAAAAAGACTGAAATTTAAAGCTAACCAAATTCAAGTAAAGCTTACACTCTGAGCTTAGATGCGTAATTTCTTCAAAATAACTGTAGACGCGAAGCATCCTTCTACGCTTATTGCTTCTATTATTTATCCACTGTCTTCCTTGTACTTTGGTTTGGGAATCATGGCTGCGATTCGTGCTTCTTTCCCGTGCTATCTCCGTCTCTCTCTTCCAACAGCCGGCCAATCTCTTCGTCGCCTTGCCCGGCCTTCTTCTGGCCATCCTTGGCCTTGAGCGCTTGCAGCTTCGAATGATTGTAATAAGCCACCCCGAAGAATGCCACCCCGTACCCCATCAGATTAATGGGGGTGACCGTGTCCTTGATAATGGACCACGAAAACGCTATCAGCAGCCAATCCTTGACCACGCCGGCCACGTTCATTGTCAGGGCTGAGGTTTTCCCGACGAGCAAAAACACTGCCAGGTTGAGCGCAAATGCGCACAGAGAATTGGTTCCAAAAACGGCGAAATCAAATCGGAAAGAAGAAGATTCCTTCAGAATCGGGTACTCGACGAATGCCCAGGGCACCAGTAAGAAGACGAAGCAACAGGGGGCGACGTAGTACAAGGAAGTAATCGGATTGAGAGAAATCCCTTTAGAAGTGAGCAAGATTTGAATCAAAACCAGCCTCGTGGCCTCAAACGCGACGGCGCCCAGCTGAAGCAGAACACCCCGGGTGTCGAATTTGGCCTCCCCGTAGGCGGCGATGGCGACCCCAAAGGAGATGGAGAGCATGTTGAGCATGGTGTCCGCCTTGAAACCCTCCTTCTTGAAGAGAACACCGATGGAGTAGACGGCGACGGGCATGAGGGCCTTGAGCATCTGGATGAAGGAGACGGAGAGGTAGATGTAGGCGGAATTGGAGAACCAGAGGGAGAGGGAGTAGAGGGCTCCGATGGGGACGACGGAGGTGAAGAAGAGGTGGCGGGAAATGGACGCAGGCTCCACGAGCTTGAAGACGCGGATGATGAGGAAGGCGAGGGAGGCGCAGAAGGCCATGTGGATCATGGTGAGAGAAATAGGGAAGGGCCAGTCGTACATCTTGCTGTCGAGAATGAACTTGTTGAAGACGATGACGGTGAAGCTGAGGAAAATCCAAATGGCGACGTAGGAGTAGGAGAGGAGGATCTTCCTGAGAACGCTGTCGCTGAGAGAGCCGCCCTTGCCCATCGGAGAAGGATCGGAGACGGAGAAGACGCAGGCGGGAGATGGGCGGGCAACGGCGGTGAAGCGGCAGATAAAAAGGAAGAGCAGATGGAAGTAGGTGAAGGGGAGATGCGACCTCGACCTGGAACTGGCCACAAGCGTTTGACTTGTCGAAGTAAAGACACAGGAGGCAGCTTTCCGTTCATAAAGTGGTAAATGACTCTTTTGCCCTCCCTAAATTCTTCTTTTAATAATCCCATCTTTTTTTACTCACATTAAAATAATAACATACGCTCTAGTTTCAATCCAATCTAAGAGAACCGTTATGTGAAGGTTAAAATCCAGCAGAATTTCTTCAAAATCGAGCAAATTAGGGGGAAATGCTAGCATAGGCCAGTCGGGGATAAATTAATTGCAAAAATGAAAAATTCAAAAGTTTGGTAGAGAATAATTGAGAAATAATCTCTTAGTCTGCCAAACCATATACATGTATTTTTAATTGTTCATCGCCTAACTCGTGGGGATGCGCTTGGTGCTTTCCAGCTCAACCTTTTAAATTATTAATATTCCTATGATAATTGGTACCCTTAATTTTATTTCTTGAAAATCCTGCTCCATTCCTGCCAAATAAATAAATAAAGTAATTCACTGCAACAAGTTTGACTTTACTGGATTGTACGAGACTCAATCACTGGAAGTGAGATCCATATATAGTGCAAATTACATTAATAATCACACTTTAATCAAACTTAACATTCTTAACCATGACAAAGTTGTCTTAAGTCGAGTGTATTCTGCTGATTCTGCGATCACCTCAAAAAACGTATCCTAATACGAGAATGAATGATGTTGCATTTGGATCACTTCAAATTTTTGATTGCATCTAAAATTCATTAAAAAAAAAATTTATATTAAATTTAAATTTAATAAAAAATATATATAATCTTAATATTTTTACTAAGAACCATCGGCACAATTTGTTCTAGGCCATTACCGAACCTACTTGTTGGGGTTTCAATATTTTGAAACTGTGGACAACACGTCCCATTGGGAGCCAGAGGCAAAACCGGAATGAAGTGGTTTCATCCAGCCCTACTTGTACGACTATATTGGCAAGATCCAATCAAGTTCTGTACATTTTATGCTCATTTCATTATTATTATACTTTTTAACGAGAAAATAAAAATAAAAAATATGGCAAACCACGTAATTCATAATTCCTCTACGGTTACCTTGCATTCCAAAGTCAACTCTCAAGTTGGCAAAAAAATAATAGAATTAAAACTAAATTGTTATATATATTTAACACAACGTATAATGTCCCACGTAGGGCCTTGACTTGAATCGGAAATGGAGCTGCAGTCAGCCCAAATGTGGGTCGTTTACTCGTTTCCCTCCTGCTTCCGCGGGGGACCAGTTTGCCCAAATGGTAAAATTCAACTAAAACTTCAGCTTAACTGAAATAAAAAAAAAATTGAGTTTTTAAAAAATAGAGTAAAAATACTTTTTGGGCATTAGTTTTTGAAAAATAGGCTAAATCGAGCCTGATTTTTCATAAACAAAATTTAGGCTTGTCGAACGCATAAAATTTTGTCTCATTCGTCCGATATTCGTCTGATCATGCCTCACTCAGATGCATTCTTTCGTCTGAGTGAGGCATGCTATGCGTCCAATAGGCCCAAAATCTATAAATTTGAGGTGAGTTTCCTATTTTTTTACCTTTCTGAAGTCTTAGCAAAGTTCTGCCAAAATTTTCAATTATTTTGCAAAAATGAACTTCGGTCGTGGAAAACGCATCATAATCGTCGGACAGCACCGCGGCGATGATGAGAGATCGTCCCAGCTCTCGGAAGTTGGAGTTTCTGATTCGCCTTTGTCGGTAGGAGGACGTCGTGGCATATTTCGTTCTCTTGCAACCGAGAAGATGTTTGACGAAGTCTTCTCGTTACGGTCAGTCATACCTCATACACCAGTTGTATTCTCAGCATTTGAAGGCTTGAGGATTTGACGTATGGCTGCTGACATTGGTTTGGTCGGGATGTTTGAGTTATCAGGTCTTTCAGCTGAGCGATTAGTGCGGATCTTTTATGCGAACCTTGTAGTTTCAACGGGCAGCGGTAATGGAAGGACATTTATGTTTGGAAAAGATCTGTTGATTACACTGGAGCACATCAACAAAATTATTGATTATTCAGATGAGTCTGAGGATGGCCAAGGAAAGATGTATTACAACTTCACTCAGGCCACTCTGTGTATTGTACAAGTGGCTGAATTATCATTTTTTAGGCAAATTCGGGCCTCAAATAGTCAAGCAGATTCTTTGATGAAGCCGAAGGCGAACGAGCTTAACATGGTAGCTTGGTGATCCAGAACATGATATCTCACACGATTCTTCCAAGGGACGAACATCGCGAGCTAGTAACTCATATGGACTTATATATTATGTATTGTCTTTATACTGGAACCCGGTTCAACACAGAATATTTAATATTGTGTCATATGGGTGATATTCATAGGGGCGTTAAGAAAAACCTCTCGTATGGAGTTTTGATTACAAAACTCATTTTTGTACTATGTGGATGGATTCATCGGGGTGAGGTGATGAGGGAGCCACGGGTCCATGATGCTTTCAATCGTCGTCAACTTGGGATGACGAGTTTGATAGAGGTGAGCGATATGTGGGTAGATAGGAGAGACACAGCAGCCGCTCGGATGCACTTCGATCCGGACATTGATCTTCTCACTCTAGATGATCCGCTGGATTTTACCTAGATGCCCACTCCTCCCTATGCTGACATGGCGGAACCGTCTTTTGGTGGGATGTCAGGACCTTCTGCACCTTTGATGGGTGAGATGTCAGGACCTTCTGACCCTTCTGGTAGTTAGATGATGCAGACCTCGTATCATGAGACAACGTTGACGTTTTTTATGGAGCAGATGAACCTGTTTCATACCATGCAGATGCACTGGATGAATAGTTACCATGCCGAGCAGATGCAGCAGATGAACAGTTATCATGCCACGCATATGCATCAGATAGACAGAATTGAGCACACAGTGGACGAGATGCGGCGGACGCTGGATACAACCAGGATATTTCGAGTTTCTCCTTTTGACCAGGATCCTCCACAGTTCCACTAGATTGTGGCGATTTTTAGTTACTTTTTCATTATTATTGTACTTTTTTTCCTTTACATTATCATTGTAATTTTTTTCAATTTGTAATGAACATATTTTTTCTTCAACGTTATAATACATTTATAATATTATTGTCTTGTCCATCTCGGCCAGGCTGGCCACCTTCTATGTGGTTTTGGAAATAGATTTATGTATCATTTTCAACATTGTGATGATGTGTTTGTCTCTAGCTGCGAGAATAACGTTGTTGATTGACTCGCTGAGATTATTCAAACCATTTGACATTTTGAGTTCGACGAGAAGGCATGTGCTGCCTATGTTTCTTTCGGAATAGCTTTTAAATATTCAGCAGCCAACGAGTTATGACGGTGCAACCGTGTCATATGGCGTTCGAACTCGGGTTCGGTCGAGACATGTGAAGCGTTCCATAAAAACTGTTTATATACTTGTCCACTGAAGCTTTTCTGGAAATTGGCGTATAGATGTTTGAGACAAAATCTATGCTCCGCATCACCAAGTTTCTTTTGAACTGCATTGACAAGTCCTTTCTGTCTATCTGATATTACAGTCCACCCAAATTCGG
Source organism: Begonia fuchsioides (assembly GCA_003255005.1). Lineage (NCBI taxonomy): Eukaryota > Viridiplantae > Streptophyta > Magnoliopsida > Cucurbitales > Begoniaceae > Begonia > Begonia fuchsioides. The sequence continues at coordinate 156,151 of QAOC01018296.1, forward strand.
TTGAACTGTTAACATCTTGTCTTAGCTGTTTGAGAAACCAACTCCATGAATCTCTGCACTCCGACTCCACTACGAAATATGCAATAGGATAGAGTTCATTGTCAGAGTCAATACCGACGGCCGTTAGAAGATGATCGGGACATGCATCTTTCAAGTGACAATCATCCAAACATAAGACTGGTCTGGCAAATTCGACAACTGCTCTCACGCATGCAAAAAGACATACAAATATTCGTTCAAACTCACAGACAGCTCATTCACGTGTGCCGTATAAAACTTTCTACTGTATGTCTATTCTGCTATCAGGGTTGGACCTCAGGAGCTCATCTCCATATTGTCGAAGAAATTGAAATTGTTCTTCGCCAAATCCTTCATTCAAATGTCACGCTTCTAGGCGACTGTTGATTTCAATACCTGAAGTTATGATAACATTGTGATCTTTACGTACCGTCTCAATTATAGATGAGATTTCCCACATAGGCTGACTCTTGAACCTGTCGAGATATGTGGCCGCTACCCATTTTGCCGATGCAAGGCGATTTTCCAATACTAGAGCACAAGTATGATTATCAACGAAAGTTTTAATTTAGATTGTTTCTTCCTCATGCATCTTTGAAGCATAAAGGCACCATGGACATCCCTCTACACATATTGTTGTTAGTCTCTTTGGATTGATTCTTTTGAAAGTGATCTCATATCCATTTAATAATGCATTGTTCATTATTTCATCTTTCAAATTTTTAATGGTGAGTACCTTTTACCGAAAAAAAGCTCGCTCTCGGCCACCTCTGGCAAGCTCAAAACTTTGGCGCATCTTCCTCGTCTGATTCAGGTGGTGTAGTCAAAGCCATCATATTTGCTCCATCTGAGGAAGATTGAACATCTACATCATATTCACTGTCAAAAGGTTGCAAATGAAAGACATACATATTAGGTTCGTAAACTCAATTCATATTTGATTCACTTTCTTCTGCTTCATCTTCCTCGCTATTCTTCGCTTCTAACCACCAGTTGCTCGAGCTACCAGCCATTATAGCCAATATAGAACTATTTTTCTGAAGTGTGATTTTCAATGAGAAAGAATGTTGAATTTGTAGTTTTTTCGGGCTACCGGACGCATATCAGATGAATGGGGCAAAGCTCGGACGAATATCAGACGAATATCGGAAGAATGAGGCAAAATTTTATGCATCCGACGAGCCCAAATTTTGTTTTCCAAAAACTCAAACCCGATTTGGCCTATTTTCCAAAAACTCATGCCCAAAAATATTTTTTACTCTAAAAAATATTGCAAACCTGTATGCGGCTGAACACACCAATTTATTTTCTAATTTGACATTTTGGAACTAAATATTATCTAAATCATCAAAAATTTTAAAATTTCAAGATGAACTCGTATGTCATTGCACTTCAATGTTGCAAAATTATTTGAGAATAAACATCAACATCAAAAACGATTATAATAATTTTTGCATAATATATACTTTTTATTATTTTAACTAACAATTAACTTATAATTACTTTTGATTATATATATATTTTTAAATCATTCTCAACTTCAGAGGACAATAATAGATAACGTTTGTATTTTTAATAAATTATTTCGTTGTTTGGATATACAAAACTATAGTAAATTTTAAAAAATATTGAAATTTTTTAGAACCTTTTATAATATTTTATGATAGTATTGTAGATGTGTAGTAAAATGTTCAAACTATTTCAATAACATTAGATAAGAAAAAATATTAAATTAAAAAAAATTAAGTACATAAATGGGGAGGAAGGTCCTCCCTCTCATATATATATATATATATATTATAGTATTGTCTAGTAATGTTGTTGATGTGTGATAACAACTTGATATAGTTTTGATAATAATTGCTTAGCGAAATTTTATATATATATATATATTACTTTTTAATTGTATCATTCTGCTAAGAAAAAAAATTATCGGAACCATATAAAGTTTTTTTTAAAATATTCACAATATTATGAGATAATATTTTGAAATTTTTTAATATTTGTATAATTTATTATAATTTTTTATTATAGATAACAAAATATTTTATTAAAAAAATACTAATATCATTTAAGAATTATAAATTTTGTAAAATAAACACATATAATATTATCCATTGAAATTGAAAAATGAATTTGGAAAAAAAATCCAATCAAAAGCAATTACAAGTTAAATAATAAAAAATGTACCTGATGAAAAATTTGTCACAATTACTTCCAATTTTAATGTTCTTTCTCAAATCGTTTTGCAACTTTAAAGTGCAATGACATAAGAGTTTGTCTTGAAAATTTTAATTTTTTTTTGATAAAATACGTATTTTTTATAAATTATTTTGTTATTTTTAATAAAAAAAAATTTAATAAATTTTGGAAATGTTAAAAAAGTTTGAAATTGTCTAAAATATTTTCTTATAATGTTGTGAATGTGCGGTAAAAATTTTAAATTATTTTGATAGCATTTAGTTTGTAAAAACATTAAACTAAAAAAAATTGTGCGGATGGATTGGTTGTTCGTTATGTTGATGTCTGCAAAGGTCAAAAATAAAACCTTAAGCTTTTTTAATATTTCGATTAAATTTGAGGTTTTTTTTACCTTTGCAGAAATAAATTGAATGTGGGCTTGGCTGGCGGCTCACGGGCCTTATCTCGGACACCTTGGTCTGTCCCGCCGCCGAGGATGATCCCGATGATCAGAGCTCATTTTGGGTTTGACCAAGTTAGGCGGCTGGATTTCTCTCTCCATATCTGTCCATCTCTCCTTTTGTGAAATATGTAAATGCATAATAAAATTGCTTGTTTTGATGTGTTGGAACGGAAAGGGCAGCGTTTGGCCGCTCCCAGAAGTCTTCATTGAGGAAAAATGTGTGTGGTGTGCGCAGCCGGAAGTATCATAGACGGTGACTAGTCTCTCCGTTCGTATTTCCGGGCCCAGATGTGTTTTCCGTTTATCCGAAACTTGGATATCCTCCGGCAGTTGAGAATTCTATCAACGGCACCCACCGAATTCAGCACCAATTTAGCGTACAGGGGCTGCAACCCATTTGGGGACATGCCTTCCATTTCAACCCCTTCAACACACTCCCGGAACACCTCTTTCACCTCCTCTTTGCTCACCGGGAATCCCCTCGAGAACGTCAAGAACAACGTCCGATCGTCCTCCGACGTCCCCTTCTCCGAGTTCCAACTCCACAGCCCTTCTCTCCGAAACAGATTCCGGTCCTGTTCCTCCGTCGCCATCCCACCAAACACCGGATGCGGCAACCCAGGGATTACGACGAGCTCATTCGTCGAACCAGCGCCCAAAACGCGTCGAATTATGTCGTCGAACACTCTAGAGCAAACGTTCTTGAGGAAGAATTTGACCCCACCAATGGCAGCGAACCTGTTCTGGAGGAGCATCTGAAGAGAGAAGTCGATGCCCATGGCCCTAGAAGTGAGAGGAAAAGAAGAGAAGGCGGGAGGAAAGGGCATCTGAGAAAAGGCGTTGGACTGCAGGCATTTGAGAGAGAGCGCAGCCTCGAGGGCCAGGCCATTGAGAGCAGGGTCAGATAGGTCCACCATTTTGGCGATAATGCTGGGGTAGCCCTTCTCCTCGAGCCAGAACCAGAGGGCCATGGCCAGCAGAGACTCGCCCACGTCCCTCCCCAGTCTCTTCACCAACCGAAAGAACACGGCTCGGTCCAAAGAATGATACAGATGGAGTTGTTCCAAACTTATGGACGCCATTCTCAGAGACTGCTTCTTGGGTGCATAAGATTTTGCGAAGACTGCAGAGAGGAGACTGGTTGACCAGTGATTCAGGGTGTATATATACACACACCCAAATACATACATGTAAAGAAGAATGCATTGAATGGGTAGAATCCAAAAAAACCAGGTGGATTGCTGATACAAGCCATATAAGACGGAACTGCCATGCAAATGATCAAGCCAGCGGTTGATTGGTTGAGGAGCCCTTGGGAGCCGAGTCCACTACGTAATTTCATTCGTCGATGCCTAATTATACATCACCACCCAATACCTTAGCTTTTATACTCTAATAGTGTAAGGATCCTTCTTTTTTTCTAATATTTTGAAAACATAAAACGTAAGACATAAACTTATTTTTTAAAACAAACATAAGATTTTCATAACAATAGCCGTCAAATCAAATCATCACACAAATCTCTAATTTAAAACATGTTCAAATCTATTTAGTCATAAAACATCATCTTAAATCGTTAATCGCACATATCAGATCTATCCAACAGTAACCAAAATCACCCTGATCGAACATCATCACCCGTCTCTTAGTTTACGGTTCATCTTCTTCACATATATTATAGAATTTATGTAATGAGCTTAACACTCAATAAGTAATATACAATGAACATGAAATGCACATGCAATTTCATAAAATAATGTGTAGTCATTTCATTTTAGTCTTTTCTTATTTTTTTTTACTTTCGATATTTCTTAAGTTGCTAAGAAGACACTTGCGAACATGATGTGCCTCCCGGGGTGGTTGGCGCACCGTGGTTTGGGGAATGCGCGCACACGAGGCTCAGATGAACGTCGTGTACGGCAAACGGAAAATCTGGTTGTGCGAATTGTGAGGTGCGGTTGCGGAAGCGTATTGTGATGTAGGTAATGGTATTTGGTGGTGTGAAAAGCGGAATGGCTCGGGTGAATATTGGAATGACTCGGTGGGTGATGATATGGGTGAAATCGGGCAATGGGAGGTTTTGAAAGCTCGTGGGATGGAATGGATAAACTCTTGCGAGTTTTGGTGATGGAATGGGTGGACAATTTGAACACTTGAGCAATCAAAGTGTTCTCCTCGGTAGTCCTCGCCCCCACTCGGATATGACTCACCGAACGTACGTGCAAAGGTTTGACAGTCTCGGCCGGATGTGACTCACCGGAGAAGTATTCGTCGGAGAGAGCTTCAAGCCTTTCGGGAAGAAGGTGCAATGCACAATTTTTATCTAAAAATTCACTCTATTGATTCAAGTGTAAGTGTTACACTTAAATAAGCAAAAACGAAAAAGATAACAAATCTACTAAAGATATACTAAGAAGTAAAGCTAAGCCCTTCGATGATTTGAATGCCTAGGATTAGCTTTGACAACCTTCGGTTGACTTTAGGTTTGGTTCAACGGATTTGGCACGGTCGGGTTGTCGCTTTGACCTGTGGTGCGCGCGGTTGACCGAGAGGGTGCGTCGGGTGAGCGGAGCTCCAAACGAATGCGAGATTGGCTAGAGCCAATCTGGATCCGGGGCTTCTAAAGTCTCCTCGGAGGTCAACTTGACGTAGTGCACGGTCTGGTTCTTCAATGGCTCGATGATGACTCGGGGGTGTGCGTGGGCACGTTTAAATGGACCGAGCCGACGGTCGGGTACGGGCGAGTTTCAAGGGATCCGCGCGTTTGTTAAGGAAATCTGTTGATTGAAGATCTCTGAAGATTTAATAGTTGTTCTATGGATTTGGTGCATGGAAATCCCTTGTGGTTCGCTGGTGGTTCGGCGATCGGTCATGCTCGTGCGTCCGATGGGTGATCTACGGTCATCATCAAGATCTACTTGTGCCAATGTGATCTTCTTCCTATCCTTAACCAAATAACCAAAATACTTAAAGATTAAGTAAGTTTGACCGATAAAATTTGGCTAAGTCTTTGAATGGGCCGTAGGTGGGCCGAGGCTTGACCGTGGGTCGGTCAATGATCGGTCATGGCGGTCCTCCATGGGTCTTCGCTCGTGCGTTGAGTTCTCTTCCTCTTGGGCTGACTTTCTTTCCTCTTCTAAGGCTAAATGCTTGTTGAAAGGAAATTTTCTACGCGTGACCGAAAATAGGGTCCATGGTTGAACACTCGATCCAAAGGGTTTGGACCGTGCGTTCACCCATGTCGGTCACGTGCTCCGCTGGGCCGAAGCCCTAGTGGACTTTGGCGGGGTCGTCGGGTCGTGGTTGTGGGGCGCTCGTTGGGCGCCGGACGGGTCTCGGTCACAAGCCTCGTTTGCGTCGTGGGCCGGGCTACCGGGTGCGCCGTGTCCGGGTGCGTCATATGTATCGGCTGTGTCGCGGGCCGGGCTACTGGCTGCGCCGTGTCCAGGTACTATCGGACAGGGCCCAGTGTATGCGTCGGGGCCGGGAATGGCCGAGCACCAAGTAACGGAGTGCTTGGGCCGTTCCCGATCATGCTCGGTCGGTATGTCCGAGGCTAGGAGACCTGGAAAATGAGCAACTAAGTTAGAAAAATCACTCGTGCTCGTCGGGATCACGTCCGTGGCCGTGATGGTGTCCGTGATGTGCTCTGGTTGCACATCAGAACACAAGATAATACACTTGCAGTTCGAACTTTGAGTACGACCATTCATTTCGAACCATGTCCCAAAACAATCTTACATTTTCATTTACGTTTCTCATTTAATTTCTTTACTTTTGATATACATAGGCTTGGTTTGAAGACATCTGCACACTTAAGATGATGAACCTACGGTCCAAACTTCGTGGAAGACTATTTTTATAAAGTTGTGTCTCACAACAAATCTCACGTACACCGGTTAGGTTATTTCGAGATACTTGAAAGAGGGTTGGAACTATTAAGCCCCCCTCGAGACAATCTAGCTCGATTTTTTTTATCGAAATCAACCTCTTTTATCATTGAGATTGTTACGTTGTATTTTAAAAATTCATGCATGAAAAATTATTTTTATATTTAATTTTGTATGACATGAAATTTCACGTGTATGACATTAATATATGCATGTACCAAGCAATTTAGTATTTTTGCATAAAAATAAACACGTCATATACCATATCCTCAAGATATGAAAACATTAAAGTTTTATTTTATTATTGTCATCATATACAAGCATATATATTAAATCATCAAAATAACTTTTCTATCCATATGGTCTAATACACCCTAACGAATCATAGTCACATTTAAATATCCACACGTCAATTTATATAATCAACATATCTTATTCTAATATATTTTTATATCACAGTAAGAAATCATAAAGGACTTACTATATCATAACCTAGCATCATATGATGTAGGTTTCAGACGGGACAAAACACATGCAACATTGCTTACCTCGATCCTTTGAATTAATTTAGCAATGTGGTCGAAACAACTCATCGATTGACGAACCTATATTATAAGCATCCCTACAGTACTTTGAAAAAAGAGTTCAGGCAGTTTTTTGAGGTGATGACCTCAGATTTTGAACTGCTTTCTGATTCAGAAAGAAATGAGTTGTATGAAAGGAAAGCCTCAGCTTGGTATCAGGTCTCCTAGAATCCTGAATGGTTGAGAAAATCGATGGATTTGCAGGAGTCTGATGCTCCAGGAAATGTGGTGATGTTAAGCTTAACTTGGATCTGAATGTCATGTTTTTTTTTCCACTCTGCTATTGTAGGAAGTAAGCTATCATGTCATTGTGATTGCTATTGTCTTTTGTCTGCCAAAATAACAGAATCTGAATGTCATGTTTTTTTTCCTTTTGTTGAGATTATTAGTCTTGGATCTGTAATTTTTACAATGGAATTAATGGTATGTTATTTTGCCTTAATATTGTCTGAATCCATGGTTTGTAAAGTAATTAAATGCTGTTAATCGATTTGAAATGGAAATGGGACAGTAAATCCAGAGTATGCCTAAGAGATGTCCCAACCAAGACTAATATGCAGTTTTTTCGTCTGTCATTCCAAAATTATAAGTGACGAAATTTTCATTCGTGCTGTAAAGCAATTTGTAACGTTGCCATTTAAAAGTGGAAATGTCCACGGCATTCGCCCAATCTTGCAAACATTAAATTTTTGTCTGATTTCCTGGGTGTCTTTGCTTTTTGAGGATTTTCCTTCATACTTTCTGCATGTAGGGATTGGGGTTCTATGCATTTCTAAACTATACATCATATAAATTTTGTAATTGCTCTTTGATTCAGGATGTTATAAGTAACAAAAAGCAACAATCTCTGTAGGAAAAGCTTCAAATTTGAATTGTTGACTTCTTTCATTATGGAAACGTATGCAAGCCAGATCCTTTGCAATAATACTAATCTTAGTTTTTTCTATTCCAGGATAAAAGGGTAAGTCTCCTATATTCCCTTGAAAATAATCACATATGTTACCTTCTTGAAAATAATGAATCTGTGGAAAACTATCACTTTACCATGATGCACACTCACGAGACTAGACGTTTAATGATTTCAGTCCATGCAAAGATGATGATAGGTATGACTCATCCAGAGGGCTCTCGACCTATATTATTCTAACCATGATTTTTTTTTCCTTTTTTGCAGTTGACGAGTACGTAATATGTATGGGACTTAGTGCTGGTAAACGCCGACTCGCTCGGCTTGCTCGGCACTGTAACAGCTCGAGCCTGGCTTGGCACTGTAGCGACTCGAGCAAAAGCTCGAGCCGAACCCGAGAGTGCAGCTCGTTCGAGTTGGCTCGTGGGCTCGGAAATACCGAGCCAACCGATCCGGCTCGAAAGCCAGCTCGAGAGCTGGCTCGGTTGGCTCGGACTACTTGTAGTGCGGTCGACACTTAGTATACACGCGGTCGACACTTAATGCATATGTAAATTTGGATGGCCGACCGCAAAATAAGGTGTCGACCGCTATACGTTCCAGAACGTTTTTAAGTGTCGACTTAAATGTCGACCGCAATACGCATGATTTTTGTGAAAGTGTCGACTGCGTGGAAAAAAGAGTCGACCGGTAGTTGTAAAAAGGTCGACCGTTTTTATAAAGAAGGGCGACCGTTATAATGTAACGGCTATAACTTCCATATGCAACGGTAACGTAAGGTCGACCGTTTTAAAACTGAAGGTCGACCGCATGTAGCTGTTATGCGTGAATTCTATAAATT
>QAOC01018296.1:168619-211188 GCA_003255005.1 Begonia fuchsioides
TAAACAACTTTTTGTAACATATTTTACTTTTTAATGGCACAATGAATGCTTTCAGTGTTTCTATTTCGATTCGTACAATGCATGAGTATTAATTGTTAACTCTTTTGCGAATTGATTTCAAATTGGATGCTTTCAGTGTTCCTATTTCGATTCGTAAAAGACATGTTGCATGCTGTTGATTCTATGTTTCGAACTTTCGTTGCTATTGTCTTCGAGTTTCTTTGAGATATTTATTCAATGTATTGTTTTCGTGTTTCTTTTGCGTAATGGAGGCGATACATACAAATGTTATCATGCAAATTTTTTTTTAGCTTGAAGAAAACAATATGCATAAATTGGTCATTACATAATATCGAATAAGTTATACAACTTCAATATACGAAATTTTTTTTTTCTTGTTTGGCTCGTTTGGCTCGGCTCTTTTAGGCTCGGCTCGTTTAGGCTCGACTGGCTCGGATCGGCTCGCTCGTTTAGGCTCGAGGCTCGCGAGCCGGCTCGAGCCAAATTTTTTTTAAAAAAGCTCGACAGAGCCGGCTCGAATAGGCTCGAAAGGCTCGGCTCGTTTGACTCGTCAGGCTCGAATAGGCTCGAGCCGGCTCGATTGCCAGCTCTAATGGGACTCAGAGATATGTATGGGAGGGGTTTCAATCGCATCACTTGAGGAGTGAGGAGGGAGCAAGAGGTGAGATATTCAAGTTCAGAATGTCGCTGTGGATGGAGCACCTTGGACTAACCCACAGCTCGTTCCAGCATCCTGAAAGCCTTAGCTGTGTTCATTTAGTGAACGCTATTGCTCAAGTCGCTCATTTGGTGAACGACTCTTGGTGCAGTGTCTCCTGTCTTCCTCCCATCTTGACCCATCTTCTGGTTCGTTGATCGAACGTATTTGGTTGTAAACTAACATTCTCTTATCTTTGTTGGAATATTATGTTTGCTTTTTCTATAAGCAACGTTGACGTTGAGTGATCTGTAAACTTGCTGGTCCTGCAAATCGCTCATTCTTGCTTGAAGCTTTGGGAAAACTTTAACTATGTTTTTGGTTTCTTTCCACATATTTCTTCTTTAAAGGCCATGAATTTTGCGTGTTGTCTGTTTACCAATCTCGAAGAATATATCTTGGAATTTGTTGCTTGTAAACGTAATCGCAAATTAACGCAAGTGCAAGTGTCGCAATTGTAGTAATAAAAATATCGATCTCATGAGGACAAGTCAACTTTCAATTCAGATAATAAATTGCAAAATAAAAGAAATAAACTAAAAATCTTAACTTTAAATATTTACAAAAAGTATTAAAGAATAAAGAATATGTTTTTCATTTCGATTGAGTTTTTCATCTAATCTATCATGCATAAAGTAAATTGCAGAAAATAAAGGGCAAGAAAAGTAAAATGGTGGTCGAATCGAGAATTAGAATTAACCTCGGAAAGAATTAACTATGATTGACTTAAGCAAATCAACATACAAAAAATTCAAACTTTAATTAAAACTAAACTACTCAATAACTTATGCTGTCAATACTTGTAAAATCAATGAAAGTTAAAACGAAAAGCAAAGGGAGAGAATTTTGGTCCTCGCCGTCGGAAACTGTTGTTCACACAGCCCCGTTCCCTCGCCGCCGTGATCGCCGTCACTGACCTCCTCCTCGGATTTACGCCCGGGCTCAATCGCAAGCTTGTTCTCTAATTCTAGCACACCCCTCTTCGTTCCACTATGGAAGATAGTTATAGAAGCCTCAGCCACGAGATAACTGGAAGTTTGTTGAGATTTGCAGCTGATTTGAGATTTGGAAAGATTTTCAAATCTTCAAAAATATTATTGTTTCTAAATTTGAAATTTGGTTATTGCGGTTGAGATTCCATGATCTTCTATCTTCTTTCTTGGGTTGCAATCCATCTTTAAACTAGTCAACTGCATCTGAACAAAATACTGTGAAAATACAAAATCTAGAAATATCGTTAAAAATGACGTAAAATCTGCGTTTTTTAGATGTTGTTGCGATGCTGCGGCATTCATGCGATATTTGCTTAAAAATGCAATTTTTGAATAAAACATTATATGATCACAAGCAATTTATCAATAAAATCTCGTGAAGTATTAAGTATTTTCAAGGCCTAACAGAATCTCATCTGGGAATCCAAAGCAAGTCCTCGATCAGTGCATCAAAAGATGGTTGAATTGGCTTTGCTTTGCTGTTGGAATTCAACTCAAGTGAATGTACTAGTGACTTTCCCTCAGCACGCCCTTCGTCCTGTAAGAAACTTCAATTCTAGTCGGGCTGCGTATTTTTGGTTTCTAACTTGGGTCTGAAACATCAGGAAAAGATAGATTTTCTTGTAGACATCTGGGAGCAGGATGGTTTGTCTGATTAAGATTCTCAAATGCAGCAGCAGATCTTTCTCCCCAGGAGTATCATTTTTATAGCACAAGACGATGAGATTCTTAATGCCCAGAATTCTAAATTGTTGGCCGATTATGGCCTGAGGATAAACTTTTTTTATCTGCATGAGCACGTTATTATGTTTTTGTTTTTGAGCAGTTCTAATTGGGTGTCTTGTATCTGAGCCTTAAGGCCATGGCTGTAAGTCCTTCAGCCATAATTCCTCTACTTTTTTAACGAGTCCGCAGTTTATGCAGTTATAGACCCTCTTTTGTCATCTGAGTTCGGCCACAAATGGACCAGAGAACATGGCAATAAAGAAGATACAATAATTATAACAGGAACAAGAACAGCATTGAAGGGCATCACATAGGTTAAACTCGACCATCTTCCAGTTGATTCAATCGACAACTAGTAAACTTTTAAGGACTTGTACACATTATGGTGAGCAAAATTCTGAGACTGCTGTAGTATGCCAAATATATTCAGGCAGCCTAGTTCATTAGTCCTCCAATGCTCGGGTCTCGATCTCTGCTTTGATAGGTTCACCGGACAAAGCCTCCTCTGGATGATGCTGGGGGGAGACAGCTTCTTCTCTCTCTTCTAAGAAAGTCTTCTCCTCAGTCATTGAGTTGGACAAAGTTGGTTGTTCTGATGAAGTGGTGGCCTCTTGTTCGCTTTCTGCTTTAAATGAAGACGGTGTTCCACCTTTCTTTCGGTTGGACAAAGTGGTTCTCTCAGAAGGCAGTCGAGGGACAGATTTCCTTGCTGGATTGTCCAGTCGGATACGGATATGTCCTCTGACAGTGCTATGGTGAGCCCCTTTCTCATCCAGACTTTGCCGGAACGGTCTTTTGCTCGTATAGTCATGACCTTCACAGTCATCAATGGCTGAACTCTTCTTTCGACCGAGTTTTGGGGATTTTGCTCTTGTTGTCCGAATCTGTGAAAAGGAAAACTGCATATATTAGGTTCATAGGTTTCATAATAAACCACCAAAATAACTTGGTAAACATGCAGAATCCTAAGAGTAAAGACCAAATCGATTACATAACTTGGACGGTAATAATTTTTTAACACGTTCTTGCAATAACAAGATAGCCAAATCCCATGCATAAGTTGAAAAGATTGAACTTTTTATTCCACAAAATCACCACTCCTCTAAAGTATTGAGGAGCCATGATTCAATTATAAATTACGCAATGTTCCTGGCGTAGGTAGAGCTATATAACACCCCACAGTAAGTACAGATAAACAGATTTTAAAAAAAACCAAAAGAATTTAAAAGCAAACAAATTTGACATTGGTTGACAGAGTGATAATGGTCGGTGTGGACAATTGTCAGTGATCTACATTGCGTCTAGTCTAGCACTTTTTTAGTAACTTTTACCTTCTTCAGCTCTGACTTAGGTGGTGGCTCTTTATAAAAACTAGGCATAGGAGTTGCTTTGAATGTTAAACTCTTTCGAAGTACTTTAATCTCAGCTTCCTGAGTTTCCTGTAAGAGAAACTAAAATATAGTTATAAATGTACATGTGTTATGTTAACATAAGTGAATTACATAGTACAAGTAAAACATATATAACACCTTGGATTTAGCTTGCAGGTTGTTCTTTTCTTCCTCTTTGGCTTGCGTCTTTTCCTCCAGTTTAGAGTAGAACTGCTCAACAAGAAACAAAATTTATTCAAGCAAGCTAGAAGCTCCAGGAAAAGTTAAAAAAAAAGGAAATGCAAAAGAAAACTAACCTCCTTTCTTTTCTCTGCCCGTTCATTGCACCTGAAACTAAAACCATACTCTGGAAGTGTCCCAACCTTGCGAGGTTTGGCCTCTCCTCCTGCATGACTTCATAGAAAAGTGAAGGAACATTTTCTTCAAAATCAATTGACGATAATGTTAAACTTATACTTATGACAAAAAAAGATAGTATCCCTTTCCACTTTTAGAGAGTTGATATGTCAGATTATGGAAAAACTAAAGGATACTGAGAAGGTTCTGAATCTCCCTTTTCCTCAGGCAGGGGTCCTTTCTTGGAAGACTTCAAGTTTGTCTTCTCTCTGTATCGAATAAATCAGGCCAAAGTAACAAATCTCGCAATTGATACGTGTCTTATAAAACAAATGTGGCATGAATATCTTGCCTTCCTTGCTGATCACATTTATACATGACAACATAAAATTAAAATTTAATTTGGCTTTAGAACTAAAAGGAGCATTTAACCAGGAGACAAGAAAATGTAAGAACATATCTTGGCAGAAAATAAAGAATGACAAATAACTACACATAAATTGACAGTAGCAAAACGTAAAAGTTCATGGAACTCACGTGAGTCCTTCTCCAGCAGACCTCCCAGACTGCTTAAAGAAAACGAGGTAAAATGAGATCTCAGCTATCCAAGTACAATCTCACTGCTCCAAAGAATTCAGAAATGCTAAGCCCGAGCAGTACCTTTTGAAATTGAGTTTGACTATTGGAGGATGATTTGCTCTTGGTAGGGAGTTTTACATCTGTGTTCGTTGCCTTTTTATATCCTCTATTTTGCTTCACCAAAGTTGACGACGTGTTTTTGTAGCCTGGAGGCTTTTCATTTTCACCCATTCTTTTATGTTTTGGCTGTTTATCTTGATGTGAATTATCTGCAGTCTCTTTTTCCCCGCCCTAAATGGGTATAAATTGATTAAGACAGTGAAGATAAAAGAATAAATATGTTGAGACGAAAACCTTCTACTGTACAGCTACCAAAAGCAGTTCTATCCTCGGAACCATTTGATACCTCAATGACTTCGTCAGCTGGTGAGTTGATCAGTGGCGTAATATGCATCTTGCTTTCATTTTCAGATCTCTCACACAGGACTGCGATCTCTGTCATCTTGTCAGCAGTTGCATTCCCACTTTCCACGTGAACTCCATTTTCATGGGCTGCCTTGAGCTCATCTTCCCCAACACAAATTTCTGATTCCATCCCTCACTCGAAACTGAAGAGTAGATAAACAGAGATGCATGATTGCTTGTTTAATAAGAGACTCGGACCACAGAAACATCAATGAACAAGTACTTTACAGCGAAAGTTTCAAAAATCATTGCGTATGTCGGCTTGAAAAATTGTGATGACAAATAAGCTTGATGGAAGATGACGCCTGCCTAAATTTGAAGAAATGAAAAACTAATACTGACCTTGTTTTCGGGCAAAATCTGACGCTCTTCAACCAGAACAAGACTTTGGGTTACAATTTAAACAACAATAAATCAACTTATATAGAATGTTCATGAAGAATAACACATTGCACAACGGTATTCATCGTGTACATTCAAGCAGAAATGAAGAACGCGGATAATTCGGAAAGAAGCTAGTAGGAAAGAAATTTTAGGAAGACACCAGGAAGCGTTCCAAGTTGATAATCTCACACAATCAACATCCTGAAAGTCGACCAAAGCAAGAACCCTCCTAGCTCCGAAGTAAGAAAATGGCAAGCAAAACAAAAGAACTTAATGCGGGATGACAATCAATAAGTTCCATCCCAATAAGGTTCAAAGAAAGGAGCATATGCAACTTTTCTCTCATTTTTTTTTTTGCAAGCAAGAAAAAAGAAAGCAAAAAGCCTTAGGGCTCAAGTCTTACTATAAGATTAAAACTTGCTACAGTCAGCACTCCACCAAAGCACAACTTGAGTCGATCAAATCTGTCAGATTCAAAAAATGCAATGAAGGATCTGCTCGCAGCAAACTTATAGAGCACTAGAAGGTGAGGACAACAGCAGCGCCGAGGCTATGGCTTCCACGGATCGGAAAACGAGATAACGAAAACGAATCTGATCTGCGAAGGGAAGGGAAAAGAGAGTCCGGGGCCGGAGCATTGAAAACCATATCCGGAACACAACTTCCGAGGGGGTCGCCGGTTGGTCACTGCTTTGCTACTGTATGTATTTATGGAGGGAGGGTAGAATCGAAAATAAAGGGGCAGGACGTGGGATTTTACGGTTGTCCGCTATTTAAGGGATGGGCTCAGTCGCGGTTAACTCAACTGATCACGGTTTCGAACCGGTGACGACGTGTCGGATCCCGCTAACAGAGCGGGTTCGACGCCCCACTGTTCACTTTTGCAACCGACCCATTAATTTTGGCTCTATTTTGAATCAAAACCCTTTCTACAAGGTCAATGTATTATTAGCAAATAATCTAAAATGCTAACTTAGGACGACCATTTTGACCCAAAAAACACAATTCATGAATCTAAAGCATCTACAAGAAGATCAAACACAGTGTCAAATGAAACTGCCGGCCTGACACCTGCTTCGAGGAAGATGAACGCCGTCTGATACGTAATGATAAGCGAAAACAGAGGTGGAGATGCAATCCTCAATCTGGAGATACCAACGTGTTGTCTCAAACATTTAAAATGCGAGGAAAACATGTTTCTGCATCGCAAGTGAAGCCGAAGAAGAAGAGGTAAACCCGAAGAGGGAATGCCCGATTCGACTCATAGAGATTGCTGATTTTCTCGTTTGGGTCGGCTGCTCTAGTTCTAGTTATGCATATAGGTCTGATTTTGGAAAGACTGAAACTAGTAGCCAGATTTGGAGATGGGCTCAAGTTTGATCAGAGCCCCAAAACTCCATCTCTGGCCTCTCTTCAACGACAATAATTGCATATAAACGATAAAAAAAAGGGGGGGTTGGAGATGATGTAGACCCGAACGAGAGGCGGACCACGTTGATTGTTTATGTGGATCTAAACAATTGCTGTGTTTATGGTCAGTTGAATCTGCTGGGTGCCAGCCTCCTCAACCCGATTTTCCGGAGTAGAAAACCTGACCTAACCTAGCTTTGACACCACATTTGGAGGTTTACAGATTGGATTCTAGCCTTCGTCCTTACCACACAAGGCAACCGCAATGACGGGTTTCCCTCAAACCATAAATTGTCATCTGGGTAAGCATAAAATACACAGCATCATTTGATAATGACACGAAGAATGCGCCAAAATACATAGGCCACCGCCGTTGCAACCACAACAAGGTGGCAACTGGCAACCTACCACCTTGTCGTGAATGGTGCCATTGAAACGTTTTGGTTGGGCTCCGGCTTGGGGGTGGTCGGTTCACATTTCATCTTCCTGAGTTAGTACTTAGTTTAGGTTACCAGCTTTACTCCTTCACGCAAGATAAGTGGTCGCGTTGCAGAGACATAAGCTATAGATCGTGATTTGAAAAAAAATAAATCAATACAACCAAGATATAACAAAAGACATGGAAACGATGAGTAACATATGAACAATGAGCTGAATCAGTAGGAGGCATAGTAATAAGTAGGATGAGCCAATCCAATACTGTTGACCGGAGGCATCACCGGAATAGGACCTGAGGCATAGTAGTTTGCGCCGGCGCTAAGTTTGGCCAAGCTAGATTGACCTTGCATTCCATCTCTGGCGTATTGCAGCCATAGATGCTGTTCTTCCACCAGAAAAGTCTGTTTCTTCTCCATGTCAGCCATTTGTACGTACGAAGGAGGAGGAATGCTCAACGAGGCAGCAAAAGGGTCCTGATTGCAGGTTTCAACTGTTCCATCTGGGGCCGGAAGGGCCAGAACCCGAGGGGTGGTTTTTCCGGGGCCCGGCAACGCTACACTACTAGCACTTCCGCCGCTTCGTACGGCGGTGATTGTATGCTGGCTAACCATCCCCTGATCATACATTCCGCTCAATAACAGTGGATCCAGCCCACCGCCAAGCGCTGCTTTCTGTTTGGCTAAATTGCTGGCAGTCTCGACTAAAGCTACTTCCCAATCCGCATTGCCCGGCTCTGCAGCCGGCGTCTGCCATGCAGATGTCACTTCAGACCGGCCATTCGCCGGAAAAGCTTCCCAATTCCCGTTGTTGGCTGGTGGGCCTGCGAATAAAGCCAAGGCTAAACGGTTGCCCTGATCATCTGCACTGACCGTGTCATCTCTTAAGTCCACCAAATCGTCCACAATCAGAGACTTGGGTTCTGGCACAGGCTCCGGTGGAGGAGGAGTATAGTTCTCCGGCGCCGGCAGAGCCTTTATCTCATCCATCTTCTGTACAGGCTCAAGCTCTTCTTCTCGAGAATTTGGGTGGGACTCCTCCCTCGGAATCGGACTTTTGGGTCGATTTGCTCTGTCCCTCACAAACTCCTCCAGTGTCTCCAAAAGCTTACTGGTTATCCTCTGCACCTCGGGATACTCGGAAAATCTGGCCACTCCTTCATCTTTACACCAGACATAGAAACCAGCAAGCTCGTCAATTTGTTTTGCGGCACTTGCGTACGCATAGAAGGCTTTAACACAGTCGGCGTACTCCATATCAAAAAACTTATCGAGCAGAGCAGCCAGAGCCTCGCAGATTTGGCCGTACAACTGGAAGCTCTCCCTCACCGATGGATGCAGGGCAGTGAAAATCAATCTGCAATTCTTGGCTAAACCTGTAGGGCGACAGGAAAGGAATCTGTCCATCAGCCTCTGCAAATGGCTCATCTTCTCGAAAATTCTCTCCGGTTTCATTTCTCTTAATGGAGTCACCGCCCTCCTATCCTTCTCTGCACCTCCTTCTCTCCCCACCGTTTCGCCCCTGTCACCAAAAGAACTCGTCCTCCTCATTCCTCCATGATTCCCATGATGAACCTCGCCTCTGAACTCACCGGAGTCGTAATCGTACGGCCTCTCCGGAAGAGACCTGAAATTGTCTCTACCTTCCGGTAGCTCTTCCCCACCGACGGCGCCTCTAGCACTCCCACTTTTTCTGTCGAACAGCGTCAGTTCGAGGCGTTGATCCAAATACATGGCGTACGTTCTGACGAAAGCGGAATGATCCCATGACCTCGAATGGGCCTCGTCTCGAAAATCCGACATGTTGAGAAGCCTCGTACCCCTCCTCGTGGCGTACAACATCTCCTGATGGAAGGCTGGGTCCCCGTCGTTCAACAGGCGGTGCACGAGCATAAGCGCCTTTAGAGCAACAATCCAGTCTCGTGTTTTTCCCAGACGCTTTGATATGGAAGAAACGCAAGCTTGAACGTATGCACGAGAGTAGGAGGTGAGGCTCAGTATCTCTCGGAAGTACTTCTCGCTAGCAGGATCGACGTCATGGCTCGTTGCCTTCACAATTGCTACTTCCAGTTCCGGCGCCAAGTTGCTGGAGACCTTAGCAATCCCAATACTCGTCTGATCCTTAACAGCCCCGATCGCTTTGCGCATCGTACTCGGCGCCATCTCAAACGTCCTGTCTCAAACCTCCGTCGGGTAAAAGAGGCGAAATTGGGAGGCGAACGGTGGTGGAGCAGCGAGGAATCAGAGCCAGAAGAGCTTTGCGTTTGGGGGTAGATTTGTTTCTTCTTTTCCTGTGTCGGCGAGTAGTGAAAATGGAGGCAAATGGCAGAGAAAAGACGGTTGATTTAAAGAAAGGGGTCGAGCCCGGGCGACGTGGGCTGATCTGAAACGTCCACCGATCTCGAACAGACCAGCCAACCAGCTGACCACCTGGAACCAGGGTTCACATCTAACCACAAATAATTCTATTTGTAATTAACAGCAGTCCACTCCACACCCAGGAGCCTGTAGAGAGTCCAATGCTCGAGTAACAGGGGTTGAACCAGTTCAGGTTGATTCGGTGCTGTCAAACCATATCATAAATTCAGTCTCAATTTGTTATTATATTCATTCATAATTTTTTCTTTTTACAATTCGTAACATAAAATATCTTTTTGCAACGAAATTCTTTTTACAAATCATTTTATAAAATATAATAAAATAAATTATTTTCAAATGATTAAATTCTCATTTAAAGTATAATAATTAATATTTTTAAAATACTTTAAAATATAACTTAAGAATCTTGTCATCTGTCGCTTTCACATGTCAACTTCAATTGTTCATATGAACTACACTTTGTTATTTATTTATATTTCAATTGATCATCGTTCATACCTACATCATACCGTTCATCTATGAGTCTAACTTTCAGTAAGCAACATGAACATAACAATAAACACATATAACATGTTATGTTTTTCGTAAAAGAATTTCTATTTAATATGAACATGAGATGCATATCAAATTTCGTAAAACAATGCATATTCATTGTCACATGTCATGCATTTTCAGTCCTTTCTTATTTTTTTTACTTTTGATATTTCTAAATTTGTTGTGAAGACACCGGTAGAAGCAAAATGATGCCTTGTGTTTTGAATTTCATAGACGATCATTCCTTTAAAGTCTGCCCCACAACAAATATTGTACTTTCATTTATGTTTCTCTTTAAATTTTTACGTTTGATTTATGTAGACTTGGTGTGAGGACACCTGCATAGACAAGATAATACACCTACAATCCGAACTTCGTGGACGACCATCCCTTTATAATTTTATCTCATAACAAATCAGTGGCACATTGATTTTTAGGTTGTTTCGAGCTACCCTTAGGGGGTTTGACACCATTAGGCCTCCCTCAAGGGAGTCTCGCTGGCTCTACACTTGAAAACAACCTCTCATATATCGTAGAAACTGTTACGTTACATTTTAAAAATTCATTTAAGTAAATTCATTTTCGTATGTCATTTGAAAAATCATGTTACAAAATATTTATCACATGATGTATCAAATAATTTCAATATTTATTTAAAAATAAATACATATCACACATGATATCATCTAATCATACAAACATTAATTTTTTATTTTACCATAGTCACATGAACATACACATTAAATCCTTGGGGCAACGTATAGCATTAACATGTCTTACTCTAATTCCTTTTTTATCAAGTCACATTACAGTAACATACACATCAAATCATTGGTAGAATTTTATATAATTAACATATCTTATTCTGACTTTTTTTCTGTATCGTGATGAGAAAACATAAAAACATACAAACTTAATGATGTAAGCATACGAAGAGACAAAACACATATAATATTATTTACCTTTGATCTTTAGCTTAATTTAGAGTCGAGTTTCTATCGATTGATAAACTTATATCGTGAAATAATTTCATTAAAATTTTAAAACCTTAATATTTACTAGATATTTAAATACGCATAACTTTTTCGTCTGATATCTGATTAATGTAATTCAAATATCAAATTAATTGTCTTAATGTCTATTAAAACTTTGTGGAAGACATCTTGTTAAAAAAACATCGTTAAACCTATGTTTAATGGTAGCCTTATAAAGTTGTACATATTTTTTGTTTTTGAAACCCTAATTATTCATAATTAATCTTTTTTCATAAATATTTAATCTCAACACCCTAGTGTTTGTATAAAAATGTGTCATTAAAACTATGAGTGTACGGTCCAGATAATATAAAAAGTTATTTATCTCATAGAGATAACGTGATTAAATTTTTACAAAAAAATATGTAGAATAGCTAAATTAAAAATAATAAAAAAGGGTTCGATGGTTTTTGTTAAAAGTAAAATAAAAATTGAATTGTAAATAAGCGTAATAAAAGACAATAAACAAATTTGAATAGACAGATTTCAACAATAAGGAAGGTCCCATTGAGTATTTTCTTGTGAATTCACTCTCGGCTATGAACATGTTCTATAGCACAAGCTACAACATGTATTGACGAGAATGATTTCTCTAAAATTGATGGCTAGTGGTGCCTACTGATTGAGTTCTTCTCTCACATTCTTCCAATTTTATGACAAGAAAAATGACATCTGAATACTTAAGTACTAATTTTATTAATTTCTTCTTGACGTAATATTTTTACTGAATAAAAATATTTTATTAAATTTAAAATTAATCTAACACTCAAGTAATTCAATTACTTTTTATTTGATTTTATAAGGGCATATAAGAAATCATTAAGTTTGTTATAATTGTGTAAAGCAGTTTATACATAACAGGGAGGAAGACTAGGGGTGGTCGGATCTGACCCAATCCGACAATCCGATCGGATTGGATCGGATCAGGCAACAGTATTCGGTCGGCAAAATTGAGTTTCGATCCGAACGTCGGATCGTTTATTAGATCGGATCGTTATCGGATTGAATGCGATCTGATCCGATCCGAACATCGGATTGCCGATTATTAACGAGTCTCAATTCAAAATTCTGAAATCCCCAATCCCTTTTGAACTCCCGACTCGCGACGATCGACCGACTCCCGACGATCAACCGACTCCCGTGACACGACACACGAACCCCTCAAGATTCTTGTTTGCGGAAGTCCACCCCTACAGTGCCGAGTGGCGACTGTCTACTGCCGAGTGCCGTCCGTCTCTGTCTTCAACTCTCAGGTTAGATTCCGTCGTCCACCATATTATTTGCATTATATTGGAAATTGAAGTCCTGTCGATGACTGACCTGTATTGTAGATGGATAACATATTGTATTGCAATGAATTATTGCAGAATGGAAAATACAGCTTCTACAACTATCGACACTACAATACAATCAACATCTACAACTCCGGCGACCACTACGGAGCCTATTGAGCCTGCCCCTAATCCAAGAAAAAAATCTTTTAGGGCTGCATGTTGGGATCATTTCACATTGGATGAAGGATGTGATCCGGAAGATCCGAAAGCCAACTGTAACCATTGTGGCAAGAAATATGCTTGTCATACGAAGAAGGTAGGAAGTTCGAATATGACAAAGCACTTGAAGAGTTGCAACAAGTATTTGTTGGTCACGGATCAATTATAGAAGAAGTTGCCTTTTACTACGCATAAAGGGGAAGCAAGCTCGTCTTCTGTATCATATTTTACGCAGACACAAGCGCGTGAAGTACTTGCACGCATGATTATAACCGATGAACTACCAATGAGAATGGTAGAAAAAGAAGGATTCAGAAAGTGATGCGCATATCTCCGGCCCGAGTTGATTCTACCTTCGCGCAGGTCAGTGTCAAGGGATATTGAGGCTACTTATAAGAGGAAGAAAAATCAGCTGAAAGATTATTTTAGTAAAAGTAATCAGAGAGTTTGTCTGACAACGGATACTTGGACATCTGCGCAGAATATAAACTACATGGTTTTGACAGGCCACTTTATCGATGGAGATTGGAAATTGCACAAGAAAATATTAATTTTTTGACAGATTGACTACCACAGTGGAGAACCATTGGGAAATTAATTGAGAGATGTTTGTGTGATTGGGGGATTGAGAAGGTATTCACAATTACGGTGGACAACGCCTCCTCAAATGATGTGGCCATTGTACATATGGTTAGGAGTTTGCGACATTGGAATGAATTGGTTTTGGATGGAGACTTCATTCACGTGCGTTGCTTTTCCCATATCACCAATTTAATTGTGAATGATGGGCTTAGAGTGCATC
The DNA here is from genome assembly GCA_003255005.1 of Begonia fuchsioides. Lineage (NCBI taxonomy): Eukaryota > Viridiplantae > Streptophyta > Magnoliopsida > Cucurbitales > Begoniaceae > Begonia > Begonia fuchsioides. The sequence continues at coordinate 182,297 of QAOC01018296.1, forward strand.
AAACTTCTATTAGTCGAGTACGAAGGGCGGTGAAGTACGTTAAATTCTCACCAGCACGTTTAGTGAAGTTCAAAAGTTGCATTGACATGATGAAGATAACCTTTAAGGGAAATGTGATATGTTAGCATATATGGGAGATGAAGGGCCTCTAACAGACGAAGATTGAGTGGATATTAGTCAATTTACCAAATTCTTGGAAATTTTCTATGATTCGACGGTTGCAGTATCGAGTTCTCTGTATGTGACCTCCAACATGTATGTTAGTGAGGTATGTCGAATGAAGCTTAACATTCAAATGCACGTAGATGGTCCTAATCCATTATTGAGAACAATAGCTAATGGCATGATTGCGAAATTCGCCAAGTATTGGGGCGACGTCGAAAAATGAATAAACTTATGTGGATTGCAGTGGTTTTAGATCTTCGATACAAAACAAATATGTTAAAACTTTGTTTGACCATTCTGATGGGGGACGATCGCGGGCGTGAATATTATGACGAAGTTGAAGTTCTTTTGCGTCTACTTTACAGTGAGGATAAGAGTTCAAGTGACGAACCATCGAGTTCGTCCAACGTTAGCGCACCACTACTGAAGGATCCTTTATTTTCTAGATTATACTCCGGGACATCTTTTACCAAATCTAGAATTAGTAGGTCGGAACTTGACGTCTACCTTTACGATGCTGTTGAAGAATTTTCTGATAATCTAGACTTTTTGCTATGGTGGAAATTGAATTCCCATAAATTTCTGATTTTGAGTATGATAGCGAAGGACGTGTTAATCGTTCTGATTTCTACAGTACCGTCGGAGTCAGCTTTTAGCCGTGGTGGTCATGTTATTGACTCATTCCGGACTTCTTTGTTACCGAAAACAATGGAGGCCCTTATATGCATTTAGAGTTGGATCCGTTCGGAATCTGAAACTCCATTGTTGTCGGAGGTATTGGAGGATTACAAAACGATTGACGAATGTATATTTCAATTTTCAAGATTCAACTACACGTTATTTATTAACATTACTATTTATTAATGTTATATTAATGAGGATGTTTTATGTGTTTTTGTTTTGTAGAAATTACGGAGAATGCAAGCGGGGGAGACGTAGAGCCGATCTAATCGAATGAATCGGATTTAGTTTATGTGTTTTTGTTGTAATGTTGTTTTCGTATTCTGTATTGTTTTCGTCTTTGGATTATGATTGATGAATTATTGATACTTTTATAGATTTGGATTATAGATGGTTTTGGATTATAATTAATTTTTATGGATGGATTTTTTTGGATTATGATTGGATTATGATAGTTTACTTTTAGTTGTTTTGAATTATCGATATGTTGAGATTGTAGCTGGAAATCAGATTCATTGCTGGAAATTACGGAGAATCCAGTTTGGGTCGACCGCTCGTCCATGGTGTCGACCCAAAGTCTTCCAAAGTGTTATATTGTGTCGACCGCTCGTCTATTGTGTTGACCGAAAGAAGTTCCCGAGAGTGACTTGTGTCGACCGCTCGTCTATTGTGTCGATCGAAAAGTCTTCCCGAGAGTGACTTGGGTCGACCGCTCGTCTATTGTGTCGACCGAAACAAGTTTCCGAGAGTGACTTGTGCCGACCCTTCTTAAATCATGGAGGCGACCTAAAATATTCAATTGTGTCGACCCCTCCTCAATCCTGGGGTCGACCGAAAGTGTTCCAAAACACTTAAAAGATTTTCTAACTTTTCCGAATAACATCATTACTGATTACTTTACTTATACAGTTATACCCCTTCAACCTTGCTCACATCCACAATACTTAAATTCTTCAATAACTAGCCAACATTTATAAAACAACTTTTAAACATTTACATCCTAAAGTCACAAAATTCTAAAATAAAAAAAAATGAGGGTTGTTACAAATGGGACGCTGGAAAATGAAAAATTTCATATGCTCTCTGAAAAATGGATGTTCTCTAATTGATGCAGTGATGCTGGAAAGTGGAAAGTAGAAACTGGAAACTGGAAAGTGAAAAGTGGAAACCGTCGGATCCGAAATCCGATCTGAAAAATTTGCAGGAATTCGGATCGGATCGGATTCAGATTGATTTCTAGAGTCAACTCGATCAGATCTCCCTATTCTAATCTGATTTCCGTCGGATCAGATTGGTTCGACAACAATCCGAACCAATCCGATCTGACGCCCACCCCTAATGAAGACTTAGTTGAATTATTCAATAACAAAAATAAATATAAATTGAGAATTCATCAATAAGATGTTTTTCAATCTGATCAAAATGAAATTAGTCTATACTAAAACAAAAAAGAACACAAAAAAAAATTGGAAAATTGTTTAGAATTCATAAGTACAATACTTTTAAAAATATTTGGAGACATGCCGAGACTTCTCGAATCGACTTCAATTTTCGATGATGCTCGGTTGCTAGACATTGTTTGTGTTCTCTTTTTTGAGATTTTCACTAGTCAAGTTTTCTCTCTCTAATCATTAGAATCTTTCCTATTTGGTGCGTACTTCGTGGAGATTTTTCTTCTCCCTAAGTAGTTTGATAATCTCATTTGATTTGACACTTGAAAAAGATTTAATGATATCCTTCGTTCTAGTTATGTCTATTAAAATCCTTGTAAAATAGACAACTAACCCACCGGTAGATAAAAATAATAAAGAAATAATCATAATTTTCGTATATTTTTATTAATTACATGCTCATTTTGTGTTACAATGCTTCTCACAACGCAAACTGCGCAAAATGTCTGAAAACTCACAAAATGTTACTCAAAATTAAACAATTTTTATTATTTAAAGGATATCATTAAATCTTTTTTAAGACTTAACAACCTCTCAAACTTAATTCATTGCAACTCCTTGAGTAATGTATAATAAAAAGAAATCAAAGCCAAACTATTTAAAGAAAATAGAAAAAAATTTCCAACTATTGCTCATGTCATCCCGAATATCAACCTACATTTAGTAACCACCAAATTATTTAAAAGCTTCATTTGTTGACTTATTAAATAAGCATTTTTTTATTATTTTTTATTAATAAATTTAATTATTTATTTTTAATTAAAAATATCCTTTAAAAAGAGTATTTATTATTTCTAATATGTGTATTTAAGCATTTTCAGTTTTGCTAGAATCAGAGTTCCTTTGAGTTTTTTTTTGGAATACATGTGCTAAAATTATAATTTATGTCGATCAAAAAATGAGTTTAGGTCGATCGAAACTTATCAGAAAATATCAAGTTTTTGGAAGGATCGACCGAAATCACAAAAGAATCGACTGAAAATACCTAGAAATATCAAACTACATGAAGGATCGATTGAACTCACAAAAGGGTCGATCGAAATCACAAAAAGATAGACTGAAAGCACAATGCGTCGACCGAAACTTGATTAAATGCTAGTCGAAATAGTCAACCGGAAAGCCTAAGGGCCAAAAACATCCTCGAATCTAAAATTATAAATAGAAGGATGAGATCTCAAAGAAGCAAGAATTCAACTCGAGAAAAATGACAGAGAAATGTTGTCGAATTTTCATTCACACTCGGTGTATTTTTACTTGAGTTTTAATTTTGAAGTGTGAGATTGTACAAATTGTAAAATTGTAACTCGGTTATCGAGCGATTTATTTTTTTGAGCGAAAAATTGTGAAGTGAGGGTGAGATCCTTCGAAAAGAGTTAAGTAAAGTAAGAGTGACGTCTTTCAAAAAGAAAAATCAGGATAAAGTTTGATTGACACCTGAAAGTCAATCACACTTTTTTTGGTTGAGAAATAAAGAAATCTATGGTGCACCCTTAGAGCACGAATGTAGGCAAAAGTTAGGTCAAACCGTATTATCAAATCAGTTGTATTTCTCTCTCCTACTCTTTAATTATTGCTTAAATCACTTATGGAAATTGAATTATAAAAATCATAAAAAACTAGTAAACCAAAATCACATCGTCCCTCTTTTTTAAATTTGAAATTGATCCTACACCCTTGATTCAGATTTTTTAATCCATCAATTCCCTTCGATAGTGTGTGTCATCTCAAACGAATTAATACACCGAGCACTTAGAAAAATCATAATATACACTAGTTTATTCATCTTCTTTTTCAAATTAGAAATTTTAAGCATATTAAAGAATTTTGAAACTAAAACAAGCAAATAATAAATTTTAAGGAAAGAATTTTATTGCTATTTTACTTTTGGTCGTGCATTTTTACTTGAAAGCGCACATGTGTATCGGCGCCACAGTTACTCATCAAATACTTCATCCGACAAAAAATATCATTTTTTGATTTCCCATTTTATTTGCGTTTGGGTAGGACATTGTACTTTTTCATAGAGTCTATTTTTGCTCTTTTTTTATAAAATTCAATTATTAAATTTTAATATTGACCGATTCTTAATTTAAACTTTCCAGCTTACCTTTGTCTTTTCTTCATCTAAGATAAAGTTTGCAAATCATACACAGCCCGACATAAATATTTTCTTTCAACATTTATATCTTTTGAGGAGGTTTGTGTAGAAATATAATAGTTGGAATTTCCAAACTTGTTTCTCAGGAGCTTAAGATGATTTAGTTTTTGATCAACTAAATTGAAAAGATCTTGAATTCTTCACTCATTCTTTTTTCTTTATTTTATTTTTACTAGTGTATAACTCCCTTTCCCAAACTTAAACTTGACACGGTCTCAAATGTCAACAAAATAAAAGTAAAGCACACAAAAAGACAATCAAAGCACTAGTAAAACAAATACTCTACTGGAATTTAGAGCTGTGCCTCATCATCTGAATGAGTCATTGTAGGGATAGCTGGTAATTAGAGCTTGAAATTCTTGGAATTTCGTTGGAGTATTTTCAAATAGTGTTGCATCCTTTATTGCAACAGAAGAGAAAAAGAATCTAAACTGTGGGTATGACATTGGAGTTGTACCTCAATTATGTTAAGTATGGATTCTATAATCTGATAATTTGGCATTGTGGGATGAGCTGCAGCACTCGTTGTGGTGGCAGAATGCGTAGCAGTTCTTCTTGCAGGTGCAGGCAAAATTTGCCTCTCCTTTTGAGCGATCAAAGACATAGTAGACGAATAAAATTATTCTACTTTCATTAAATACATGCGGAGGTTGTTGAAATCCCTGGTTCTTTGCACGAGGTTGCTGCTGGTTCTATGGATATCCACTGTTGTTATTATTCTACTTTCACCTTGAATTGTACCCATGATTTTGATTATTTCTAAAAAAATTAAATGATTTTGCTTTCCTGGGCAGTGATTGCATGCATGACCCTCTCTGCAGTAAGCACAAGAAATGTTCATCACTTGGTATTGTGGCGCTTCCTTAACCAGACTCAGCCCTTTTATTGTACTTTTTCATAACTCTAAATGCTCTATCACGCATGGGTCATTGGGAATTGTTGGTCACAATATTTTCTAGAACCTCAGATGCTTTCTCGTACGTCTTTGATAATATAGCCCCGTTTACTGATGCATCGAGAATAACTCTTTTTTGCAAATTCAATCCATCGTAAAATGTCTCAAGTTGAATTCAGGGTGTTACTCTATGATTCGGGCATTGCCTTAGAAGTTCCTTGAATCTTTTTCAAACTTGATATAGAAATTCAAGGTCATTTCTTTAAAGATCATATTTTCTCTGTGCATCTTAGCACTCTTAATTGGAGGAAAGTATTTGATTAATAATTTTCTAGCAAGGTCTTCCCCTGAGTTAATTGAAACAACTTCATTCTGAGTAGTTGTCTATGTGTTGTAGCGTCTACGAACATATCGCATAGCCGAGAGAATTCAATGAGATGTGTGTTTGAGTCTTCTGAAACTATGTCACTTAATGTATCGATGGTTTGCACCAGTTGAAACATTATAGGCTTAAATTCACACTTTTGTATCATGTGCCCGTCAATATACAATTCCTAGATTAAGTTGGTCCATATTTAGAATAATAAAGTCTTTCTAAGGTTTTTCTGGTCTTATATGTTGTACCAGTTTTAGTGCATGTTCTATTCTGATCGGTGCTTCAAGCTTCATTTACGACATGCTATTTTTCCTATTTCTTGCTTGTCTTCTTCTCTCTCTGAAGGTTCATTAAATTTAGCATCACTCAGGATGAATAATGATTTAAGTTTGGGCTATTGATGACTCTAGAACTTAAGCTAAAATTATATCATATATTTGTATTAAAGTAAGCGCTTTCATATATGAAATTGTTGTTTGTATACAAAAAGAATCTCTATAAATTACTAATGCTTTGTTGTAGGGTCATGTGATGTTGATTGATATCTATAAATTATGATACCTATAAATTTTGATTCCATGTATTTGAGGTGTTATCATTCGATTCTAAGTTGAATATTTATAACGAATTAAATCATACAACAGTTCAACAAAATCTCAACTAATATAAATCTGTTAAGTTACCATGTTATTATATTTTACATTAAGGGATATTAACTTAAAAATCTTTTTTCAAATTAAATTTCTACTTATTTTTAATTTAATTTTTTTACATTTATATATCATTTATTCTTATGATATTTTTTTTTAATATTGTGATAGACTAGAAAAAAAGAATATTAAATGGGTAAATTCTTATGAAATTCTAGGTTTTTATTATTACTTAGAATATAATTTTATTATCAAATTTATTCATGAAAGCTGCATAAATAATGTTTAGGATTTTATTAAATTAAGATTTAAATGTGTATGGAATTGTAGGAGGGATAGATGGCATAAGTTAGTAGAAAGTATTATCAACATTAAAAGCAGTCAAAAGTATATCTTATGATACACATTCAAGCAATGTTAAACGGAAATTATATTTAAAAAATCATTAGAAATATGACAAGAACACAAGGGGAGGAGAGGGCCTCAGAAGATGATAACATGGATAGTCCAACGGGGCCAAGGGAACGAGAGAGCACCCCATCGTCAATTTGTGTGGCGAAGAAATCCCCAAGAGATAGACTTGAGATAGCCCTCTCTTTCCCTCCCCCCGCATCTTCCCCAGCCCACCCTCTGACAGAGACTCCGGTGAAAGCCCTGAGAGAATGGCCGGCGTGATCATGACGATGGCCTCCAACAGACCCATCTCCGCCCCTTCCCCCGCCGTCTCCCCCGCCCCCGCCGCTCGCAGACTCAGTGTCGCACTCTCCCTCCCCAAGCTCTCATTTCCCGAATTCAGAAAGGCCCACCTCTTCTCCATCTCGTCCTCGGCTCTCAAGTCACTGCCCTTCCTCGCCGCCACCTCCCTCTCCTTCGCCCCTCCCTCGCTCGCCGTCGAAATTGAAAAGGCCGCTCTTTTCGATTTCAATCTCACCCTGCCCATTATGATGGCCCAGTTCTTGCTTCTCATGGTGGCTCTCGACAAGGTCTACTTCTCTCCTCTGGGCAAGTTCATGGACGAGCGAGACGCCGCCATCAGGGAGAAGCTGAGCAGCGTCCAGGACACTTCGGCAGAGGTGAAGCAGCTGGACGAGCAGGCGGCGGCTATAATGAAGGCGGCCAGGGCTGAGATCTCGGCTGCTCTGAACAAGATGAAGAAGGAGACCCAGGCTGAGGTGGAGAAGAACATACTGGAGGGGAGGAAGAAAGTAGAAGCAGAATTGCTGGAGGCTCTGGGGAATTTGGAGAAGCAGAAGGAGGAAACTATCAAATCCCTCGATTCCCAAATCAAGGCTCTTAGCGATGAAATTGTGAAGAAGGTCCTCCCGATCTAATTCCTTGTATTCGATTCGAAAACGTCCTAATGATAAGGGGAAAGAAACCGTTGGTTGTATAATTTGTATTGTGTACTTGTGAATGTTGCTCTGCTTTGCAAGAAGAAACTTCAATGGCGGATACATGTTTTGTGGGTTTTGTCACTGTGCTGAGTGGTTGTTGTAAATCACATCTGAAACCAAAACCGCCATTGAAATGGTTTTCATGGAGAGATTTGATGCCTTTGGCTGTGTGAGTAGGCAGACTTGAGTCAATGTCGACCAAGTTCCCAGCTTCCTTCTTTCCAGCATCCCGTCGCTGCAAGCTTGCAAACTAGGGGTTTAAAGTATTTTTTACCGAGTTTCGATCAAATAACACTTCAAACCATTCGAAATGCTATACAACATTTTGACTTTCAAGTATTTTTAACCGAGTTTCTCGGCCTGAAAGGTGAATGCTTCTGGTGGGAATGGCCTAAAAGAGCTTGAGCTTCAGATATGAAATCCCCCCACGCTCATCGTATCGATGGTGGGATTCCCAATGAACCTTCAAAGAAGAACTGGTCTCAATTTCTCGAAAGATCTATCAAAATTGGAAGATGTTAAAAGAGAGAGTGCCAAAAGCTGCAGAAATATCCACTTGCAAGGAAGGACGGAAACCAATCTCAATTACAGTGAAAAGGTGCACTCTAGTCGTATGATGGTCCATCCAGCTCGCAATGTTGAATGAGGCATGAAGTTGAAGGATGAGCACAAACCACAATATTCTCCTTTCTCCGTTTTTCATCCTTTCCCTTTTCAGCCCAATTTCTCTAATTTCGAAATCAGAGAAGCACCTAATTATATAAGAAAAAATATATGCTGGTAGTTTGATCATATTGTTTGTAAATTCCATAGTACAATCGCCCATTTCTTCGAGTTGTTGTCATATTTTTTATAATTTTCTAAAATAAGAAATATTGGATTCACCATTTTGACAAATAGTTATTACTTCACAATAAAATTAATATGCTCTGGAAGCATTTTGATCAACAGAATAAGTTTATTTCACAACGTCTCAAAGTATCTTTTGTGTACTGAGACGAAGGAACAATGATTTGATAAGATATTTTTTCTTGTCAATATTCATATTCTTCTAAAAATTCATCTTTTGATGCGACCTTCGGTACCTGAAATGAACCTCATTGTTTTTACCATGAATTTTATTTCGAGCACATAGGGACCATTCAATAAAATTGGTTCCATCAAGCCATTTTGGAGTTAAAGAGATTTTTCCAGTTCAAAAAATAGTAGTGGAAGAATTAATTTTTCTTTCAATATAATAAATATCACCTTGTGTCATAATGATACAGAAAAGAAGAAGAAAAGAAGAGTAGAAACTGTAATAAAAGTGCAAAATCAAAAATAATTGTAGTAGCTTCAATTCCAAACGATAGAACTTGAAAATGACTCTGCTACCATATTAAGCAACACAATAACTAATAGTCACAATTGCATTATAACTGATGAAGAGTGACAATTATTTATATGATGCACTAGACATCATATATAAGGAAAATAAATAAATTATGCTGTAATTATCTAAATTTATTCTACATAAAGAAATAAAATCTAATAATATATTTCTATAAAAAAAATTTCTACAAGTAATTTCTTAATTTCCATAAAAAATATATATAATTTCGAATGATTTGTTGTGGTGCTGAACAAAATATTCGTTTAAGATGTCCAATGGAAATAAACTAAACATTCAGGATGTTGAGTGAAACTAAACTATATTTTAAAATACGAGTTTTGTTTCTAATGACATCTTAAATTTGTAATCTTATAAATTAACATACCAATATACTCCTTTAGCTCCATGCCGATTTTGTGGTCCACTTGCTCTATTACTCTCGATTCTCATGATTGACAGAGCTTGATAGTCAGACAAAAAATTAAAAAGTTAAATATATGGAGATCGCTCACCTAATGGAAATTTAATTCTATGGTGTATGTTGTTAATAATAATTGGAATTTTTGAAATATTAATTAATAAAATTAAATATTTAAATTGTCATATGATAAATGTCCATCAAATTAAAAATTGATGTATAACTACAAACACTTGTGGTTAAGAGATCCCCGTTGAGAATTATCCAAACACAGCTACAGATCTAATCAAGCGTAATCATTTATGAAAGAGGGAAAAGACCTTAGATTCATGCGTGGTCGGAGCTGTAAAGCGGATTACAATAGATGGTGGCGGGGCCCCACGAGGGGATGCTTACGGCTCTCCGAAGATCAATGTTTGGTCCGTTCCGATTGACGGCCGAGATGCAGACAAAACAAATCAGAAGATCCGACGGTGGAAGAGAAGATCGAGAGGTGGTTTTATGAAATTAGTTGAGAAATAAAAAATAGAAAAGCTCATAATGATCATGTTATCATTTTTATCCCGCGTGCGCTTCAACAGTTGTTCTGTACCCTTTGATTTATTTTGTGGACCCTTCCTCTTCCCTCACGCGCCCCTCCTCCTTCTCCCCCGGCATACGGCTCCGAAATTAGACGGCGTCTCCGCACGCGCTTCCTTGAGATCCTGCTTCCCTCGAGATTATCCGCCACATGACGTCATCCGTATCTACTGTGGGGTCTATCTAATTAAAGTAAAAATATTTGGTCAATCCAATATCCACCCACATGCAAGTTACGACTGCGACTCGCCACGCGTACGGCTCTCGTTTAGTCCACGTCAGCAGCTGTAAATTTTTTGAAGGACCACTTTTCCCCAAACCATCGAATCCACTGCTTCTCGATTCTCTGCACTGCCAATGTAGTCGCCGTCAAAAGGTCTAATGACGAAAACACCCCTGTTTTCCTTTTTCCGACGGTGATCGATGAAGCGGGAGAGGATAGATTCTGAAACATAGGATTCTTTCGCAACAATATTTAGAGCAGAGTTTGTGGTGAGCGGTGAGGCAGCCAGCTTCCACATCTCCTCCCCGGCGCGTGCTCCTTCCTCTGCGGACTTTTGAGTTACTTATAAATAACGATTCTTCTGGGCTTCTTGGGGTTGGGTCGGGGAACGGGATAATCCCGCCGATTAGAACCAAAGATAATAACCATGTTACGGTGAGGGGTGGGTGGAGATCTCGAAAAGCAACAGCTGATGAAATAGCAAGAGTGGAGTAAAGTGGAGTGGAGTATATATAAAAGAAAAGGAAGGAGGGTGAGAAAAGACGCAGCTTCAGATCTTCTCTCTGCGACAATGTTCGCCGCTGAAAATGGACTCAAAGGAGATCCGAGGCTCCTCGCCATTTCTCGAGCCATCAGAGTCGTCCCTCACTTCCCCAAGCCTGGTTATCCTTCTCGCCTCTTTTTCCCTGCTTCTATTTCCGTTTCTGTTCTCCTTACTTTCTCGCTCCTTGATGGTTTTAGGAATAATGTTCCAGGACATTACTACCTTAATGCTCGATCACAAGGCCTTCAAGGACACAGTTGACATCTTCGTCGACCGCTACCGGGCCATGGACATCTCTGTAGTTGCTGGTTGTTTTCTCTCTTATCTGCCTTCCGCTTTCCCACTTTTTTCGACCCTCTTCTTCGCTTCTTCTCCTTCTCTTCCGCAGTATTTTTTTTGTTGATAACGCCATTTTATATATTTTAGTTGGGTTAGGATTTGTGGGTTTTACGCGATGAATGCTGGCTACTGTTCCAACTAAAAAGTTCTACGCTTCTGGTTATTTGATCTTGCTCGTTGGATTCTAGGGTTTTCTTTCGCTCGTTACTAGATTTTCTGCATTTTCTCTCGGAGAAAACTTGCCGGTGAAATGTCTCTAACTTTGGGGATGCTTTCTGATATTTGTTTTCTTGGCATAGTCTTGTGTGATATTTCTACAGTAATCGAACCGAAAGGTTACATTTTCAGTTCTTACAAACATTTTAGTTAAATTTAGTAGATTACTTACTAATGTTGATTCTCCTTGATTACTATGTTGACCGTCTCTTTTTCCTGCATCCTAGCTATCTCTCAGAACCTATCTTCTTTCGCACAAGTTAGTGTAATAGTTTCTTAATTTGGAGCCAAATGAAACTGGATATATATATATATATATATGCTGCCGTTACAGTTGGTGACGATTTTGCAATTCTAGCAGAGATCGCTTGATTAGTTCAATTCTTATAAACTCCTATATTAAAAACTTAAAACTTTTTTGGTGATGTTACGGCTTGACATTTCAAATGGTATCCGATGACAGTTTGAGTCCGTCGATCCTGTATCGGCAGCTGTATTTGTTGTTCTGACCACTTTTATGCTATCGTAATTACGCAGGAGTTGAAGCAAGAGGATTCATGTTCGGGCCCTCTATTGCCTTGGCCATCGGAGCAAAATTTGTTCCTTTACGCAAGCCTGGGAAGTTGCCTGGTATGTTTGCAGCCAAATAGATAAAATTATGACATGTTCTTCGAATGATAATATATGTCATAGACAAGAGTGTGGTTCTGCTTTGTCTGGAAGTTGGTGTGTCTTTACAATGTAGGTGAATTAATCTCGGAGACATATGAGTTGGAGTATGGAACTGATTGCCTGGAGATGCAAGTTGGTGCTATTCAAGCTGGGGAGCGAGCAATTGTGATCGATGACTTGGTTGCCACGGGTGGGACCCTTTCAGCTGCGATTAGGCTTCTGGGTAATTTTAAGAAGATTGTGTGGTTAATGATGCTACTTACTCGACCTTCTGACCGTTTGATTGATTATAGAGCGAATGGCGGCTGAAGTGATCGAGTGTGCTTGTGTAATTGGGGTGCCGGAGTTGAAGGTAAGACGGATTTGTAATGTGAATGAGTTGCACTTTTCGTAAATTCACCATCTCAGTCCATTTGAATCCCTTTGCAGGGGCAACGGACACTCAACGGGAAGCCGCTGTATATCCTTGTCGAGCCTCGGCAAGTCGACAGCTGTTTATGAGGTAAACAAGTTGTATTTTATTCGGGAAGTGGGTGTAATTGATGAAATGAGAGAGGTTGTGCAGATGAAAGGCTCGGTTCTGCTGGAGCTGAGATTGGGAAACGTGATGCTTGAGCAGAGGAGAAGACGGCGCCAATGCTGGTTGGTGAGCTGGGGCTGTGTAAACTATTTTTGCAATTGGGAGCATGGAGCAATGTTTTTGTGACTCTGGAATTGTTCTTATTTGAATGTTTTTTTTATTAAGCTAGCTGTTCATGTGCTTACTGGTGATTAGAATTGAAGTGATAATGGACGCACTATTTTGCTTCTGGTTTATCGTCCTCCAATCGTAGCTCAGTTACTATTTGCGTGGGATCTCAGAAATAGATATATTCATGATATCGGCTTGTTCTCGATTTGATTAACACCAAAATCATCCTGTTTTCAATGATTACACCTTTGTCCAGCCAGTCTCCGACCAATATTGAAACAAGACGAACCATTTTGTTGTCGACAGTGTAATTAGTTCGGAGCAGCAGGTGAGCAGGGTGGTTTTGTTGCGACAGCTAACCAACACACTATCCGTAATGGTGAGTTAATTCCAAGCAAATTTGCTTTTACGGCGGCGCAAACGCAGGACGGTGAAGTCTGTGAAAAAAGAACGAAGTTGACGTCTCCGCCTTGTTCAGAGTGTCACTCGAACGTTGCTGCATCGCCGCTGTGAACTGGTGTAAACTGTTTCAGAAATACAAAACAGGCTTGTTGGGAAATGGTTATAATTGGGAAGACTGTAGAGGGATAAGGGATGGGCAAGTAAAGATGACTTCCATGGAGGCTTATACAAATGGCATTCTTGTTGGGGCTGTCGGCATCGACTAATCATCTTATCTGACGTCGTCGAGGAAAATAAACGCAGGTTCTCGTCGGAGGAGATGATACGTGGCTCCGGCAGGCGACAATGAGTGAGATGGCACTGAATCATTGGTCCAACGAATCGTCGGCGTTTTCTTAGTTTACTCCTTTTCCTTGTGTTGAGGAGCTGTTAAAGTCATCCACTTCATTAATGGCGGAAGAGAAGGCATCAAGATCTTTCGCCGGAGGAGGAGACCCTCGACCTTTCGACTTCCTCCTGTCGTTTCTTCAGTTGCATTTCTGACAAGGGGGGATGGCTATACTCTATACAGCGGTGGCCAGGTCGTCGATTGTGCTCGCTGAATTCGCCGCCAGCTCCACCAACGCGAGCGTCGTTGCCCACCAAATACTCGACAAAATGCCCGGCACTCACGGTTCTCACGTATTCTACTCCAAGGGTCGTTTCATCTTTCACGTCAAGTGCACTGACGGTCTCACCGTCCTCTGCATGGCCGATGAAGCTGCTGGAAGTAAGTTATCTTTTGTTTGAACAGCGGTGAACTCTTCTTGGACGTGAAATCATTGTTTTCCTTGGTTTTAGCATCAGTCATGGAAATTGCTTGCAACTTCATTTCTATTTGATGTTGATGAAAGTTTCCAACTTTTCTTCAAGCCCGCACCTTATTTGACGGCCATGATCACCTGGATTTTACCAAATCACTCTCTCGCCGGACCTGTATTCGTGTTTTGGCAGATACTTCCGGGAGCTATATATGAGATCAATCCATGACCCTGAGTTGCTCTGCAGACTATCTGGTCAGGAAGGAGTGAAATTAATTGCTCTGTTTTGTGCAGGGAGACTTCCCTTTTCATTTCTGGAAGACATTCACCAGAGATTCTCAAGGACCTACGGCCGATCCATCAATTCCGCCCAAGCGTACTCTATGAACAACGAGTTTTCTAGGGTTTTGAGTCAACAAATGGAGTTCTATTCGAATGACCCAAATGCTGATAGAATAAACAGACTGAAAGGTAAAATGGGTCAGGTAAGCGTCAGTCACTTCAATCATCTTACCTTCTGTTTCAGATCACAACATCATTTGATCATAATTGAACTTGCATAGCCGTTGATGATAGGTGCCTAAGGTCATGATCCAAAACATCAACAAGGTTCTGGAAAGAGGGGATCACTTGGAGTTACTGGTCGATAAAACCGCTAGTATGCAAGACAACACTTTCTGCTTCAGAAAACAAGCTCGCCGTTTCAGAGGCACGGTTTGGTGGAGCAATGTCAAACTCACGTATGTGTTTCAATGATGTTTTCAAGTCATGCTACCAAAACTCTTGACTATCATGAAGTCACATAAGCTCTCGCTGCTCTGCTTTTATGAAAGAAATTCCTTTAAATTATGCAGGGTTGCACTCATAATAGTCATCCTAGTGTTTGCTTATGTGGTACTTGCTGTTGCTTGCCACGGCCTGTCGCTGCCCAAGTGCTTCAAGTGAGTCCAAAGTGACATGTCTGCTTCAGTTGTTTTCTGTCTGAGGTCATGTCATCATTGATTTGAGCATGTTTTTGGGGAAGTATAGTCTAGTGGCAGATGATTATATCCAATTAAAGGGGCTTCTTTTCTCTGTGTTCGGAGTGTAGTTTAAGAGCCTGAATGCTGAGAGGGGGGGTTTGTAGTTTGTACAATCGGCAAAGCTATAGATTTGTTGTGTTTGAAATTAAGCAGCTTCTGGTCTAATCTCTAATTAATTATTCATTATTATCACACATTCAGACCACAGCTTGATGAAAAATAACCAATCCCTGTTCGTAGAGGCACACGTAATACCAGAAATCAGAAACTTGCCCAGCTGGAATTGGAATTTGCAAAAAGTTGGAATTTTTTGCTGGTAAATAATCTAGATAGCCACGGTTCGGATTGTGGGTTGGATTGGGTTGGATTGGATTGGAGAGACCGGGTATTGAAATAGAAAGCCATAGGCATCGTCTGAATTTTCCGTTCATCCAATGCCCTTCGTATATCATCCACCGATACCAGCCGACTTCAAAAATGGCGACTTTATTCAATTTCTGCAGACCCTTCACCCCTCTTCGCTTCCTGGTTCCCTACTCGTTAAGTACCCTTCGACTCACTTCTCGTATCAAGTCTCGACCTGCCTTCTTCAAACTTTCCACCGGTAGGAATGATTCTCTTCCTTCCCGGGTTCTTCCCTCCGCCGCAATCTCGTATCTGGCCCAGATAGATTTGGGAAAACCTGGCGACCATGGGAGTGATATTCCTTTCCCGGAGCTTTCCCTGTTCAACACAATGAGTAAGAAAAAAGAGGTTTTCAGGCCAAAAGTGAAGGGCAAAGTAAGCATGTACGTTTGTGGAGTGACAGCCTATGATCTTAGCCATATTGGCCACGCTCGTGTCTACGTCACTTTTGACATTCTCTTCAGGTCATGCTCTCTCTTTTCGCGTTTGCTTCAAATGCTCTATCCGTTTCGCAGACTTCAGTTTCGTTCTCAGAAACTCTTGGAACTGCGAGTATATGAAGTCCTGAATTGGACGCTGTGTTTTTGGCAGATATCTTCGTCATTTGGGATATGAAATCTGTTATGTTCGTAATTTCACTGATGTCGATGACAAGGTGAGTTTTTTTGTAACTTGGTTTTATTTAATTCCTTGACTACACTTCCAATTCTGCTCTAAAGTTTGGATTTTTATTGGCGGATGAGGTTGCTTGTTGCCTTGGCTCTGATTAATTTTTTTTTTTTCACGTTTAATAGTTGTAGTGATTTTGGGTCATTTCTTCCCCTTCTGGTATCCGACTACTATTGAAATATGTCCAGAGACCGTTTTTGCTTCATGTTTGAACTTCCTGGTGCTTCTTGAAATCTTGATGTTATGCTGTCTCATTTGCTCCTGAAATTCAAATCCTTGTGATTTTCTGTACTCTTGTAATCACATTATCTGGTATTCAGCTCGACATTTTTATATTGTTGTGTGAAAATGCTTGAAATCCAAGTACCAACTTTGTTTTCTATATTGGTATGACAGGATAGCTGAGTCTGCAATTTTCAAATTCTGTAGATAATTGCTAGAGCCAAGGAACTGGGCGAGGACCCTATCGGGCTGAGCAAGCGTTATGGTGATGAGTTTTGTGTAGATATGTCGTCTCTTAATTGCCTGCCTCCTTCTTTTGAACCGCGAGTTTCAGATCACATGCCCCAAATCATTGATATGATAAAGCAGGTGCCTTTTCTTAATTTAGAGGATGTGTTTTGTTGAGTATTTAGAAAGTTAAAATTGAAATGTTGGTACGATTTTTGGTAGATAATGGAGAATGGGTACGCATATAAAGTCGGTGGGGATGTCTACTTTAATGTAGACAAATTTCCTGCATATGGACTATTATCTGGGAGAAAACTGGAAGATAATCGAGCTGGTGAGAGGGTTGCTGTGGACCATAGGAAGAAAAACCCTGCCGATTTTGCTCTATGGAAGGTGAGTGAAAATATTGGAAATCTCAAGCAAGAGATGTATTAGCTTAAATGATTCCTCAGTTGCCTTCGATGGTTGACTTGCATGTCGTATGATCAGTTTTCTCAATCGATGGTTTTCTGGCTGGCTAATAAATTCATTTAGTTTGTATTAAATTTGATCGTTGGCAGTCGGCGAAGGAGGGTGAGCCATTTTGGGAAAGCCCGTGGGGTAGTGGACGTCCAGGATGGCATATAGAGTGCAGTGCAATGAGCGCCAGTTATCTAGGGTATGCTTTTGACATTCATGGCGGAGGCATGGACCTTATATTTCCCCACCATGAAAATGAAATTGCTCAGAGTTGTGCAGCATGTAAACAGAGTAATATAAGTTACTGGATTCACAATGGCTTCGTCAATGTCGACTCGCAAAAAATGTCTAAATCTCTTGGCAACTTTTTTACGATTCGGCAGGTAAGTACCCGCTTTTGTTTTTGTTTTTTTTTTTTATCTTACAGAGATATCATCAGCTTGCTTCCATATTCTTCTTGATTTTGTTCAGATTCTAGAGTTTTACCATCCACTGGCTTTGAGAGTTTTCTTGATGGGGACCCATTATCGATCTCCTATCAATTATTCAGATTCACAGCTTGAAAGTGCTTCGGACCGTATTTTCTACATTTATCAGGTAGGAATGCTTAATCCTACCCTATGGACAGACAGTATTTTCCTTTTGTTCTGTATTCTCATCAACTGTCTTTGGCTGCAGACGCTACACGATTGTGAAACTGTTCTGAGGCAGGAGGACGCAGCAACTCTCAAGGATGCTCTCAGTTCTAACACAATTGATATGATCAACAAGTTCCAAGATTCTTTCCTAGCATCCATGTCCGACGATCTTCACACTCCTGATATCTTCGCTGCCCTTTCTGATCCGTTGAAATTTATTAATGATCTTTTGCATACTCGCAAGGTATCCGAATGAGTTCGAAGTTTCTGGGATTTAGAGTATTGTAAAAATATAATTCTTGACAGGGGAAAAAGCAAGAACTGCGAATGGAATCACTCTCTGCGTTGGAGAAGATGATCGGAAATGCTTTGACCATTGTCGGTCTGATGCCTTCCAGCTACTCCGAGGTAGAAAATAACTCCAAATCTGGAAATAATCATGTGCAATAACAACTAATTCATGCATGAATGCATCAGGTTTTGCAGCAGCTGAAGGAGAAGGCGCTGAAGCGTGCAGAGTTGACAGAAGATCAAGTGTTTGAGAAAATCGAAGAAAGAAGCGCAGCCAGGAGAAACAAGGAGTACCAAAAATCAGATGGGATTCGTAAAGAGTTGGCTGCTGTAGGCATCGCTCTAATGGACGACCCCAATGGCACCACGTGGAGGCCCACTATTCCTCTTTCTCTGCAACACCACCTTCCTCCTGCAACTTGAATTTGTTCTCAAAACAAACAACAAAGCCTTTGTTTCCATTGAAACTACTTAAAAACAGTAATTCATAACAATGTTTTGGACAGCATCTGTTGAATGATGAATAATAAGTTTAAAGATTCCATGTTTTGATGGTCTGAGTTTGGGCAATAGCTATCTTTTAAATAAATCAATCCGCCTTCAAGCTTTCTGTCTTGGCTGCGGCCGATGCATAGCTGACACTGCTATCTCTGGTCGTTTTGCATTGGCTTGACTGCTCGTAATGCAGAAACTTGATCTTAATTTTGCTGCTACAATTCTGCAACATCTGGAAGAACAAGATCCAAAAGATTATCAACAATCAACTCGCGTTGTAGAAAATAAAAAATCAATTTGACCTGTCAACTGACTTACATGAAGAAAAACACTAATCGGGTGGCGCCCACAAATGGTGTTGTCGTAATCGTGCAGGTACTGCTTGAATACATCAGGATCTCCTGTTTCTATTATGTCCATCCCCATTTTATCAAGGGCTTCGATCGACTTGTATATTGCACCATGCCTTTTGTCGTAATGCGTATAGTTGAACCTATACGTATGCCAGCAGACCATTGCAAAGAAAATAAATGCAAGTTCTTCAATAATCGCAAAGTTCGTAAATGGTCTATCGAAGACCCAATACTTTGTTGAATCAACATCTAACCAGAAGTTACCTCATTTTTTAAGAGCAGAAACCACAAATTTAATGATTTCCATAAACAAGATAACTCATTTTAAGATGAACAACGTATCCAAAAAAACCCAAATTGGAAGGTTTATTGTATGGAAGAATAACATACCTAGAACCCCAGTGGCAGAAGTCTGAAGAGACGGAGAAGAAATTAGTCGGGTCATCGACGTATTTGGAAAGAAGCTGACCATACATGGCCTCACTTTCTGGTTTAACTGCCCCTACCAAAATGGGTACAACTTTCACTGGGTGCCTGCATCAGTACAGACATCAATTATAAACAGCTTCATGAGAAAGAAAAAAAGTGATTGCTATAATGTGAGAAAGAAGTTACCCCTCAAATACTTTGGCAAGATACGGCAAGTGCATTTCCATGCTGTGTTCTGCCTCGTCCACTCGAATATTCATCGTTTCAAATTTTCCTGTCGCTTTCAGTTCCTTGATGACTGAAAAGTGAACCCATTGCGAAAACTAAAACTTAAGCAACAATTGATGAGAGAAAAAAAAAAACAAAATGCTAGATATACCTATACAAAGAAGTATGGCTATCAAATTACCTTCCAAATCAATTGGCAGATCTCCTATAGGAGTCTTGTAGACCGTGGCCGTGGAAAGCGAACATTTTGGAGTGTAGTAGTGGTGAGATGGACCAAGAAGGAAGATCCGAGAACTGAAAATTACCATTTTACCACATTAGCAACAAGCTCAAAGGTTCAAATGAGTCCACCTGATTATCTCTGAAAAGAAAGGCAGAGATGGGAGATTAAAGGATAGAAAACCACACATATTTGTTGGATCAATGTTACCAAACGAATATGCTGCTGCAGGTCCTGAATATGAATAACCTGCATGGCTGCGATTACCAAAATTTTAGTAGCATAAGTGAGAATTATATTAGCTTTAGAATGAAAAACAAGAAAAGAAAGAAAAAAAAGAAAACTTACGGAGCAATTACACTGCATACTACAGGAAAAAAAGAAAACTTACGGAGCAATTACACCGCGTACTTCAGGAGATTTAGGCAAGGCAGCAGCTCTTAGCCATTCGTCAAGCTCATCAGACAATTTTTTGGCTAAAATTAAAAAGAAAAAACATTTGTCGTGAATGTATGTAATATGCCATGGATATATCAAAAGGAAATTACAAAGCACCACCAATGTCGTTGGAGGTATTAATGAACTATAACGGTATTTTTTGGGTCACTAATACAAAAACTTGTAAAAAGAATATAGGAACAAAGTTTAAGTTTCTTTACATACAAATGTCCGGGATCAGATATCACCCTATTTTACATGTTCTAAAGAAACAATATCGCAATTATTTTTTTTATCCAAACTCCACTATACAATAAATTGTATTTCTTCATGTTTCACCAGCAAAGATGAGTCTTCTTTGAATGCACAACACGTATTCCACATTTGTTTTCATGGGCAGTGTGAGAACAGATATACAAGCTTTCCCCCAGTAGCACAAAGAACTTTCGAGAATCATCTCAACAGTAGAAATACAATTAATCCAAAGATACAAAGAGAGTTTCTGTATGGAAGCATCTAGAACTAGTTCAAGTTTTGATTTGTATATCATAATAATACCATAAGTGCATTGGGGCGTCCCCAAGATATGTTTTTAGATACTGTTATACAATTTCAACAAGTCGTTGCTCAATGGATACAAAACATCCATGCTTTGACACCTGGTGCAGCAGCCCCTAGTGCAACAGCAAGCACCAATTTGACTTGGGCGTGGTGATTTAGTGGAAGTGGGAGGCAAAATAAAAGTTTTCCTCTTCTTTTTTCCCTTTTTTTACTGTTTATTGAAAAACTACGGGAATTGAACCTGCATATTATTATCAATGCTGGACAGGTCCTTCTCCTTACATTGACATTTACACCCAAGATCGTTTTAGATGAATATGCACCAAGGACTATTGACAAATTGAGCAGGAAGCAACAATACTACGCCAAGGAATATATAGGTAATTACTTTAAACAATTTACAGCTATAAGGACAAAATTGTGATTTTTGAAAAACCAGACAGCCGGCTTCGTCGATGGGGACAAAAAAAGGTAGCTATTTTCCACGTCGATCATCTCCAAAACCAATGAACAAAGCAATTGAACCCAGATTGTAAAAGAGATGGCATAATCTAGAGAACTTCATCGCACATCAAACCAATTAAAAGCAGTAGAGTCCAATAAAAAAAGTTGACTGCTTTCTTCGCAAATAACGAGAAAGAAGAATTGAACTTCAAAGATATCAAGGAATGGGTAAGAAAAATCTCACGGTTGTCGGTGTACCAGGAGCCAGCATGCGATGCTCTTCTGATTTTGTCCATGTCAAAGTGGGCTTCAGAGAAAGAAATCGAAATCAGGGATGAGATTAAAAGAGCAGGTTTCAGAGATGGAAACGACAATATATACCTGGATTGGAGATGATTGAATGCCACCAAACTTTCCTTCTTCTGCAGGATTAGTCGAGAGAACAGTAAGAAGAGCTGATCAGTCCAGTAGGAAAGAAAGCATCTTGGCGAATCTCCTTATATCGTCTCTTGCGCTGTAGGGAAACTGACCCAACGCTTTCTTTTTCGTTAATTTAATTTTATTTCCTAATAATATGGGATTTGCTATTAAAATATGATTTCAATGACAATCGGTCATTCAATTTTTAATATTAGCAAATCATCCGATCTAGGGGTGGGCGCGGGTTCTTATCGGGTCGGGTTAGGAAAAATCTGACCCGACCCGCACCTTATCGGGTCATGAAAAAGTGACCCGATCGGGTCATGAAATAAAAGTGACCCGAACCCGACCCGACCCGCTCCTTATTGGGTCTTATCGGGTCTTATCGGGTCAACCACCAATAAAAAAATTCCGACAGAATCTTCTTTAAAATTTCATCTAATCCCACCTACAAACAATCAATTTAATATATCTCAACAGTCATCCATATTTCATTCAAAATTCATTCAAAACTACTTAATATAATTGCAATCTCAAGCATAAATAACAAGTTAAACATTTACCAAATGTATTTGAATTTTGACAATTCACAACAATAGTTCTTATTTTAAATAAGAACTCAAAATGTATTAAAAAAACAAACCGAAAACTACTCAATGAGCATTGGCAATTCTTCGTCTTCGGCTATGTCTTGAGGCTGAAGATTTGGANATTTTTTATTACTTTTCGGTTAATCCATTTAAAACTGATAAAAAACCGAACCAGAAGTTTTAATTATTATTTTAAAATCGAAAGTTTCGATAGACTGCTGCCCTAACCCTAACCGATAAAATCTAAAAGCAATGTCTCTTGTCGCCTCTCGCCGCCTCTGCCGGTTAAGGACTTATGCTTATCGAATGCCCTTGCTGAGAGCACTTTTCACTGATGTCCAGCGTTAAGGCGCCACATACCAGTATTGTATCGGAACTCCATTCAACATTCTTGATTCTTTACATTATTGCCTGGAGCAGTAAGTTGCGTCACTGACAAATCTTTGTCTAGGAAAGCAGAGTGAGCAGCGTCTATGCCCTTCTTTTGACTTTTGAGAACGTAACTGATTTCATCACTTGACTAGTAGAGCTAGGAATGAAAGAGGATTGTCACCATCTACTAGGAAGCTCTTTTTTGATTATTTAAGCGCTTCACTCCGGGAAATTGTCTCTAGTCGCCTCTCATCGCTCGGGTTAGTCGTTTCAAATCTAATTTTATTTTTTATTGCTAGCATAACATAAGACATTATTATCTCGTTATTTTATTATTCTTATTTTCGTTCTAATTTGTGTTGATTCGTACTGAGTTGTTTTGTTGTTTTGATTTCAAATCTGATTTTAAGTTGTTTTGTAAG
This sequence comes from Begonia fuchsioides, assembly GCA_003255005.1. NCBI lineage: Eukaryota > Viridiplantae > Streptophyta > Magnoliopsida > Cucurbitales > Begoniaceae > Begonia > Begonia fuchsioides. The sequence continues at coordinate 205,229 of QAOC01018296.1, forward strand.
CTGCATTTGCTTGCTCATGGTTGTATATCACGTGAAATTTTTTTTATTAACATCAGTGTATGAGTTCATTTTTTGAATCATTCATTTAGTTTGACCTGATTTGCTTCGTATGTGGAATTTTTTCATGGTGTTACAGTACTTTACTAGATGTCAAGTAATATCTTGATTAGACAAATGACGGAGAGTGTAGGTAATGCTGATAGGTAATCTTTGTTATATGATTTTTCTATCAATGATGTTAATGTCTTTTTAATTTATTCGTTGTTTTATGATGAAAAATTTTAGTGAAACTCAAACTTTAGAGAGCAACATTCCTGCCTCTACTTCTATCGAAAGGAAGAGAAAAAAATCAGATGTGTGGAAGCATTTTACTATTAGTGAAAGTGATAATCATAGCAATCCTAGAGCAAAATGTAACCATTGTTCACAAATATATGCATGTCATTCATCAAAAAATGAGACAACTAATTTGAAAAAACACATGTAGTATTGCAAAAAAAATTGTTGGCAAGTCTTGATTCGAATCATAAAACTTTAAGCTTTCAAAATGATGAAATGAGACCAAAATTAGCATGTTTTAGTCTAGCAACTTGTTGAGATCTACTCACAAAAGATGATTATTATTGATGAGTTGCCTCTAAATTTTGTTGAAGGAGTGGGTTTCAGAGCATATTCTCAATACATGTAACCTAAATTTTCTATACCTTCTAGATTTACTGTTGCAAGAGATATTATGAGTATTTATGATAAGGAAAAAATGAAGTTGAAAGCGTACTTCGAAAAAACATCTCAACGTGTTTCCTTGACTACTGATACATGGACTTCCATTCAAAATTTATGTTACATGGTGTTAACTGCTCATTATATTGATGATGATTGGATCATGCATAAAAAGATTATTAATTTTTTCTTGATTCCGAATCATAAAGGGGGAACAATTGGTAGAGAAGTTGAAACATGCTTGGTTCAATGGAAAATTGGAAATGTCTTGACTGTTACAGTAGATAATGCTTCTTCGAATGATGTTGCGATTTCACATGTAATTAAAAGTGTTAGAATTTTGAATGAGGAACATATGCATGTGCGATGTTTTGCACACATCTTGAATTTGATTGTTTTCGAGGGTTTGAAAGATCATCAAGAATCTTTCATGAGAGTCCGTAGAGTTGTGAAATATGTTAGATCTTCACCAGCACGGTTGCAACTTTTTAGGAAGTGTGTTGAAAATGCTAAAATCACTTGCAAAAGTAATGTTTGTTTGGATGTGCCTACGAGGTGGAATTCTACATATTTGATGTTAGAAACCACTGAAAAGTTTAAAATTGCTTTTGAGAAGTTAAGTGAATCTGATAGTCATTATCTCGCCGATTTGGTTGGAGAAAAACTTCCTACAAAGCAAGATTGGTCTAATATTCGAGAACTTATTAAGTATTTGAAATTTTTTTACTATACAACTATAATTGTTTCGGCCTCCTCACATGTTACTTCGAATATTTATTTTAGTGAAGTATGATATTTGAAAAGGGTTATCCAAGATTTCGCTAAATGTGACAATGTCGTATTGAGTAAAATGGCTATTGCAATGCAAACGAAGTTTGACAAGTATTGGGGAAGTTGTGATAAAATTAATTTCATGATGTATGTGGCTGTAATGTTAGATCCTAGATGGAAAACACAGTTTCTGAGACATTGTCTTACCGAGTTTGTTGATGATGAGGAGGCAACATAATTAGTGACACAAGTAGAGATTGTGCTCCAAAAGTTATATGTTAAGTATAAAGGTGATTTGAGCACAGAAATGTTAGATGACAATGTACCTAACTCAATTGATTTGACATCTTCGCTACTGAGACAAAGAAGTTTGTCTCACAACAAGGTTTATGAAGAATTTTGTAATCTACATAATGAACAGAATATTTTAAATAAGAAGCGTGAAATTGATCTATATTTATCAGAAGGATTGGAAACACTTTTAGACGGAGAAGATATTTTGAAATGGTGGAAAATGGATTCGGTGAAATTTCCAATATTAAGTAAAATTGCAAGGAATGTATTGGCTATTCCTATTTCGACGGTTGCTTTGGAGTCGGCCTTTAGTAGCGAAGGACGTGTCCTAGATGCATTTCGTAGTTCTTTATCACCAAAGATAATGGATGCACTTATTTGCACACAAAGCTGGCTTCGATCATCCAATCAACTTCCATCCGAAATCAATGATGCAGTTGATTATGTTGATAATTTTGAAACATGTTTGTATTTTTTTTAAGTGAAAATTTCAACGGTTGTTTTTTTAATTACAGTTCGTCTTTTGTAGACTTTAGTCATCATACCGCATCTAATGAGTACATCAAAATCGAGTAGTCTCCGACTAACAACTTGTATGGTTTCTATTTGTAGGATCGTGTTTAACCTAAAGAGGGGGGGGGGTTAATTAGGTTAATAGATATTTTATAAGTTTAGTATAAATTCTTCGTTTATCTCTTAAAATTTATTTATCTATTAAATGACTAAGCACAAACAATAATTAAAAAGTTTAAGANCCGTTAAAATAACCGAATCGATAACGAACCGAAAATCGGTTCGTTTTCGATTCTAAAACTGATCGTGACCCGACCCGCGCCGACCCGATAAGACGCGGGTCGGGTCTGACCCGCGGGTCATATCGGGTTGCCCACCCTTAATCCAATCCACCCACGTCAAATTTGATAATCTGCACAAAAAAAGTTGACTTCCACGCAGTGAGTCGCTAGTTGGTAGAACCTCTTGCTCCATGATAAGGCTAACATGCCCATATAGCATGTGACAAGTTTTTTTTTTTAAATTTTGTTTTATTTAATTTGTTTATACAAATATTATTCTAATGACTTGAAATTTTTACGACACAGTTAGAATTCTACAAGTTTTCTGAAATTTTGGCATTTGTACAATTTATTATAATTTTTCAAATGCATAAAAAAACTTTACACAAAACTTTATAGAATATTATTCCTTATTATTCTAAATGTGTGGTAACAAATTTAAATTATTCATAAACAATGCATAGCAAAACTTAAAAAACAAAAAAATAAATTCGACATACCGCGTGTTGTACTGATATCGCGCCTAGAGATTCCACCCACACGAGGTGCAGATGGTCGAACCTGCCACGAGGGGCTAATTTTTTAATTTTAAAACTTTGATAGTCGGTTTATCACTAAGCTCATAGTTCAGTGATAAATCTGATTTTTACTTTTATTCTAAAAGTTAAAACGGACCTCCTAAATTTCATTACTTGGAAGAGAAGGGTACTTCACACGGGGCATTTACATGGTCAATTTTACAAAATTTAGTTGCAAATACGCAAATATTTTATTTTGAGTAGCTTCACACGTGTAGGGGTGAGCATAATAAAATCGAAATTGGTAAACCGAACTGAAACCGGTAAAAAGCCTAAAAACATTGGTTTTACCATTTAAAACTTACTACTTCGGTTTAAGATATAAAAAACTGAAAGTTTTTTTATTACTTTTCGGTTAATCCATTTAAAACCAATAAAAAACCGAACAAGAAGTTTTCATTATTATTTTAAAATCAAAAGTTTCGATAGCCTGCTGCCCTAACCCTAACCGATAAAATCTAAAAGCAATGCCTCTCGTCGCCTCTCGCCGCCTCTCCCTGTTAAGGACTTATGCTTATCAAATGCCCTTGCTGAGAGCACTTTTCACTGATGTCAAGCTTTAAGGCGCCACATACCAGTATTGTATCGGAACTCCATTCAACATTCTTGATTCTTTACATTATTGCCTGGAGCAGTAAGTTGCGTCACTGATAAATCTTTGTCTAGGAAAGCAGAGTGAACAGTGTCTATGCCCTTCTTTTGACTTTTGAGAACGTAACTGATTTCATCACTTGACTAGTAGAGCTAGGAATGAAAGAGGATTGTCACCATCTACTAGGAAGCTCTTTTTTTGATTATTTAAGCGCTTCACTCTGGGAAATTGTCTCTCGTCGCCTCTCATCGCTCGGGTTAGTCGTTTCAATTCTAATTTTATTTTTTATTGCTAGCATAACATAAGACATTATTATCTTGTTATTTTATTATTCTTATTTTCGTTCTAATTTGTGTTGATTCGTACTGAGTTGTTTTGTTGTTTTGATTTCAAATCTGATTTTAAATTGTTTTGTAAGCTGCATTTGCTTGCTCATGGTTGTATATCACGTGAAATTTTTTTTATTAACATCAGTGTATGAGTTCATTTTTTGAATCATTCATTTAGTTTGACCTGATTTGCTTCGTATGTGGAATTTTTTCATGGTGTTACAGTACTTTACTAGATGTCAAGTAATATCTTGATTAGACAAATGACGGAGAGTGTAGGTAATGCTGATAGGTAATCTTTGTTATATGATTTTTCTATCAATGATGTTAATGTCTTTTTAATTTATTCGTTGTTTTATGATGAAAAATTTTAGTGAAACTCAAACTTTAGAGAGCAACATTCCTGCCTCTACTTCTATCGAAAGGAAGAGAAAAAAATCAGATGTGTGGAAGCATTTTACTATTAGTGAAAGTGATAATCATAGCAATCCTAGAGCAAAATGTAACCATTGTTCACAAATATATGCNTTGCAAAAGTAATGTTTGTTTGGATGTGCCTACGAGGTGGAATTCTACATATTTGATGTTAGAAAGCGCTGAAAAGTTTAAAATTGCTTTTGAGAAGTTAAGTGAATCTGATAGTCATTATCTCGCTGATTTGGTTAGAGAAAAACTTCCTACAAAGCAAGATTGGTCTAATATTCGAGAACTTATTAAGTTTTTGAAATTTTTTTACGATACAACTGTAATTGTTTCGGCCTCCTCACATGTTACTTCAAATATTTATTTTAGTGAAGTATGATATTTGAAAAGGGTTATCCAAGATTTCGCTAAATGTGACAATGTCGTATTGAGTAAAATGGCTATTGCAATGCAAACGAAGTTTGACAAGTATTAGGGAAGTTGTGATAACGTTAATTTCATGATGTATGTGGCTGTAGTGTTAGATCCTAAATGGAAAACACAGTTTCTGAGACATTGTCTTACCGAGTTTGTTGATGATGAGGAGGCAACAGAATTAGTGACACAAGTAGAGATTGTGCTCCAAAAGTTATATTTTAAGTATAAAGGTGATTTGAGCACAGAAATGTTAGATGACAATGTACCGAACTCAATTGATTTGACATCTTCGCTACTGAGACAAAGAAGTTTGTCTCACAACAAGGTTTATGAAGAATTTTGTAATCGACATAATGAACAAAATATTTTAAATAAGAAGCGTGAAATTGATCTATATTTATCAGAAGGATTGGAAACACTTTTAGACGGAGAAGATATTTTGAAATGGTGGAAAATGGATTCGGTGAAATTTCCAATATTAAGTAAAATTGCAAGGAATGTATTGGCTATTCCTATTTCGACGGTTGCTTTGGAGTCGGCCTTTAGTAGCGAAGGACGTGTCCTAGATGCATTTCGTAGTTCTTTATCACCAAAGATAATGGATGCACTTATTTGCACACAAAGCTGGCTTCGATCATCCAATCAACTTCCATCCGAAATCAATGATGCAGTTGATTATGTTGATAATTTTGAAACATGTTTGTATTTTTTTTAAGTGAAAATTTCAACGGTTGTTTTTTTAATTACAGTTCGTCTTTTGTAGACTTTAGTCATCATACCGCATCTAATGAGTACATCAAAATCGAGTAGTCTCCGACTAACAACTTGTATGGTTTCTATTTGTAGGATCGTGTTTAACCTAAAGAGGGGGGGGGGTTAATTAGGTTAATAGATATTTTATAAGTTTAGTATAAATTCTTCGTTTATCTCTTAAAATTTATTTATCTATTAAATGACTAAGCACAAACAATAATTAAAAAGTTTAAGAGAAAGAAGGATAACACTAAGCTTGTTAACGCGGTTCGGCCAACCTTGCCTACGT